>JARBDR010000486.1:0-483942 GCA_029721355.1 Tegillarca granosa | reverse complement strand
ATAGAGAGAGAGAGAGCACTCCGCATGAATTACAACAATCCAAGGTCTGAAAATAGATAATGATTGTTATGACCTCCTAGATTGGATTGACTGCATTTTGTTTAAAGACAGTATCGACAATTTTTAATTAGTGATATGTGCTTAAAGAAATTGAATTTATGCAGAATGGTCTTGTAGAATTTTTCCGCAAATATAGTCTTCTTGTTTGCTTTTATATAAGATTTGTAGTAAAATTAAATACGATTCTACAAACTCCTCATCATGGCTATTAGTAATTAGTTCGGACCATGGATTAGTAATAGATATATAATCGTTCCCATGGATAAGTAATTCGTTTTCACGGATTATATTTCGTTCCCAAAGATCATACATTCGTTCCCACGGATAAAAAATTTATTTCCATGGATTGTTATCCACGGTTCCCATTGGTTATATGTTAGTCGCTGAATTTGTTGCAATGGATTATAATTTGTTCCCATTGATTATAATTTGTGATACTGAATTTTTTTTAAAAATTCAACTTCCAAATGCGCTTCCGTACAGAGCTTATACTGACTCTTGAGAATTTAATATAAAAGCATGACTACGGGTTGCTCTGCAACTTGCGCCATTTAGCCAAATGCTAATTTTTTATAATTTCTGGTTCTAAATTTATAATTTTGACTAAAATTTCTTCTCCAATTTTTTTCAAGTTTGATTTTGTTTTCTTCTCCAATATTTTTTCAATTTTAGATTTCAATTTTATTTTGAGCAGGCCAATGAAAATGCTATTTTTCTAAGGTTACTGGTAACTGTTGTTATCAATGGCTCCTAAATCTTTAAGTTGGACTTTTTGTCTGCTACTTTTAAAGAACAAGGACTAAAGCCTGCATGGCTTAAATTTTTTATTATAAATCTTTCTAGTTTTTGCGATAAATATATGTCTTATTTGCGAAGAAATATCATCTGTTATAATAATAATAATAATATATATATTATTATTATTATTATTATTATTATTATTAGTCACATACAGATATTATTGATATTTTTAACTCTAGTATTAAAAAATCAGCACATAAAAAAATTCCTATACAAAAATAAAAATTAGATCTTTGAACCTATGACTATATTACCTTTTACCTATACATAAAATGGTCGTTATATCAATACCTACAATATTGTAATATACATGCCTTTACCAAAACCTTAATTCTTTTCAAGCTACTTCAAAATTTTAGTCTTATACAAAATTCTGTGTAGATTTATACACAAATACATGCACAGAATGGTTTGTAGATTTATAAACAAATACATAATCTTTTATCGATAATTTGATTTTTTACACAAATAATCAGCTGTTTTATAAATTTGTTTCATTCTGTTGTATTGTTGTGATATTTTTTATGTTGGAGAAGTCGGTTGAATTTTTCTGTTTTTAATTTGGTTGCGGATTTAACCCTTTTTCGAATAAAGGCATTTTAAAATCCCCGCAAATTAAAAGTAAGAATGACTTAATGTTCTTGTAATATATAATACCGTTTTTTAATGCACTGAATGGTAAAAATTTTAAAAAGGTGGGTTGTCTACTTGTTTTATCGTTTTACAAGTACGTCTATACTTTGTAAGTCATTTAACATTTTTAAAATCGTATGGATCTGTATCTTTTCTTCCAAAATAATAGATATATCGTGTAGAACAAAGAAGACTTATAAAAAGAAGTTTGCATTTATGCCGTAACATGCGAAATTTAACATCTTTGTGACTGATGTCGTGTTAGACTCGTTAATTTTCATTTAAAACAAAATTTCCTCACTGTAAAAGAAAAGAGTTTTCGCGTAATCGAAATTGGTAAGATATACAAAAAATATATAAAAACTTACTTATGATATGATATGACATGATATGGTATGATATGGTATGATATGATATGATATGATATGATATGATATCATAATAAATTAATAAATAATAATAATAATAAAAATAATAATAAAATTGGTGATGATAATAATAATAATAAATTAATAATATTTATTATTATTATTATAACAACATTTAAAATGTACTCACCTTCACTGCACGGTCAAATCACAAATCCTGCTTTGAATAGATATAAACGAACTTTAGACGGATTAATTAAAACAAACTTAAATAAACTACGATTACCAATACTACTTAAATTAATAATTATACAAATAAAACTCTAAAACTAATAATTAATCAGCGAAAAAAATAGATTTGAATTAATATATAATATAAATCTTAATTAATATAAATTTTAAAAATTGAATAAAATATTGTCGAAATTATTAATATTAATCCGGCTAAAAATCGTGTGTGTAGCAAGTCCAAAAGTTTGGCAGAAACACGCAGAAAACACTTTTCAATCCAAACTTAACAACATTGTATTGTCTGTTACCAAGGAAAAAATAAAATAACAAGTTTTGATTGGCCACATGTTGTCACTTGTAACCCGCATGTATTTTGACTATTCCCCATCATTGACAGATGTTTTTTAAATTTGAAATTCTTTCTCGTTAGTCATACTAACCCCGGTTTTTCCATATCGTCAGAGTTCATTTCTGATTAGTCTTGACGTGAAAACTATAATGCATGTATCAGATTTCATTACCAAAAAAGTTAAGTCCCAAAGAGTTAAATGTCACATAACAAACATATAATACGTGTTTATTTATAAACCTTTTAGGAATAATAATAATAATAATAATATATATTATTATTATTATTATTATTATTATTATTATTATTATTATTATTACTGGTTCTACGTCCCAGTCAATATTATTACAATTATATGAAGTGACAAACTGATTCTATTTATTTATTTCATGAAATTGGGATTTAATAATTTTAGACCTGTATACAGGTAATTTGTTAAACTTTTGCAATAATATGTAAGATACTTTTTGTCACACGACTCCCCTTCAGAGGCCGAGTGCATAAAGCCAATGTAAGGTAACGCTGGGAGTACTACAATCGTAAATCAAATGCGTAGAATTACCCCGTTTGCATAAAGCATGAGTAGTGTAAGTGGTGTCGTATATCTGGCAAGAAAGTTAGATTGTACGTCTGATAGGTAGCAGGTGTAAGATCTACGACTAAATATGTCTGATATTGTCCACTGATTTTAGGGAAAAGTTTAATTTAAAAAATATACAAGGAAACAGGAAAATAAAAAATAAACAAGCACACAGTTCAACAAAAACACATACAATTCCTAGATATTAAGACAATTTTATGTCGACTAAAATTATGTCGATGTCAGAAATAAGCCACCATACTTTAAGATGAGACGTTCCACTATGCAATACAAATGATGTCCAAGCTACATCTTACAGCTTAATGTCGTACCAACTAAAGTATACATAGAATAATGTTCAAAGATTGAAATGGATGCGTAGCATTGCAAGACCAAATTCTTTGTAATTTTCATAAATGCTATGTGTGTCATGCGCTTCATATGTAGTTTAATATACTGCAGATAAAAAGCCAAAATTGATTTTAAAGACAAAGTATTCAATAAATACTATGTTATTTTTAACTGAAGTTAACACTATGCTGTAAAGTTAATTCAAGAGTGATACCACCTGTTAACAAAAATACCAGTTGGGCGATATGTATAAATTTTGCAGTTTATATGGTGCTTTGATATGCGACATGATTATATTATATTATATAGGGGGGGGGTATGAAAAAAAATCTAACACAAACAGAAAACCCTGATTTTTCGCTGCAAATCCTGATAGACGTGCCATGTGCGGGTCCAAAAATCCCATAAATTTTATTTTATTTGATAAAGAATCATTATTAAAACGCAATAATCAAAACCAATAAATGCCGTAAAATTAAAAACACTGTAATTGTTATTGACATCATGTGGCCTCAAACATGAAAATAAGTTAACCGTGTATTGCTGGACATTGGGTGATCTCATTAATTTTACTTATATTATTTAATTATTATTCTGGGAAAATTAACTTTAAAATTTAATATTTGATAAGTAGTGTCGTAACATTTTATTTGTATTTACAAACATCCAGTAAATTCAAAATTTGCAACATGACAGTAGATATAGATCAGTCTCATAGAGCAAATTTCAATGAAAGAGATATAAACAATGTAGTTTGGGTCAATTTTCAACAGGGTCAATTTTCCACGTGTTGAGGTCTTCAGCAATTAAAAAAATATATCAAACCGTTGAAAAATGACCCCGGGTATAAATTTCACGACTTTTGGTCTCAGTTTTCAACGTTGAAAAACTCGCGGCACCCGCGGGTCATTCAACGTTGAAAAATGAACCCCCGGGTCAATTTTCAACCCGGGTCATAATTCTTCGTTACACCGGCTCCCTATAAATATAGCTGATGAAAATAAAAATATTGTCACAATGCATTTTTTTTAAATTTTATCGTGAAATACAGTTAAAGAATGCATTATGACAATAAAAAGCGTAAAACAAAACTATCTTTGATTATTTATAATAAATACTAAGTATTTACTTCTTTGACTTATAATGGTGTCGCAACACTGGTACATGTATCTTCGGTGCCGGTGTCTACGTAGGTCCCCATGCGAAAGTTTAAGGGTAAACCTCATTTCAGAATTTTACGGGGTATTACCGGCAAGAAGATGAGAAGTTTGGGATGCCGATGAGAATAATTTTCTTATAATTTGAATATTTAGCTTCCATTATGCATATCTTCATGTTTCGAAGCATATAGATACTTTTTTCTGAAATTTTTTAGAAGTTTACATTTATTTTATCAAGACAATACAGTTTCAATTGAATGTGAAAAATTTCTGAAATCAGAATGTTTAAACAGTTGTAACAATATTTTTCACTTTTCATACGTTTGAAGAGAAAGCAAATATTTTAATAACAACGTTCAAATTTAAATTTATGTTTGATATTTCGGTTTATTATTTTGATACCCAATGTGGGAATATTCAGTTGATGGTAGCCAATGCGACAGTCGTGGGACGCTTGCTCGAGCATAAGAAAAGTAATGTAACTTTCATTCATTATTTCTTACTTTGATTTCATTTGATCGGATTTAACAAATTTGTTTTATTTAAAACAATTTGAAAAAAAATTGGGTTAAAGTTTAAGACTGTAGGGAGGTAACATGGAACTGTTGAAATCCAGATATTACTTGATTCGCTTAAGTTACTAATATATGTACAATAGAAACCCCATAGACCAGTATTTTAGGACAAAATAGTGGAACTTTTATCGAACGTTCTTAATACTGTTCGGAATAATGTGTACATAAAATATGTTTATATAATAACAGTGTTAACGTTAAACCTCTAACTGTATGGGGGACCTCGAACACCGAGTGGTCTAAAGCGCGGTCTTAAAGATCACAGTGCCTCTCACCCCTAAGGTTCGAATCATACTCGGGCAGATCCAATTGTGAGAAAGTGTGTCGGTTCGTTTGCATGTTTTCGCCACCGTCCCAGAACCAATCGCCTATCGAAAAAATTCCTTATTTGGGCGTAAAACACCATTACTCAACTCTCCTCCGTAACGATATGACTTTTTCCGAGAGGTGGGATTAACTTTGTATATACGGCAGGCATTTACTCTTTATTTTACAATAGCCGGAATCAATTTGTTATGTAACTTTCGAATTTGGATAAATTGCCAACTTTGCATGATATACCGGGAAATCTGTGTGCAAAAGGTTGGTAGTATAACGAGACACTCTACTGCACATACAATGGACTTGTCACCTGCGTGATTAAAGAAAGGAAAGGGATCTGTAAGAGATTAGAGGGGTACATACCATGCATCCTTAACTCTTTGTTATATACCACTTTTTTAATGTTTATGAATCACACATTCAAAAAGAAGTGTATGACACATTTATTTAGAATGTAATGATCAGTGTTGGTGATTCCATCAGTCTAAAAATCTATTTTACGTTGATAACCTCCTTATTAATCAAACAAATGACAATCTTGAATGTCACCGATTAAATGTACTCCACAATGTTTCCATTCGCCTTGTTTAACCTGTTGCTTGCTAAGGTCTCGGGGTCCGCTCTTTTGTTTAAGTGTCATGCAGCAATCAATGTCACGCTTGGTTCAAACAGACTTCATGTATTTCCGTATCTGGCAGTGAGTTATGTTTGTGTCTATACTTTGTACTAGCACACAATCAGGGCGCGTCTTATATAAGACAATCACCATCGGTTCATCATTCACAAATTCATCAAGTCAAAGCACTGTGAAATTAAGTCACTCTTAGGATTACAGCATGTGTCTAAGCAAACGAGAAACCGCTTGCTCCGCACTCTTTTAATCCTTGTATTTTCGCTAATATTTTCGAATATTCACCGCTTGATTCAGTATTCGTCAATTATATTGAAATACACATTAGAGGAGAATTCTATGAACTATGTAGGCCGCCGGAAACATTTTCTTTCAAAAAGCCGCTGACGATAAGAAAGCCTAGTTATATATCCCACTGTGCATGTCTGTATATTTTAATTCTTAATGTTTGGCGAGATCTCAATATAAGTAAAAAATAAATCTTAATAAGACGTTATACGAAACTTATACTATACTTACTTCATTTATAAGTAAATGAAGAACATGTTTTAAAAGAAAAAAAAAAAAAAGAAAAGAATTATCGAAGAGCGAAAATTACGTGTTGAAAATGGTTTGTGAGAACGATCCCTTATGACAGCAGCGTTGTTTTACGACTGTTTTTGTTTCATAAAAATGAATGAATGGTTTTTGGATATAAACAAAAGTCCATACATGCCCATCTGTGTACTTGTTTTATAAATCTCAAAAGATTACAAAAGATCACTGCAGATTTTCTTAAAAATGACATTTAAAATTGTCATCTGGCGAATTTCTCTCATCGGATTAATAGATGGCATCTTCTGACAACACTGGTGCCAGTAATGTAGTATGTTCATAAAGTTGATTTATTTTGATACAAGTCACGAGCAGTTTTCTTGACATTGTAAGCAAAGTGCTTCGCACATCCTAAGGCTTGTAAAATATATTTAACTGTTACGACACTGTTCATTTTAACATGTGATGTTTATTTATACAATGTAAATACATCGCTTGAAATATCATATCAATTATCCTGTTAGCATGTAGGTCAAATTAGGCGAGCTATGCTGTTTCTACCACTCCCGTATATTTGCCCTGTTAGTTAGTTATATACTCTTAAAAAATAACTCGCAAATTCATTTGCTGGATTTTACGGTAGCACAGATTGACATGAAATATATTTTTCGTATTACAATAACAATATTATAATAATGTCATATACCACTTTTTGAATTTAATCATAAAAATACATTCAAAAAGTGGTATATGACAATATACCACTTTTTGAATGTATTTTTATGATTAAATTCAAAAAGTGGTATATGACAATAACAATACATTGTGCATGTATTAATCCTTTACTAACCAATACATGCGCACGTATTACCTTTTACGTGAGCCATATTACCTATTACGTGCGCATGTATTACATTTATATATACGTGCGCACGTAAAAAAGGTAATACGTGCGTACATAATAGGTTAATACGTGCGCACGTACAAGGTAATATGTGCGCACGCAATAGGTAAATACGTGCACACGTACAAGGTAATACGTGCGCACGTTATACAAAAAATATATTTCATGTCACCTCTGTGCCACCGTACTTAGTACTACAATTGAACTGACATAAATCACTTAATTTTATTTCTAACTTACCTATATTTACATATAATAACTTCCATACATACTGAAATTTTATGTAAAAAACCTGTACTTTTTGACGATGTAAATGTTTAAAATCAGATTTTTTAAAAATGCTCGTTAACAGATGACAATGAAATGAACAAGTTCATCTACTAATAATTTTCCATCGCATCAGTACGGTTATAATAACAATACATGTGTACATGTCGGGTAATGGTCAGATATGGTTATAATAACAATACATACGGAACATGTCGGGTAATGGTCAGATATGGTTATAATAACAATACATTGTGTACATGTCGGGTAATGGTCAGATATGGTTATAATAACAATACATTGTGTACATGTCGGGTAATGGTCAGATATGGTTATAATAACAATATATTGTGAACATGTCTGGTAATGGTCAGATATGGTTATAATAACAATACATTGTGTACGTGTCGGGTAATGGTCAGATATGGTTATAATAACAATACATTGTGTACATGTCGGGTAATGGTCAGATATGGTAATAATAACAATACACAATGAACATGTCGGGTAATGGTCAGATATGGGTATAATAACAATATATTGTGTACATGTCGGGTAATGGTCAGATATGGTTATAATAACAATATTTAGTGAACATGTTGGGTAATGGTCAGATATGGTTATAATAACAATTCACAGTGTATATGTCGGGAAATAGTCAGATATGGGTTATATGACAACAATCGGTGAACATGTCGGGTAATTTTCAGATATGGGATAAACAATACCCAGAATACATGTCGGGCATTAGTCAGATATGGCTTATATAACAATATTCGGTGTACAGTTATTGGTTATAACGTCCCAGTATTATTTCGAGGCGGTCAGTTCTGGAATGTTGGAGTAAACCGGAGTGCCTGGAGAAAACCACTGATCTTCGGCAAACGAACTGACAAACTGTCTAACATTAGGATCTGTACCGAGTGGGATTCGAACGTAGGCGATGATAGGCACTGTGATCCATAAGCGCGTGTTTAGACTAATCGGGTAATGGTAAGATATTGGTAAAATAACAATACATAGTGTACATGTTGGCTAATGGTCAGCTATGGTTACAATTAATACACAGTGTATAGTCGGGCAATGGTCAGATATCGGTTATACAACAATACAAGGGGTACATGTCGGGTAATAGTCAGATATTGTTATGTAACAATGCTCTGTATACATGTAAGGTTGATGGTTAGATATGGTTTGCAAAACTAGGCGGTCTGTTCTGGAATTGTGGAGGAAAACGGAGTGCCTGGATAAAACCACCGATGTTCCTTTAACCAGAGATATTTGATAAAAGAAACTGTCTCACACGAGGATCTGTATCGACTGGGATTCAAACCTAGGCGATGATAGGCACTGTGATCCGTAAGCGCGTGTTAAGACCACTCGGCCACCGAGGTCCCCACAAAGTACGAGTAGGGTAATGTTTAGATATTGGTTCTATAACAATACACGGGGTACATGTCGGGTGATGGTCAGATTATCAGTGAAATAGTCCTCAATGGGACATTAAATAGCTTTACTCAACTCCAACATGTACATCGCGTATTGTTATGTAACCTTTATCTGAGCAATTATCGACATGTTTTTTTATATAACGAATATCTGACCATTGCCCAAAATGTACACAGTGTATTGTTATATAGCCCATATCTGACCATTACCAGAGAAGTACCCCGTGTATTGTTATATAACCATATCGAGACGTTGCCAGCTATAGGCGAAAGTGTAGAAATTTTGTCTGTGCGTTGCACTGATAACATTTTATAGCAGGATTCTTTATCTTGCCATGCCTGTCATGACACGGGACCTCGTTTAATTTATTTTCTCATCCGAAAGAACCGTGACTTTCAATTTTTAATGCCGACTAATTGGCAAAAGAACAGTCACTACTAAATTTCAAGTCTTGGGTCAGACCCAATAGGTGTTCGAACCCACGATCTCTAACTTACGGAGCGAGCACTCTACCAACTGAGCTAGCGAAGTGGTGATGTACATGTCGGATAATGATCTGATATTGGTTGTATAACAATACACTGTGTACATTGATGATAAGGTCTGATGTTTTTTATCGAACAGTACATGAAGTACTAGTCGGCTAATGGTCAGATATAGGTTACATAACAATACTCGATATGCAAGTCTGGTGGTGGTCATATATATAACAATCCTCGGTGTACATGTCGGGCAATAGTCATACATGTATATTGGTTTTATAACACTAAGTTTATCGTTTCACATGTCAGATATGGGTTATATAACAATAATCGGTGTACATGTCGGGTAATGGTCAGATATTGCCGATATAACAATACACGGGTTACATTTCTGGTGATGGTCAGATATTGGTTATCTAACAATACTCTGTATACATGTCGGGTTGATGGTAAGATATGATTTACATAACCAGGCGGTCAGATCTGGAATGGTGAAGGAAAACGCAGTTCCTGGATTAAACCACCGATGTTCTTTAAACATTCAATGCTCAGATATGGGTTAACTACAATACTCGATGTACATGTACTAGTCGACCATGGTAGGATATTCGTGATATAACAATACAAACCGGTTATTGGTCAGAAATTAATAAATAAACACCGGGGACATGTTGAGTAATGGTCAGTTATGGGTTATATAATAATACATAGTGTACAAATTGGGTTATGGTCAGGTATGGGTTATATAATAATACAAAGTGTACATGTTGGGTAATGGTCAGATATTAGTTATGTAACAATACTTGGTGTACATGTCGGGTAATGGTCAGATATTGGTTATTTTCAACTGTTTGGCTTATGGTTTTTATCTATCAAACTTTTCGGTCTTAGTGTCACTAGTTCTAATGAGGAATGAATTTCCGAAATGTGCACATCTGGCACATCAAAATTTATCTGGTATTTGTGTTATATATTATATAACAATACAAGGCTACATGTCGGGCAATGGTCAGGAATAGGTTATATATCAATACTCGGTGTACATGTCGGGCAATGGTCAGATATTGGTTATATAACAATACAAGGGTACATGTCGGGCAATGGTCAGATATTAGTTATATAATAATACAAGGGTACATGTCGGGCAATGGTCAGATATGGGCTCTATAACAATACACGGTTTACATTTTTAGCAATGGTCAGATACAATACACGTCGGTTATTAGTCAGATAATAATAATAATAATAATACACCGGGTACATGTCGGGCAATGGTCTATTATGGGTTATACAATAATACATAGTTTACATTTGGCTAATGGTCAGCTATGGTTATAATTAATACACAGTGAATAGTCGGGTAATGGTCAGCTATGGTTATAATAACAATACATGTCGAGTAGTTGTCAGGAATGGGTTAAATAAAAGTACTTGGTTTACATGTCGGGTAATGGTCAGATATTGATTGTATAACAATACTTTGTGTACATGTCGGGTTGATGGTCAAATATGGATTGCATAACCAGGCGGTCAGTTCTGGAAAGAACCGAAAGAACCGTGACTTTCAATTTGTTATGCCGAGTAATCGGCAAAAGAACAGTCACTACCAATTTTCAAGTCTTGGGTCAGACCCAATAGGTGTTCGAACCCACGATCTCCATCTTACGGAGCGAGCACTCTACCAACTGAGCTAGCGAAGTGGTGATGTACATGTCGGATAATGATCTGATATTGGTTGTATAGAATACACTGTGTACATTGAAAAGGTCTGATATGGTTTATGGAACAATACAAGTACTAGCCGGGAAATGGTCAGATATAGGTTACATAACAATAGCTGATATGCAAGTCTGCTGATGGTCAGATATGGGTTAAAAAATGTTCGGTGCACATGTCGGGCAATGGTCATGTATGAGTTACATGTATATAACAATACATAAAGTATAAGTTGGGTAATGTATATAACATAATCTACATGTATGTATATGTCGGGCAATGGTCATTCTTGGTGTACATGTCAGATATGGGTTATATAACAATGGTCAGATGTGGGTTAAATAACAAAGCACGATGCACATGTCGGGTAATGGTCAGATATTGGTTATATAACAATACCTGGGGTACATGTCGGGTACTAGTCAAATATGGGTTATATAACAATACACAAAGTACGTGTAGGGTAATGGAAAGATATGGTTTATATAACATACCCTGTGTACATGTCGGAAAATGATCAGATATTGGTTTTATAACAATACTGGTGTAAATGTCGGGTAATGGTCAGATACATGTATTTATTATATAACAAGAAACGAGGTACATGTCGCGTAATTTTCAGATATAAATGATATAACAATACTTTGTGTACATGTCGGGTAATGGTCAGGAACAGGTTTAATAACAATACTCGATATACATCTCGGCTAATGGCCAGGAATAGGGTATATAACAAAAATCGGTGATCATGTCGGGTAATGGTCAGGTATGGGTTAAATAACAATACTCGGTGTACATGTCGGGTAATGGTCAGTTATCGGTTATAAAACAATACTCCGCGGTGTACATGACGGGTAATAGTCAAGAATAGGTTATATCACAATAATCGGTGTACATGTCGGGTAATGGTCAGCTATGGGTTATAAAACAATAATCTGTGTTCATGTCGGGTAATGGTCAGGAATGGGTTTATAACAATAATCGGTGACCATGTCGGGTAATGGTCAGGTATGGGTTAAATAACCGTTTGAATACTCGGTGTACATGTCGGGTAATGGTCAAGAATAGGTTTTATAACAATACTCGGTGTACATGTCGGGAAATGGTCAGGAATAGGTTGTATAACAATACTCGCTGTACATGTCGAGTAATGGTCAGGTATGGGTTATCAAACAATACTCGCTGTACATGTCGGGTAATGGTCAAGAATAGGTTATATAACAATAATCGGTGTACATGTCGGGAAATGGTCAGGAATAGGTTGTATAACAATACTCGGTGTACATGTCGGGTAATGGTCAGGTATGGGTTTAATAACAATACTCGGTGAACATGTCGGGTAATGGTCAGCTATCGGTCATAAAACAATACTCCGCGGTGTACATGACGGGTAATGGTCAGGAATATGTTATATCACAATAATCGGTGTTCATGTCGGGTAATGGTCAGGTATGGGTTAAATAACAATACTCGGTGTACATGTCGGGTAATGGTCAGGTATGAGTTAAATAACAATACTCGGTGTACATGTCGGGTAATGGTCAGGAATGGGTTATATAACAATAATCGGTGATCATGTCGGGTAATGGTCAGGTACATGTATGGGTTAAATAACCGTTTGAATACTCGGTGTACATGTCGGGTAATGATCAGGTATGGGTTACAAAACAATACTAGCTTTACATGTCGGGTAATGGTCAGGAATAGGTTATATAACAATACTCGCTGTACATGTCGGGTAATGGTCAGATATTGGTTATATAACAATACAAGGGTACATGTCGGGCAATGGTCAGATATTAGTTATATAATAATACAAGGGTACATGTCGGGCAATGGTCAGATATGGGCTCTATAACAATACACGGTTTACATTTTTAGCAATGGTCAGATACAATACACGTCGGTTATTAGTCAGATAATAATAATAATAATAATACACCGGGTACATGTCGGGCAATGGTCTATTATGGGTTATACAATAATACATAGTTTACATTTGGCTAATGGTCAGCTATGGTTATAATTAATACACAGTGAATAGTCGGGTAATGGTCAGCTATGGTTATAATAACAATACATGTCGAGTAGTTGTCAGGAATGGGTTAAATAAAAGTACTTGGTTTACATGTCGGGTAATGGTCAGATATTGATTGTATAACAATACTTTGTGTACATGTCGGGTTGATGGTCAAATATGGATTGCATAACCAGGCGGTCAGTTCTGGAAAGAACCGAAAGAACCGTGACTTTCAATTTGTTATGCCGAGTAATCGGCAAAAGAACAGTCACTACCAATTTTCAAGTCTTGGGTCAGACCCAATAGGTGTTCGAACCCACGATCTCCATCTTACGGAGCGAGCACTCTACCAACTGAGCTAGCGAAGTGGTGATGTACATGTCGGATAATGATCTGATATTGGTTGTATAGAATACACTGTGTACATTGAAAAGGTCTGATATGGTTTATGGAACAATACAAGTACTAGCCGGGAAATGGTCAGATATAGGTTACATAACAATAGCTGATATGCAAGTCTGCTGATGGTCAGATATGGGTTAAAAAATGTTCGGTGCACATGTCGGGCAATGGTCATGTATGAGTTACATGTATATAACAATACATAAAGTATAAGTTGGGTAATGTATATAACATAATCTACATGTATGTATATGTCGGGCAATGGTCATTCTTGGTGTACATGTCAGATATGGGTTATATAACAATGGTCAGATGTGGGTTAAATAACAAAGCACGATGCACATGTCGGGTAATGGTCAGATATTGGTTATATAACAATACCTGGGGTACATGTCGGGTACTAGTCAAATATGGGTTATATAACAATACACAAAGTACGTGTAGGGTAATGGAAAGATATGGTTTATATAACATACTCTGTGTACATGTCGGAAAATGATCAGATATTGGTTTTATAACAATACTGGTGTAAATGTCGGGTAATGGTCAGATACATGTATTTATTATATAACAAGAAACGAGGTACATGTCGCGTAATTTTCAGATATAAATGATATAACAATACTTTGTGTACATGTCGGGTAATGGTCAGGAACAGGTTTAATAACAATACTCGATATACATCTCGGCTAATGGCCAGGAATGGGGTATATAACAAAAATCGGTGATCATGTCGGGTAATGGTCAGGTATGGGTTAAATAACAATACTCGGTGTACATGTCGGGTAATGGTCAGTTATCGGTTATAAAACAATACTCCGCGGTGTACATGACGGGTAATAGTCAAGAATAGGTTATATCACAATAATCGGTGTACATGTCGGGTAATGGTCAGCTATGGGTTATAAAACAATAATCTGTGTTCATGTCGGGTAATGGTCAGGAATGGGTTATATAACAATAATCGGTGATCATGTCGGGTAATGGTCAGGTATGGGTTAAATAACCGTTTGAATACTCGGTGTACATGTCGGGTAATGGTCAAGAATAGGTTTTATAACAATACTCGGTGTACATGTCGGGAAATGGTCAGGAATAGGTTGTATAACAATACTCGCTGTACATGTCGGGTAATGGTCAGGTATGGGTTATCAAACAATACTCGCTGTACATGTCGGGTAATGGTCAAGAATAGGTTATATAACAATAATCGGTGTACATGTCGGGAAATGGTCAGGAATAGGTTGTATAACAATACTCGGTGTACATGTCGGGTAATGGTCAGGTATGGGTTTAATAACAATACTCGGTGAACATGTCGGGTAATGGTCAGCTATCGGTCATAAAACAATACTCCGCGGTGTACATGACGGGTAATGGTCAGGAATATGTTATATCACAATAATCGGTGTTCATGTCGGGTAATGGTCAGGTATGGGTTAAATAACAATACTCGGTGTACATGTCGGGTAATGGTCAGGTATGAGTTAAATAACAATACTCGGTGTACATGTCGGGTAATGGTCAGGAATGGGTTATATAACAATAATCGGTGATCATGTCGGGTAATGGTCAGGTACATGTATGGGTTAAATAACCGTTTGAATACTCGGTGTACATGTCGGGTAATGATCAGGTATGGGTTACAAAACAATACTAGCTTTACATGTCGGGTAATGGTCAGGAATAGGTTATATAACAATACTCGCTGTACATGTCGGGTAATGGTCAGGAAAACGTTGTATAACAATACTCGCTGTACATATCGGGTAATACTCAGGAATAGGTTATATAACAATACTCTGTGCAGATGTCGGATAATGGTCAGGAATAGGTTGTATAACAATACTCGCTGTACATTTCGGATAATGATCAGGAATAGGTTATATAACAACACTCGGTGTAAATATCGGATAATGGTCAGGAATATGTTATATAACAATAATAGGTGTTTATGTCGGGTAATGGTCAGGTATGGGTTAAATAACAATACTCGGTGTACATGTCGGGTAATGGTCAGGAATAGGTTGTATAACAATACTCGGTGTACATGTCGGGTAATGGTCAGGAATAGGTTAAATAACAATACTCGGTGTACATGTCGGGTAATGGTCAGGAATAGGTTAAATAACAATACTCGGTGTACATGTCGGGTAATGGTCAGATATGGGTTACGAAACAATACTCGATGTATATGTCGGGTTATGGTCAGGAATATCTTATGTAACAATACTCGATGCACATGTAGAGTAATGGTCAGGCATAGGTTATATAAAAATACTCGGTGTACATGTCGGGTAATGGTCAGATATGGTTTATAAAACAATACTCGGTGTACCTGTCGGGTAATGGTCAGCAATGCTCGGTGTACATGTCGGTTAATGGTCAGTTATGGGTTATGAAACAATACTCGGTGTTAATATCGGGTAATGGTCAAGAATAGGTTATATAACAATACTCGGTGTACATGTCGGGTAATGATCAGGAATAGGTTGTAAAATAATACTCGGTGTACATATCGGGTAATGGTCAGGAATAGGTTATAAAACAATACTCGGTGTACATGTCGGGTAATGGTCAGGAATAGGTTATATAACAATACTCTGTGTACATGTCGGGTAAGGGTCAGGAATAGGTTATATAACAATTGTCGCTGTACATGTCGGGTAATGGTCAAGAATAGGTTATATAACAATACTCGGTGTACATGTCAGGTAATAGTCAAGAATAGGTTGTCATGATAACAATACTCGGTGTACATGTCGGGTAATGGTCAGGAATAGGTTATAAAACAATACTCGGTGTACATGTCGGGTAATGGTCAGGAATAGGTTATAAAACAATACTCGGTGTACATGTCGGGTAATGGTCAGGAATAGGTTATATAACAATACTCGGTGTACATGTCGGGTAATGGTAAGGTATGGGTTAAAAAACAATACTCGCTGTACAAGTCATGTAATGGTCAGGAATAGGTTATATAACAATACTCGGTGTACATGTCGGGTAATGGTCAGGAATAGGTTGTATAACAATACTCGATGTACATACCGGGTAATTGTCAGGAATAGGTTATATAACAATACTCTGTGTACATGTCGGATAATGGTCAGGAATAGATTGTATAACAATACTCGCTGTACATTTCGGATAATGATCAGGAATAGGTTATATAACAACAGTCGGTGTAAATGTCGGGTAATGGTCAGGAATATGTTATATAACAATAATAGGTGTACATGTCGGGTAATGGTCAGGAATAGGTTATATAACAATACTCGGTGTACATTTCGGATAATGGTCAGGAATAGGTTATATAACAACACTCGGTGTAAATGTCGGGTAATGGTCAGGAATATGTTATATAACAATAATAGGTGTTCATGTCGGGTAATGGTCAGGTATGGGTTGAATAACAATACTCGGTGTACAAGTCGGGTAATGGTCAGGAATAGGTTATATAACAATACTCGGTGTACATTTCGGATAATGGTCAGGAATAGGTTATATAACAACACTCGGTGTAAATGTCGGGTAATGGTCAGGAATATGTTATATAACAATAATAGGTGTTTATGTCGGGTAATGGTCAGGTATGGGTTAGATAACAATACTCGGTGTACATGTCGGGTAATGGTCAGGTATGGGTTGAATAACAATACTGGGTGTACATGTCGGGTAATGGTCAGGAATAGGTTATAAAATAATAATCGGTGTTCATGTCGGGTAATGGTCAGGAAAAGGTTATATAACAATAATCGGTGATCATGTCGGGTAATGGTCAGGTATGGGTTAAATAACCCTTTGAATACTCGGTGTACATGTCGGGTAATGGTCAGGAATAGGTTATATAACAATACTCGGTGTACCTGTCGGGTAATGGTGAATTATGGGTTATGAAACAATAATCGGTGTACATGTCGGGTAATGGTCAGGAATGGGTTATATAACAATAATCTGTGATCATGTCGGGTAATGGGTTATATAACAATACTCTGTGTACATGTCGGATAATGGTCAGGAATAGATTGTATAACAATACTCGCTGTACATTTCGGATAATGATCAGGAATAGGTTATATAACAACAGTCGGTGTAAATGTCGGGTAATGGACAGGAATATGTTATATAACAATAATAGGTGTTCATGTCGGGTAATGGTCAGGAAAAGGTTATATAACAATAATCGGTGATCATGTCGGGTAATGGTCAGGTATGGGTTAAATAACCCTTTGAATACTCGGTGTACATGTCGGGTAATGGTCAGGAGTAGGTTATATAACAATACTCGGTGTACCTGTCGGGTAATGGTGAATTATGGGTTATAAAACAATAATCGGTGTACATGTCGGGTAATGGTCAGGAATGGGTTATATAACAATAATCTGTGATCATGTCGGGAATAGGTTATATAACAATACTCTGTGTACATGTCGGATAATGGTCAGGAATAGATTGTATAACAATACTCGCTGTACATTTCGGATAATGATCAGGAATAGGTTATATAACAACAGTCGGTGTAAATGTCGGGTAATGGTCAGGAATATGTTATATAACAATAATAGGTGTTCATGTCGGGTAATGGTCAGGTATGGCTTAAATAACAATACTCGGTGTACATGTCGGGTAATGGTCAGGAATAGGTTATATAACAATACTCGGTGTACATTTCGGTCAGGAATGGGTTATATAACAATAATTTGTGATCATGTCGGGTAATGGTCAGGTATGGGTTAAATAACCGTTTGAATACTCGGTGGACATATCGGATAATGGTCAGGAATAGGTTATATAACAACACTCGGTGTACATGTCGGGTAACGGTCAGGTATGGGTTAAATAACAATACTCGCTGTATATGTCGGGTAATGGTCAGGAATAGGTTATATAACAATACTCGGTGTACATGTCGGGTAATAGTCAGGAAAAGGTTGTATAACAATACTCGGTGTACATGTCGGGTAATGGTCAGGAATAGGTTATAAAACAATACTCGGTGTACATGTCGGGTAATGGTCAGGAATAGGTTATATAACAATAATCTGTGATCATGTCGGGAATAGGTTATATAACAATACTCTGTGTACATGTCGGATAATGGTCAGGAATAGATTGTATAACAATACTCGCTGTACATTTCGGATAATGATCAGGAATAGGTTATATAACAACAGTCGGTGTAAATGTCGGGTAATGGTCAGGAATATGTTATATAACAATAATAGGTGTTCATGTCGGGTAATGGTCAGGTATGGCTTAAATAACAATACTCGGTGTACATGTCGGGTAATGGTCAGGAATAGGTTATATAACAATACTCGGTGTACATTTCGGTCAGGAATGGGTTATATAACAATAATTTGTGATCATGTCGGGTAATGGTCAGGTATGGGTTAAATAACCGTTTGAATACTCGGTGGACATATCGGATAATGGTCAGGAATAGGTTATATAACAACACTCGGTGTACATGTCGGGTAACGGTCAGGTATGGGTTAAATAACAATACTCGCTGTATATGTCGGGTAATGGTCAGGAATAGGTTATATAACAATACTCGGTGTACATGTCGGGTAATAGTCAGGAAAAGGTTGTATAACAATACTCGGTGTACATGTCGGGTAATGGTCAGGAATAGGTTATAAAACAATACTCGGTGTACATGTCGGGTAATGGTCAGGAATAGGTTATATAACAATACTCTGTGTACATGTCGGGTAATGGTCAGGAATAGGTTATATAACAATTGTCGCTGTACATGTCGGGTAATGGTCAGGAATAGGTTATATAACAATACTCGGTGTACATGTCGGGTAATGGTCATGTATGGGTTATAAAACAATACTCGCTGTACAAGTCGGGTAATGGTCAGGAATAGGTTATATAACAATACTCGGTGTACATGTCGGGTAATGGTCAGGAATAGGTTGTATAACAATACTCGATGTACATACCGGGTAATTGTCAGGAATAGGTTATATAACAATACTCTGTGTACATGTCGGATAATGATCAGGAATAGATTGTATAACAATACTCGCTGTACATTTCGGATAATGATCAGGAATAGTTTATATAACAACAGTCGGTGTAAATGTCGGGTAATGGTCAGGAATATGTTATATAACAATAATAGGTGTTCATGTCGGGTAATGGTCAGGTATGGCTTAAATAACAATACTCGGTGTATATGTCGGGTAATGGTCAGGAATAGGTTATATAACAATACTCGGTGTACATTTCGGATAATGGTCAGGAATAGGTTATATAACAACACTCGGTGTAAATGTCGGGTAATGGTCAGGAATATGTTATATAACAATAATAGGTGTTCATGTCGGGTAATGGTCAGGTATGGGTTAAATAACAATACTCGGTGTACATGTCGGGTAATGGTCAGGTATGGGTTGAATAACAATACTGGGTGTACATGTCGGGTAATGGTCAGGAATAGGTTATATAATAATAATCGGTGTTCATGTCGGGTAATGGTCAGGAAAAGGTTATATAACAATAATCGGTGATCATGTCGGGTAATGGTCAGGTATGGGTTAAATAACCCTTTGAATACTCGGTGTACATGTCGGGTAATGGTCAGGAATAGGTTATATAACAATACTCGGTGTACCTGTCGGGTAATGGTGAATTATGGGTTATAAAACAATAATCGGTGTACATGTCGGGTAATGGTCAGGAATGGGTTATATAACAATAATCTGTGATCATGTCGGGTAATGGTCAGGTATGGGTTAAATAACCGTTTGAATACTCGGTGGACATATCGGATAATGGTCAGGAATAGGTTATATAACAACACTCGGTGTACATGTCGGGTAACGGTCAGGTATGGGTTAAATAACAATACTCGCTGTATATGTCGGGTAATGGTCAGGAATAGGTTATATAACAATACTCGGTGTACATGTCGGGTAATAGTCAGGAATAGGTTGTACAACAATACTCGGTGTACATGTCGGGTAATGGTCAGCAATAGGTTATAAAACAATACTCGGTGTACATGTCGGGTAATGGTCAGGAATAGGTTATATAACAATACTCTGTGTACATGTCGGGTAATGGTCAGGAATAGGTTATATAACAATTGTCGCTGTACATGTCGGGTAATGGTCAGGAATAGGTTATATAACAATACTCGGTGTACATGTCGGGTAATGGTCATGTATGGGTTATAAAACAATACTCGCTGTACAAGTCGGGTAATGGTCAGGAATTGGTTATATAACAATACTCGGTGTACATGTCGGGTAATGGTCAGGAATAGGTTGTATAACAATACTCTATGTACATACCGGGTAATTGTCAGGAATATGTTATATAACAATACTCTGTGTACATGTCGGATAATGTTCAGGAATAGATTGTATAACAATACTAGCTTTACATTTCGGATAATGATCAGGAATAGGTTATATAACCACAGTCGGTGTAAATGTCGGTAATTGTCAGGAATATGTTATAAAACAATAATAGGTGTTCATGTCGGGCAATGGTCAGGTATGGGTTAAATAACAATACTCGGTGTACATCTCGGGTAATGATCAGGTATGGGTTGAATAACAATACTCGGTGTACAAGTCGGTTAATGGTCAGGAATAGGTTATATAACAATACTTGGTGTACATTTCGGATAATGGTCAGGAATAGGTTATATAACAACACTCGGTGTAAATGTCGGGTAATGGTCAGGTATGGGTTAAATAACAATACTCGCTGTACATGTCGGGTAATGGTCAGGAATAAGTTATATAACAATACTCGGTGTACATGTCGGGTAATAGTCAGGAATAGGTTATATAACAATACTCGCTGAACATGTCTGGTAATGGTCAGGAATAGGTTATATAACAATACTCGGTGTACATGTCGGGTAATGGTCAGGTATGGGTTATATAATAATTATCGTTGTTCATGTCGGGTAATGGTCAGGAAGAGGTTATATAACAATAATCTCTGATCATGTCGGGTAACGGTCAGGTATGGGTTAAATAACCCTTTGAATACTCGCTGTACATGTCGGGTAATGGTCAGGAATAGGTTATCTAACAATACTCGATGTACATGTCGGGTAATGTTCAGGAATAGGTTATATAACAATCATCAGTGATCATGTCGGGTAATTGTCAGGTATGGGTTAAATAACCCTTTGAATACTTGGTGTACATGTCGGTTAATGGTCAGGTATGGGTTACAAAACAATACTAGTTTTACATGTCGGGTAATGGTCAGGAAAAGGTTATATAACAATACTCGGTGTACATGTCGGGTAATGGTCAGGAACAGGTTGTATAACAATACTCGGTGTACATATCGGGTAATGGTCAGGAATAGGTGGTATAACAATACTCGGTGTACATATCGGGTAATTGTCAGGAATAGGTTATATATAAAAACTCGGTGTACATTTCGGATAATGGTCAGGAATAGGTTATATAACAACACTCGGTGTAAATGTCGGGTAATGGTCAGGTATGGGTTAAATAACAATACTCGCTGTATATGTCGGGTAATGGACAGGAATAGGTTATATAACAATACTCGGTGTACAAGTCGGATAATGGTCAGGAATAGGTTATATAACAATACCCCGTGTACATTTCGGATAATGGTCAGATGTAGGTTATATAACAACACTCGTTGTAAATGTCGGGTAATGGTCAGGTATGGGTTAAATAACAATACTCGCTGTACATGTCGGGTAATGGTCAGGAATAGGTTATATAACAATACTCGGTGTACATGTCGGGTAATGGTCAGAAATAGGTTATATAACAATACTCGCTGTACATGTCGGGTAATGGTCAGGAATAGGTTATATAACAATACTCGGTGTACATGTCGGGTAATTGTCAGCAATAGGTTGTATAACAATACTCGGTGTACATATCGGGTAATTGTCAGCAATAGGTTATATAAAAATACTCTGTGTACATGTCGGGTAATGGTCAGGAATAGGTTGTATAACAATACTCGGTGTACATATCGGGTAATTGTCAGGAATAGGTTATATAACAATACTCGGTGTACATTTCGGATAATGGTCAGGAATAGGTTATATAACAACACTCGGTGTAAATGTCGGGTAATGGTCAGGAATATGTTATATAACAATAATCGGTGTTCATGTCGGGTAATGGTCAGGTATTGGTTAAATAACAATATTCGGTGTACATGTCGGGTAATGGTCAGGTATGGGTTAAAAACAATATTCGGTGTACATGTCGGGTAATGGTCAGGTATGGGTTAAATAACAATACTCGGTGTACATGTCGGGTAATGGTCAGTAATAGGTTATATAACAACAATCGGTGTAAATGTCGGGTAATGGTCAGCAATATGTTATATAACAATAATCGGTGTACATGTCGGGTAATAGTCAGGTATGGGTTAAATAACAATATTCGGTGTACATGTCGGGTAATGGTCAGGTATGGGTTAAATAACAATATTCGGTGTACATGTCGGGTAATGGTCAGGTATGGGTTAAATAACAATATTCGGTGTTCATGTCGGGTAATAGTCAGGTATGGGTTAAATAACAATACTCGGTGTACATGTCGGGTAATGGTCAGGAATAGGTTATATAACAACAATCGGTATAAATGTCGGGTAATGGTCAGCAATATGTTATATAACAATAATCGGTGTACATATCGGGTAATAGTCAGGTATGGGTTAAATAACAATATTCGGTGTACATGTCGGGTAATGGTCAGGTATGGGTTAAATAACAATATTCGGTGTACATGTCGGGTAATGGTCAGGTATGGGTTAAATAACAATATTCGGTGTTCATGTCGGGTAATGGTCAGGTATGGGTTAAATAACAATACTCGGTGTACATGTCGGATAATGGTCAGGAATAGGTTATATAACAATAATCGGTGTTCATGTCGGGTAATGGTCAGGAATGGGTTATATAACAATAATCGGTGATCATGTCGGGTAATGGTAAGGTATGGGTTAAATATCGGTTTAAATACTCGGTGTACATGTCGGGTAATGGTCAGGTATTGGTTACAAAACATTACTAGCTTTACATGTCGGGTAATGGTCAGAATAGGTTATATAACAATACTCGGTGTACATGTCGGGTAATGGTCAGGAATACGTTGTATAACAATACTCGCTGTACATATCGGGTAATTGTCAGGAATAGGTTATATAACAACAGTCGGTGTAAATATCGGGTAATGGTCAGGAATATGTTATATAACAATAATAGGTGTTCATGTCGGGTAATGGTCAGGTATGGGTTAAATAACAATACTCGGTGTACATGTCGGGTAATGTTCAAGTATGGGTTGAATAACAATACTCAGTGTACATGTCGGGTAATGGTAAGGACTAGGTTATATAACAATACTCGGTGTACCTGTCGGGTAATGGTCAGCAATGCTCGGTGTACATGTCGGGTAATGGTCAGGAATGGGTTATATAAAATAATCGGTGATCATGTCGGGTAATGGTCAGGTATGGGTTAAAAAACCCTTTGAATACTTGGTGTACATGTCTGGTAATAGTCCGGTATGGATTACAAAACAATACTAGCTTTACATGTCGGGTAATGGTCAGGAATAGGTTTTATAACAATACTCGGTTCTCATGTCGGGTAATCGTCAGGAATAGGTTGTATAACAATACTGGCTGTACATGTCGGGTAATGGTCAGGAATACTCGGTGTACATATCGGGTAATTGTCAGCAATTACAATAACAATACTCGGTGTACATGTCGGGTAATGGTCAGGAATAGGTTATATAACAACAATCGGTGTAAATGTCGGGTAATGGTCAGCAATATGTTATATAACAATAATCGGTGTACATATCGGGTAATAGTCAGGTATGGGTTAAATAACAATATTCGGTGTACATGTCGGGTAATGGTCAGGTATGGGTTAAATAACAATATTCGGTGTACATGTCGGGTAATGGTCAGGTATGGGTTAAATAACAATATTCGGTGTTCATGTCGGGTAATGGTCAGGTATGGGTTAAATAACAATACTCGGTGTACATGTCGGATAATGGTCAGGAATAGGTTATATAACAATAATCGGTGTTCATGTCGGGTAATGGTCAGGAATGGGTTATATAACAATAATCGGTGATCATGTCGGGTAATGGTCAGGTATGAGTTAAATATCGGTTTGAATACTCGGTGTACATGTAGGGTAATGGTCAGGTATTGGTTACAAAACAATACTAGCTTTACATGTCGGGTAATGGTCAGAATAGGTTATATAACAATACTCGGTGTACATGTCGGGTAATGGTCAGGAATACGTTGTATAACAATACTCGCTGTACATATCGGGTAATTGTCAGGAATAGGTTATATAACAACAGTCGGTGTAAATATCGGGTAATGGTCAGGAATATGTTATATAACAATAATAGGTGTTCATGTCGGGTAATGGTCAGGTATGGGTTAAATAACAATACTCGGTGTACATGTCGGGTAATGTTCAAGTATGGGTTGAATAACAATACTCAGTGTACATGTCGGGTAATGGTCAGGACTAGGTTATATAACAATACTCGGTGTACCTGTCGGGTAATGGTTTGCAATACTCGGTGTACATGTCGGGTAATGGTCAGGAATGGGTTATATAACAATAATCGGTGATCATGTCGGGTAATGGTCAGGTATGGGTTAAATAACCCTTTGAATACTTGGTGTACATGTCTGGTAATAGTCCGGTATGGATTACAAAACAATACTAGCTTTACATGTCGGGTAATGGTCAGGAATAGGTTTTATAACAATACTCGGTTCTCATGTTGGGTAATCGTCAGGAATAGGTTGTATAACAATACTGGCTGTACATGTCGGGTAATGGTCAGGAATACTCGGTGTACATATCGGGTAATTGTCAGCAATTACAATAACAATATTCGGTGTTCATGTCGGGTAATAGTCAGGTATGGGTTAAATAACAATACTCGGTGTACATGTCGGGTAATGGTCAGGAATAGGTTATATAACAACAATCGGTGTAAATGTCGGGTAATGGTCAGCAATATGTTATATAACAATAATCGGTGTACATATCGGGTAATAGTCAGGTATGGGTTAAATAACAATATTCGGTGTACATGTCGGGTAATGGTCAGGTATGGGTTAAATAACAATATTCGGTGTACATGTCGGGTAATGGTCAGGTATGGGTTAAATAACAATATTCGGTGTTCATGTCGGGTAATGGTCAGGTATGGGTTAAATAACAATACTCGGTGTACATGTCGGATAATGGTCAGGAATAGGTTATATAACAATAATCGGTGTTCATGTCGGGTAATGGTCAGGAATGGGTTATATCACAATAATCGGTGATGATGTCGGGTAATGGTCAGGTATGAGTTAAATATCAGTTTGAATACTCGGTGTACATGTCGGGTAATGGTCAGGTATTGGTTACAAAACAATACTAGCTTTACATGTCGGGTAATGGTCAGAATAGGTTATATAACAATACTCGGTGTACATGTCGGGTAATGGTCAGGAATACGTTGTATAACAATACTCGCTGTACATATCGGGTAATTGTCAGGAATAGGTTATATAACAACAGTCGGTGTAAATATCGGGTAATGGTCAGGAATATGTTATATAACAATAATAGGTGTTCATGTCGGGTAATGGTCAGGTATGGGTTAAATAACAATACTCGGTGTACATGTCGGGTAATGTTCAAGTATGGGTTGAATAACAATACTCAGTGTACATGTCGGGTAATGGTCAGGACTAGGTTATATAACAATACTCGGTGTACCTGTCGGGTAATGGTTTGCAATACTCGGTGTACATGTCGGGTAATGGTCAGGAATGGGTTATATAACAATAATCGGTGATCATGTCGGGTAATGGTCAGGTATGGGTTAAATAACCCTTTGAATACTTGGTGTACATGTCTGGTAATAGTCCGGTATGGATTACAAAACAATACTAGCTTTACATGTGGGGAATGGTCAGGAATAGGTTTTATAACAATACTCGGTTCTCATGTCGGGTAATCGTCAGGAATAGGTTGTATAACAATACTGGCTGCTCATGTCGGGTAATGGTCAGGAATAGGTTATATAACAATACTCGGTGTACATGTCGGGTAATGGTCAGGAATAGGTTATATAACAACACTCGGTGTAAATGTCGGGTAATGGTCAGAAATATTTTATATAACAATAATCGGTGTTCATGTCGGGTAATGGTCAGGTATGGGTTAAATAACAATACTCGGTGTACATGTCGGGTAATGGTCAGGAATAGGTTATATAACAATAATCGGTGTTCATGTCGGATAATGGTCAGGTATGGGCTATATAACAATAATCTGTGATCATGTCGGGTAATGGTCAGGTATGGGTTAAATAACCGTTTGAATACTCGGTGTACATGTCGGGTAATGGTCAGGTATGGGTTATCAAACAATACTCGCTGTACATGTCGGGTAATGGTCAAGTATGGGTTGTATAACAATACTCGCTGTACATTTCGGATAATGGTCAGGAATAGGTTACATAACAAAACTCGGTGTAAATGTCGGGTAATGGTCAGGAATATCTTATATAACAATACTGGATGTACATGTCGGGTATTGGTCAGATATGGGTTATGAAACAATACTCGCTGTACATGTCGGGTAATGGTCAGATATGATTTATATAACAATACTAGTGTACATGTCGGGTAATGGTCAGGTATGTGCTATATTACAATACACGGGGTACATGTCGGGAAATGGTCAGGAAAAGGTTATATAAGAATAATCGGTGTTTATGTCGGGTAATGGTCAGGTATGGGTTAAATAACAATACTCGGTGTACATGTCGGGTAATGGTCAGGAATAGAATATATAACAATAATCGGTGTTCATGTCGGATAATGGTCAGGTATGGGTTATATAACAATAATCGGTGATGATGTCGGGTAATGGTCAGGTATGGGTTAAATAACCGTTTGAATACTCGGTGTACATGTCGGGTAATGGTCAGGAATAGGTTATATAACAATACTCGATGTACATGTCGGGTAATGGTCAGGATTAGGTTATATAACAATACTCGGTGTACATGTCGGGTAATAGTCAGGAATAGGTTATATAACAATACTCGCTGAACATGTCTGGTAATGGTCAGGAATAGGTTATATAATAATACTCGGTGTACATGTCGGGTAATGGTCAGGTATGGGTTATATAATAATAATCGGTGTTCATGTCGGGTAATGGTCAGGAAGAGGTTATATAACAATAATCTCTGATCATGTCGGGTAACGGTCAGGTATGGGTTAAATAACCCTTTGAATACTCGCTGTACATGTCGGGTAATGGTCAGGAATAGGTTATATAACAATACTCGATGTACATGTCGGGTAATGTTCAGGAATAGGTTATATAACAATCATCAGTGATCATGTCGGGTAATTGTCAGGTATGGGTTAAATAACCCTTTGAATACTTGGTGTACATGTCGGTGAATGGTCAGGTATGGGTTACAAAACAATACTAGTTTTACATGTCGGGTAATGGTCAGGAATAGGTTATATAACAATACTCGGTGTACATGTCGGGTAATGGTCAGGAACAGGTTGTATAACAATACTCGGTGTACATATCGGGTAATTGTCAGGAATAGGTTATATAACAATACTCTGTGTACATGTCGGGTAATGGTCAGGAATAGGTTGTATAACAATACTCGGTGTACATATCGGGTAATTGTCAGGAATAGGTTATATATCAAAACTCGGTGTACATTTCGGATAATGGTCAGGAATAGGTTATATAACAACACTCGGTGTAAATGTCGGGTAATGGTCAGGTATGGATTAAATAACAATACTCGCTGTATATGTCGGGTAATGGACAGGAATAGGTTATATAACAATACTCGGTGTACAAGTCGGATAATGGTCAGGAATAGGTTATATAACAATACCCCGTGTACATTTCGGATAATGGTCAGATATAGGTTATATAACAACACTCGTTGTAAATGTCGGGTAATGGTTAGGTATGGGTTAAATAACAATACTCGCTGTACATGTCGGGTAATTGTCAGGAATAGGTTATATAACAATACTCGGTGTACATGTCGGGTAATGGTCAGGAATAGGTTATATAACAATACTCGCTGTACATGTCGGGTAATGGTCAGGAATAGGTTATATAACAATACTCGGTGTACATGTCGGGTAATGGTCAGGAATAGGTTGTATAACAATACTCGGTGTACATATCGGGTAATTGTCAGCAATAGGTTATATAACAATACTCGATGTACATATCGGGTAATGGTCAGGAATAGGTTATATAACAATACTCGGTGTACATGTCGGGTGATAGTCAGGAATAGGTTATATAACAATACTCGCTGAACATGTCTCGTAATGGTCAGGAATAGGTTATATAACAATACTCGGTGTACATGTCGGGTTATGGTCAGGTATGGGTTATATAATAATAATCGGTGTTCATGTCGGGTAATGGTCAGGAAGAGGTTATATAACAATAATCTCTGATCATGTCGGGTAACGGTCAGGTATGGGTTAAATAACCCTTTGAATACTCGCTGTACATGTCGGGTAATGGTCAGGAATAGGTTATATAACAATACTCGATGTACATGTCGGGTAATGTTCAGGAATAGGTTATATAACAATCATCAGTGATCATGTCGGGTAATTGTCAGGTATGGGTTAAATAACCCTTTGAATACTTGGTGTACATGTCGGTGAATGGTCAGGTATGGGTTACAAAACAATACTAGTTTTACATGTCGGGTAATGGTCAGGAATAGGTTATATAACAATACTCGGTGTACATGTCGGGTAATGGTCAGGAATAGGTTGTATAACAATACTCGGTGTACATATCGGGTAATTGTCAGGAATAGGTTATATATCAAAACTCGGTGTACATTTCGGATAATGGTCAGGAATAGGTTATATAACAACACTCGGTGTAAATGTCGGGTAATGGTCAGGTATGGGTTAAATAACAATACTCGCTGTATATGTCGGGTAATGGACAGTAATAGGTTATATAACAATACTCGGTGTACAAGTCGGATAATGGTCAGGAATAGGTTATATAACAATACCCCATGTACATTTCGGATAATGGTCAGATATAGGTTATATAACAACACTCGTTGTAAATGTCGGGTAATGGTTAGGTATGGGTTAAATAACAATACTCGCTGTACATGTCGGGTAATGGTCAGGAATAGGTTATATAACAATACTCGGTGTACATGTCGGGTAATGGTCAGGAATAGGTTATATAACAATACTCGCTGTACATGTCGGGTAATGGTCAGGAATAGGTTATATAACAATACTCGGTGTACATGTCGGGTAATGGTCAGGAATAGGTTGTATAACAATACTCGGTGTACATATCGGGTAATTGTCAGCAATAGGTTATATAAAAATACTCTGTGTACATGTCGGGTAATGGTCAGGAATAGGTTGTATAACAATACTCGGTGTACACATTGGGTAATTGTCAGGAATAGGTTATATAACAATACTCGGTGTACATTTCGGATAATGGTCAGGAATAGGTTATATAACAACACTCGGTGTAAATGTCGGGTAATGGTCAGGAATATGTTATATAACAATAATCGGTGTTCATGTCGGGTAATGGTCAGGTATTGGTTAAATAACAATATTCGGTGTACATGTCGGGTAATGGTCAGGTATGGGTTAAAAACAATATTCGGTGTACATGTCGGGTAATGGTCAGGTATGGGTTAAATAACAATACTCGGTGTACATGTCGGGTAATGGTCAGGAATAGGTTATATAACAACAATCGGTGTAAATGTCGGGTAATGGTCAACAATATGTTATATAACAATAATCGGTGTACATGTCGGGTAATGGTCAGGTATGGGTTAAATAACAATATTCGGTGTACATGTCGGGTAATGGTCAGGTATGGGTTAAATAACAATATTCGGTGTTCATGTCGGGTAATGGTCAGGTATGGGTTAAATAACAATACTCGGTGTACATGTCGGGTAATGGTCAGGAATAGGTTATATAACAACAATCGGTGTAAATGTCGGGTAATGGTCAGCAATATGTTATATAACAATAATCGGTGTACATATCGGGTAATAGTCAGGTATGGGTTAAATAACAATATTCGGTGTACATGTCGGGTAATGGTCAGGTATGGGTTGAATAACAATATTCGGTGTACATGTCGGGTAATGGTCAGGTATGGGTTAAATAACAATATTCGGTGTACATGTCGGGTAATGGTCAGGTATGGGTTAAATAACAATATTCGGTGTTCATGTCGGGTAATGGTCAGGTATGGGTTAAATAACAATACTCGGTGTACATGTCGGATAATGGTCAGGAATAGGTTATATAACAATAATCGGTGTTCATGTCGGGTAATGGTCAGGAATGGGTTAAATAACAATATTCGGTGTTCATGTCTGGTAATGGTCAGGAATAGGTTATATAACAATACTCGGTGTACATGTCGGGTAATGGTCAGGTATGGGTTATATAATAATAATCGGTGTTCATGTCGGGTAATGGTCAGGAAGAGGTTTTATAACAATAATCTCTGATCATGTCGGGTAACGGTCAGGTATGGGTTAAATAACCCTTTGAATACTCGCTGTACATGTCGGGTAATGGTCAGGAATAGGTTATATAACAATACTCGATGTACATGTCGGGTAATGTTCAGGAATAGGTTATATAACAATCATCAGTGATCATGTCGGGTAATTGTCAGGTATGGGTTAAATAACCCTTTGAATACTTGGTGTACATGTCGGTGAATGGTCAGGTATGGGTTACAAAACAATACTAGTTTTACATGTCGGGTAATGGTCAGGAATAGGTTATATAACAATACTCGGTGTACATGTCGGGTAATGGTCAGGAACAGGTTGTATAACAATACTCGGTGTACATATCGGGTAATTGTCAGGAATAGGTTATATAACAATACTCTGTGTACATGTCGGGTAATGGTCAGGAATAGGTTGTATAACAATACTCGGTGTACATATCGGGTAATTGTCAGGAATAGGTTATATATCAAAACTCGGTGTACATTTCGGATAATGGTCAGGAATAGGTTATATAACAACACTCGGTGTAAATGTCGGGTAATGGTCAGGTATGGATTAAATAACAATACTCGCTGTATATGTCGGGTAATGGACAGGAATAGGTTATATAACAATACTCGGTGTACAAGTCGGATAATGGTCAGGAATAGGTTATATAACAATACCCCGTGTACATTTCGGATAATGGTCAGATATAGGTTATATAACAACACTCGTTGTAAATGTCGGGTAATGGTTAGGTATGGGTTAAATAACAATACTCGCTGTACATGTCGGGTAATGGTCAGGAATAGGTTATATAACAATACTCGGTGTACATGTCGGGTAATGGTCAGGAATAGGTTATATAACAATACTCGCTGTACATGTCGGGTAATGGTCAGGAATAGGTTATATAACAATACTCGGTGTACATGTCGGGTAATGGTCAGGAATAGGTTGTATAACAATACTCGGTGTACATATCGGGTAATTGTCAGCAATAGGTTATATAACAATACTCGATGTACATATCGGGTAATGGTCAGGAATAGGTTATATAACAATACTCGGTGTACATGTCGGGTAATAGTCAGGAATAGGTTATATAACAATACTCGCTGAACATGTCTGGTAATGGTCAGGAATAGGTTATATAACAATACTCGGTGTACATGTCGGGTTATGGTCAGGTATGGGTTATATAATAATAATCGGTGTTCATGTCGGGTAATGGTCAGGAAGAGGTTATATAACAATAATCTCTGATCATGTCGGGTAACGGTCAGGTATGGGTTAAATAACCCTTTGAATACTCGCTGTACATGTCGGGTAATGGTCAGGAATAGGTTATATAACAATACTCGATGTACATGTCGGGTAATGTTCAGGAATAGGTTATATAACAATCATCAGTGATCATGTCGGGTAATTGTCAGGAATAGGTTGTATAACAATACTCGGTGTACATGTCGGGTAATGGTCAGGAATAGGTTATATAACAATACTCGCTGTACATGTCGGGTAATGGTCAGGAATTGGTTATATAACAATACTCGGTGTACATGTCGGGTAATGGTCAGGAATAGGTTGTATAACAATACTCGGTGTACATATCGGGTAATTGTCAGCAATAGGTTATATAAAAATACTCTGTGTACATGTCGGGTAATGGTCAGGAATAGGTTGTATAATAATACTCGGTGTACATATTGGGTAATTGTCAGGAATAGGTTATATAACAATACTCGGTGTACATTTCGGATAATGGTCAGGAATAGGTTATATAACAACACTCGGTGTAAATGTCGGGTAATGGTCAGGAATATGTTATATAACAATAATCGGTGTTCATGTCGGGTAATGGTCAGGTATTGGTTAAATAACAATATTCGGTGTACATGTCGGGTAATGGTCAGGTATGGGTTAAAAACAATATTCGGTGTACATGTCGGGTAATGGTCAGGTATGGGTTAAATAACAATATTCGGTGTACATGTCAGGTAATAGTCAGGTATGGGTTAAATAACAATATTCGGTGTTCATGTCGGGTAATGGTCAGGTATGGGTTAAATAACAATACTCGGTGTACATGTCGGGTAATGGTCAGGAATAGGTTATATAACAACAATCGGTGTAAATGTCGGGTAATGGTCAGCAATATGTTATATAACAATAATCGGTGTACATATCGGGTAATAGTCAGGTATGGGTTAAATAACAATATTCGGTGTACATGTCGGGTAATGGTCAGGTATGGGTTAAATAACAATATTCGGTGTTCATGTCGGGTAATGGTCAGGTATGGGTTAAATAACAATATTCGGTGTACATGTCGGGTAATGGTCAGGTATGGGTTGAATAACAATATTCGGTGTTCATGTCGGGTAATGGTCAGGTATGGGTTAAATAACAATACTCGGTGTACATGTCGGATAATGGTCAGGAATAGGTTATATAACAATAATCGGTGTTCATGTCGGGTAATGGTCAGGAATGGGTTATATAACAATAATCGGTGATCATGTCGGGTAATGGTCAGGTATGGGTTAAATATCGGTTTGAATACTCGGTGTACATGTCGGGTAATGGTCAGGTATTGGTTACAAAACAATACTAGCTTTACATGTCGGGTAATGGTCAGAATAGGTTATATAACAATACTCGGTGTACATGTCGGGTAATGGTCAGGAATACGTTGTATAACAATACTCGCTGTACATATCAGGTAATTGTCAGGAATAGGTTATATAACAACAGTCGGTGTAAATATCGGGTGATGGTCAGGAATATATTATATATAACAATAATAGGTGTTCATGTCGGGTAATGGTCAGGTATGGGTTAAATAACAAACTCGGTGTACATGTCGGGTAATGTTCAAGTATGGGTTGAATAACAATACTCAGTGTACATGTCGGGTAATGGTCAGGACTAGGTTATATAACAATACTCGGTGTACCTGTCGGGTAATGGTCAGCAATGCTCGGTGTACATGTCGGGTAATGGTCAGGAATAGGTTATATAACAATAATCGGTGATCATGTCGGGTAATGGTCAGGTATGGGTTAAATAACCCTTTGAATACTTGGTGTACATGTCTGGTAATAGTCCGGTATGGATTACAAAACAATACTAGCTTTACATGTCGGGAATGGTCAGGAATAGGTTTTATAACAATATTCGGTTCTCATGTCGGGTAATCGTCAGGAATAGGTTGTATAACAATACTGGCTGTACATGTCGGGTAATGGTCAGGAATAGGTTATATAACAATACTCGGTGTACATGTCGGGTAATGGTCAGGAATAGGTTATATAACAACATTCGGTGTAAATGTCGGGTAATGGTCAGAAATATTTTATATAACAATAATCGGTGTTCATGTCGGGTAATGGTCAGGTATGGGTTAAATAACAATACTCGGTGTACATGTCGGGTAATGGTCAGGAATAGGTTATATAACAATAATCGGTGTTCATGTCGGATAATGGTCAGGTATGGGCTATATAACAATAATCTGTGATCATGTCGGGTAATGGTCAGGTATGGGTTAAATAACCGTTTGAATACTCGGTGTACATGTCGGGTAATGGTCAGGTATGGGTTATCAAACAATACTCGCTGTACATGTCGGGTAATGGTCAAGTATGGGTTGTATAACAATACTCGCTGTACATTTCGGATAATGGTCAGGAATAGGTTACATAACAAAACTCGGTGTAAATGTCGGGTAATGGTCAGGAATATCTTATATAACAATACTGGATGTTCATGTCGGGTAATGGTCAGGTATGTGCTATATTACAATACACGGGGTACATGTCGGGAAATGGTCAGGAAAAGGTTATATAAGAATAATCGGTGTTTATGTCGGGTAATGGTCAGGAATAGAATATATAACAATAATCGGTGTTCATGTCGGATAATGGTCAGGTATGGGTTATATAACAATAATCGGTGATGATGTCGGGTAATGGTCAGGTATGGGTTAAATAACCGTTTGAATACTGGGTGTACATGTCGGGTAATGGTCAGGTATGGGTTATAAAACAATACTCACTGAACATGTCGGGTAATGGTCAGGAATAGGTTATATAACAATACTCGATGTACATGTCGGGTTATGATCAGGAATAGGTTATATAACAATACTGGATGAACATGTCGGGTAATGGTCAGGAATATCTTATGTAACAATACTCGAAGTACATGTCGGGTAATAGTCAGGTATGGGTTATGAAACAATTCCCGGTGTACATGTCGGGTAATGGTCAGATATGGGTTATGAAATAATACTCGATGTACAAGTTTGTTAATGTCGGGTAATGTACAGGTATTAATTATAGAACAATACACAGGGTACATGACGGGTAATGGTCAGCAACAGGTTATATAACAATACTCGGTGTACATGTCGGGTAATGGTGAGGTATGGGTTAAATAACAATACTCGGTGTACATGTCGGGTAATGGTCAGGCATAGCTTATATAACAATACTCGGTAATCATGTCGGGTAATGGTCAGAAATAGGTTATATAACAATACTCGATGTACATGTCGGTTAATGGTCAGTTATGGGTTATAAAACAATAATCGGTGTACATGTCGGGTAATGGTCAGGAATAGGTTCTATAACAATAATCGGTGTTCATGTCGGGTAATGGTCAGGTATGGGTTATATAACAATAATCGGTGTAAATATCGGGTAATGGTCAGGTATGGGTTATATAACAATAATCGGTGTAAATATCGGGTAATGATTCGGATATGGGTTATATAACAATAATCGCTGTACATGTCGGGTGATGGTCAGGTATGGGTTATATAACAATGCTCGGTGTAAATGTCGGGTAATGGTCAGGTATGGGTTATATAACAATAATCGGTGTAAATATCGGGTAATGATCGGATATGGGTTATATAACAATAATCGCTGTACATGTCGGGTGATGGTCAGGTATGGGTTAAATAACAATACTCGGTGTACATGTCGGGTAATGGTCAGAAATAAGTTATAAAACAATAATCGGTGTACATGTCGGGTAATGGTCAGGTATGGATTATATAACAATACTCGGTGTAAATGTCGGGTAATGGTCAGGTATGGGTTATAAAAGAATAATCGGTGTAAATGTCGGGTAATGGTCAGGTATGGGTTATAAAACAATACTCGGTGTACATATCCGTTAATGGTCAGTTATGGGTTATGCATTTATAATCGGTGTTAATATCGGGTAATGGTCGGATATGGGTTATATAACAATAATCGATGTACATCTCGGGTAATGGACAGGTATGGGTTACATAACAATAACCGGTGTACATGTCGGGTAATGGTCAGTAATGGGTTATAAAACAATAATCGGTGTACATGTCGGGTAATTGTCATTTATGGGTTATAAAATAATAATCGGTGTAGATGTCGGGTAATGATCAGTTATGGCTTATAAACCAATACTCGGTGTACATGTCGGGTAATGGTAAGGTATGGGTTATAAAACAATAATCGGTGTAAATGTCGGGTAATGGTCAGGAATAGGTTATATAACAATACTCGGTGTACATGTCGGTTAATGGTCAGTTATGGGTTATGAAACAATAATCGGTGTTAATATCGGGTAATGGTCGGATATGGGTTATATAACAATAATCGATGTACATCTCGGGTAATGGTCAGGTATGGGTTAAATAACAATACTCGGTGTACATGTCGGGTAATGGTCAGTTATGGGTTATAAAACAATAATCGGTGTAAATGTCTGGTAATGGTCAGGTATGGGTTATAAAAGAATAATCGGTGTAATATCGGGTAATGGTCAGGTATGGGTTTTAAAAGAATAATCGGTGTACATGTCGGTTAATGGTCAGTTATGGGTTATAAAACAATAATCGGTGTAAATGTCTGGTAATGGTCAGGTATGGGTTATAAAAGAATAATCGGTGTAAATGTCGGGTAATGGTCAGGTATCGGTTATAAAACAATACTCGGTGTACATGTCGGTTAATGGTCAGTTATGGGTTATGAAACAATAATCGGTGTTAATATCGGGTAATGGTCGGATATGGGTTATATAACAATAATCGATGTACATCTCGGGTAATGGTCAGGTATGGGTTAAATAACAATACTCGGTGTACATGTCGGGTAATGGTCAGGAATAGGTTATAAACAATAATCGGTGTACATGTCGGGTAATGGTCAGGTATGGTTGATAAAACAATACTCGCTGTACATCTCGGGTAATGGTCAGGTATGGATTATATAACAATACTCGGTGTACATGACGGGTGATGGTCGGGTATGGATTATATAACAATATTCGGTGTACATGACGGGTAATGGTCAGGTATGGGTTATATAACAATACTCGGTGTACATGTCGGGTAATGGTCAGGAATAGGTTATAAAACAATAATCGGTGTACATGTCGGGTAATGGTCAGGTATGGTTGATAAAACAATACTCGCTGTACATGTCGGGTAATGGTCAGGTATGGATTATATAACAATACTCGGTGTACATGACGGGTGATGGTCGGGTATGGATTATATAACAATATTCGGTGTACATGACGGGTAATGGTCAGGTATGGGTTATATAACAATACTCGGTGTACATGACGAGTAATGGTCAGTTATGGGTTATAAAACAATAATCGGTGTACATGTCGGGTAATGGTCAGGTATGGATTATATAACAATACTCGGTGTACATGACGGGTAATGGTCAGTTATGGGTTATAAAACAATAATCGGTGTACATGTCGGGTAATGGTCAGTTATGGGTTATAAACCAATACCCGGTGTACATGTCGGGTAATGGTCAGTTATGGGTTATAAAACAATAATCGGTGTACATGTAGGGTAATGGTCAGTTATGGGTTATAAAACAATAATCGGTGTACATATAGGGTAATGGTAATGTATGGGTTATAAAACAATAATCGGTGTTCATGTCGGGTAATGGTCAGGTATGGATTATATAACAATAATCGGTGTACATGACGGGTAATGGTCAGGTATGGGTTATCAAACAATACTCGCTGTACATGTCGGGTAATGGTCAAGTATGGGTTGTATAACAATACTCGCTGTACATTTCGGATAATGGTCAGGAATAGGTTACATAACAAAACTCGGTGTAAATGTCGGGTAATGGTCAGGAATATCTTATATAACAATACTGGATGTACATGTCGGGTAATGGTCAGGTATGTGCTATATTACAATACACGGGGTACGTGTCGGGAAATGGTCAGGTATGGATTATAAAACAATAATCGGTATACATGTCGGGTAATGGTCAGGTATGGATTATATAACAATAATCGGTGTACATGACGGGTAATGGTCAGTTATGGGTTATAAAACAATAATCGGTGTACATGTCGGGTAATGGTCAGTTATGGGTAATAAACCAATTCTCGGTGTACATGTCGGGTAATGGTCAGTTATGGGTTATAAAACAATAATCGGTGTACATGTAGGGTAATGGTCAGTTATGGGTTATAAAACAATAATCGGTGTACATGTAGGGTAATGGTAATTTATGGGTTATAAAACAATAATCGGTGTTCATCTCGGGTAATGGTCAGGTATGGATTATATAACAATACTCGGTGTACATGACGGGTAATGGTCAGTTATGGGTTATAAAACAATAATCGGTGTACATGTAGGGTAATGGTCAGGAATACATATAGGTTATATAACAATACTCGCTTTACATTTCGGGTAATGGTCAGGTATGGTTTATAAAACAATACTCGCTGTACATTTTGGGTAATGGTCAGGAATGGATTATATAACAATACTCGGTGTACATGACGGATAATGGTCAGATATGGGTTATATAACAATAATCGGTGTACATGTCGGGTAATGGTCAGGTATGGGTTAAATAACAAAACTCGGTGTATATGACGGGTAATGGTCAGATATTGGATATAAAACAACACTCGCTGTAGCTGTACATGTCCGGTAATTGTCAGATATCAATTATACGACAATGCAGAGGGTACATCTCGGGTTATGGTCTGAAATAGGTTATAAAACAAACACTCGGTGTACATGTCGGTTAATGGTCAGGAATAGGTTATATAACAATAATCGGTATACATGTCGGGTAATGGTCAGGAATAGGTTATATAACAATACTCGATGTACATGTCGGGTAATGGTCAGGCATACATGTAGGTTATATAACAATACTTGGTGTACATGTCGGGTAATGGTCAGTTATTGGTTATAAAACAATACTCGGTGTACATATAGGGTAATGGTAATGTATGGGTTATAAAACAATAATCGGTGTTCATGTCGGGTAATGGTCAGGTATGGATTATATAACAATAATCGGTGTACATGACGGGTAATGGTCAGTTATGGGTTATAAAACAATAATCGGTGTACATGTCGGGTAATGGTCAGTTATGGGTAATAAACCAATTCTCGGTGTACATGTCGGGTAATGGTCAGTTATGGGTTATAAAACAATAATCGGTGTACATGTAGGGTAATGGTCAGTTATGGGTTATAAAACAATAATCGGTGTACATGTAGGGTAATGGTAATGTATGGGTTATAAAACAATAATCGGTGTTCATCTCGGGTAATGGTCAGGTATGGATTATATAACAATACTCGGTGTACATGACGGGTAATGGTCAGTTATGGGTTATAAAACAATAATCGGTGTACATGTAGGGTAATGGTCAGGAATACATATAGGTTATATAACAATACTCGCTTTACATTTCGGGTAATGGTCAGGTATGGTTTATAAAACAATACTCGCTGTACATTTCGGGTAATGGTCAGGAATGGATTATATAACAATACTCGGTGTACATGACGGGTAATGGTCAGATATGGGTTATATAACAATAATCGGTGTACATGTCGGGTAATGGTCAGGTATGGGTTAAATAACAAAACTCGGTGTATATGACGGGTAATGGTCAGATATTGGATATAAAACAACACTCGCTGTACATGTCCGGTAATAGTCAGATATCAAATATACGACAATGCAGAGGGTACATCTCGGGTTATGGTCTGAAATAGGTTATAAAACAAACACTCGGTGTACATGTCGGTTAATGGTCAGGAATAGGTTATATAACAATAATCGGTATACATGTCGGGTAATGGTCAGGAATAGGTTATATAACAATACTCGATGTACATGTCGGGTAATGGTCAGGCATACATGTAGGTTATATAACAATACTCGGTGTACATGTCGGGTAATGGTCAGTTATTGGTTATAAAACAATACTCGGTGTACATGTCGGGTAATGGTCAGGAATAGGTTATATAACAATACTCGATGTACATGTCGGGTAATGGTTAGGAATACATGTAGGTTATATAACAATACTCGGTGTACATGTCGGGTAATGGTCAATTATGGGTTATAAAACAATAATCGGTGTAAATGTCGGTTGATGGTTAGTTATGGGCTATAAACCAATACTCGGTGTACATGTCGGGTAATGGTCAGTTATGGGTTATAAAACAATACTCGGTGTACATGTCGGGTAATGGTCAGATATGGATTATATAACAATACTCGGTGTACATGACGGGTAATGGTCACTTATGGGTTATAAAACAATACTCGGTGTACATGTCGGGTAATGGTCAGGAATAGGTTATATAACAATACTCGATGTACATGTCGGGTAATGGTTAGGTATACATGTAGGTTATATAACAATAATCGGTGTACATGTCGGGTAATGGTGAATTATGGGTTATAAAACAATAATCGGTGTAAATGTCGGTTGATGGTTAGTTATGGGCTATAAACCAATACTCGGTGTACATGTCGGGTAATGGTCAGTTATGGGTTATAAAACAATACTCGGTGTACATGTCGGGTAATGGTCAGTTAAAGGTTATAAAATAATAATCGGTGTACATGTCGGGTAATGGTCAGTTATGGGTTATAAAACAATAATCGGTGGACATGTCGGGTAATGGTCAGTTGTGGCTTATAAACCAATACTCGGTGTACATGTCGGGTAATGGTCAGGAATAGGTTATATAACAATACTCGGTGTACATGTCGGGTAATGGTCAGGAATAGGTTAAATAACAATACTCGGTGTACATGTTGGGTAATGGTCAGGAATAGGTTATATAACAATACTCGCTGTACATATCGGATAATGGTCAGGAATAGGTTATATAACAATACTCGCTGTACATATCGGGTAATGGTCAGGAATAGGTTATATAACAATATTCGGTGTACATGTCGGGTAATGGTCAGTTATGGGTTATAAAACAATAATCGGTGTACATGTAGGTTAATGGTCAGGAATACATATAGGTTATAAAACAATACTCGCTGTACATTTCGGGTAATGGTCAGGTATGGTTTATAAAATAATACTCGCTGTACATTTCGGGTAATAGTCAGGTATGGGTTATATAACAATACTCGGTGTTCATGACGGGTAATGGTCAGATATGGGTTATATAACAATATTCGGTGTACATGTAGGGTAATGGTCAGGAATACATATAGGTTCTATAACAATACTCGCTGTACGTTTCGGGTAATGGTCAGGTATGGTTTATAAAACAATACTCGCTGTACATGTCGGGTAATGGTCAGATATGGGTTATATAACAATAATCGGTGTACATGTCGGGTAATGGTCAGGTATGAGTTTGTAAAAATACTCGATGAACATGTAGTGCATTGGTTAGATATAGTTTATATAACAATTCTCGATGTACATGTAGGGAAATGGTCAGGTGTGGGTTAAATAACAAAACTCGGTGTACATGTCGGATAATGGTCAAATATTGGATATAAAACAACACTCGGTGTACATGTCGGGTAATAATCAGATATCAATTATAGGACAATACACAGGGTACATGTCGGGTAATGGTCAGGAATAGGTTATATAACAATACTCGGTGTACATGTCCGGTAATGGTCAGGAATAGGTTATATAACAATACTCGCTGTACATTTCGGGTAATGGTCAGGAATAGGTTATAAAACAATACTCGGTGTACATGTCGGGTAATGGTCAGGAATAGGTTATAAAACAATACTCGATGTACATGTCGGGTAATGGTCAGGAATAGGTTATATAACAATACTCGGTGTACATGTCGGGTAATGGTCAGGAATACATGTAGGTTATAAAACAATACTCGATGTACATGTCGGGTAATGGTCAGTTATGGGTTATAAAACTATACTCGCTGTACATGTCGGGTAATGGTCAGGAATAAATGGTCAGATATGGGTTATAAAACAATAGGGTTATATAACAATATTCGGTGTACATGTCGGGTAATGGTCAGGTATGGGTTATATAACAATATTCGGTGTACATGTCGGGTAATGTTTACATATGGGTTATATAATAAAACATGATGATCATCATTACATCATAATCTTGAATTCGATAATAGATAGATAAAACTGGTAATTGTAGTATTTATCTGTATTTTATAAAAATCTGGCATTATTACTGCATGGATTTAATAGAAAATTTTATTTACATTGCCTTACTGGTGAAGGCCTGAGTGGTCTCCTTCAGTCAATATCTAAATAAAATAATTACTCAGGGTGGGCACGACCCCACTAAACCAGTGAGACAATGTAAATTAATTTGCTCAGTTATAATATTTTGTTTCTTCAATGCAAATTAAAAACTGACTTCAATGAAAGTACAAAAAATTGTATGATTAGCTGTTGTAGCAATGACTTTTGATTTTACAATACTGTTCATCCTCAAGTTTGATATAATGATTCTAAACAGTATAATGGTATAAACTGAAGACATTGTGGAAATGGGTAAACCTTTTTTTTAGAAAAAAAAAACAAATATAGTACATTTTTATGTGTTCATGATAGCATACAACTCTTAGCTATTTTAGTTGTAACCTTGAATGTCAATGGAGTATAAATGGCTTTAAAACTTTGGAGAGCTTTATTTACCAAAACTGTATTTGAAGTTTCAAGCTTCAAGGCCTCCAAAGTATCTTCCTTAGGTCACTGCAACTTGTAATGTTGGTCAAATTCAAGCTGGTAGAACTTCATGCACTTATGTCATTTATGAAAGTTCCTTGACATTCATAACAAGGAAATGTAAGTCATCTTAGATATAAATATTCTTGACAAAAAGATTTTGAATTTTTTCTTTTTAAGGCCACTGTTACCTTAAATGTACATCTTTTAAAATTTAGCAGATCCTCATGTCTTGATGCTATATCTGAAGTTTAATGCTTCTAGGTCTTTTAAATCAAGAATGACAGTGATGTGATTTTAATGACAAAATCTTGTCTGGGAGGCAAAATACCATTATGGTACTCTAATCCAACATGCAAACATTAACTGGCTCAATGTTAAATAGTGATATACTAATCAATACTTTTGTGCAAAACAGAATTCATAATTGTGCTCTCCAGTGCCATATTTGACCCCAAAATCATTTACTGAAAAATTTTGACTGGGTCATCATAAAACAGAACTGCAATAAAAATAGCAAACTTTTTCAATGATAATTAAAGAAACTTGACTGGAACATATAACACCATTACTTCTTCTTTTATAATACAATAGATCTACATAATGATATACAGTATACAAAGTTACAAACAGACACAGAACTTATTAATAAATAAATAAATAAATAAATAAATAAATAAATAAATAAATCAATCAATAAATAAATAAATGAAATAAAATAAATAAATAAATCAGTTGAATTGAATTAAAGATCTATTCTATAAAATTCAAAAGTTTAAAATATTTGTAGTTAAATTGGCAATGAGCTTTTTTCAGTATTTTGTAATATTGTAATATAAAATATTCAAGTTTTTCCAGTAAGTTTTTGTGGGTAACTTCCTTTTTATCTTGTATCTGTATTTTATTTAATTTTTTTAAATTTTGCTAGCCACAAAAGAAACTAAGTTATTCAACATTGTGTTTTTCAGGAAAACATTTCATTACACCTATTAACACTATTTCTTTTTTCTTATCAGTTTTATTATTTTTACTTTTTGATAAAAGCATGCTTGAAGTATTTTTTCAAATTTAAGTTATATGATGTTAAGATGTTGAGAGATGGAGAGGAGTACAATAATGAAGTAAAATGTCCCAGTCTTGATTCTATCACTTATATCCAGGGAATCAGTTTGGAATGGTGAAGGAAACAAGATACCCATAGAGATCAAAAGGCAATAGGTTTTAGAGATGGGAAACCATCTAAAATTGTCCCTGAGTATAACATACATTTTAAGTCACCACTAATATTCTGAAATAAGTCTCTTTTAAAATTATTAACTTTTTGAATTCATGACTGCACAGGAACTGTAAAGAGAGTTGTTTATTGTATTAACTATAAACAATCTAAAAGTATATATTTTATATGAAAAATAGCATAATGGCATAAAATCACTTTAACATAAATCACACAAAATTTTAACATACACAAATGTAGCTAAAAGACTAGCAAAGATGATGATAAGCAAAATTGAGTCTACATAGATCATGACAGGCAAGTATTATTTAGACCTTGACAGGTCAGAAAATTTCTATGTACTGGTAGATATTGATTCAAATGAATGAATGTTTAATATTTAAGTCAGGATTATTTCACTTTTATCGGGATGTCACCAGCTAACTGTCGAGAGGCAGAAATTTTAACCTCACATTGCACTCAGAGCAATGTGCAAGAAGTGTTCATTAGCATTTCTTACCTTATGTGGGATATCAGTTGTGAGGTCTCTTCTAATGCAAAGTACTTAGTAAAACAATCACTACCCATTTTCAATTTTTGGTCAGATGCAGCCAGAGTTCCTGCCTCAAACTGCTATGCATGGAACATGCACTCTTTCATCTGAGCTATAATGGTAGTTTAGTAAGTTAATAAAAGTCTCTTTATACAGATCAAAATAAGTATGATATAGATCTTGTCAGGCTAGTATAGATAAGGAATATATCTTGAAATGCTATAATATGTCAAGATCTTAACAGGTTGCTAAATTTCAGATGACCATTAGAAATATATATATACAAGTAACCTATGAAGTGTAGCTTAACAAATGTAAACATACTGGTCAGTCCCAAAAATATTCCAAGAAATTAAAATTTACAAAGCAATGTTTTACAGTACCTTTAAATAAAAGCTTCTTTTAATCATTTCTGCTCATATCTATATAAAGAGGAACCAAAGTTTTGTATTAAGCTAAGTAAATTAGTATTTGTTTAATAACTTAACCAAATAAATCAATTTATGTCAAAATTATTTTTAACTGATCACCTCCCCAAAAGACTGTGAGGTGACCAAGAAGTAAAATCACTAGAACTAGAACAAAGTGCCTCACTTTTTTGGGTTTGATCCAGGCCAATCATTTTCTCCTAGCCTTAGGCCTCTACTGGCATGGTACAAATAGTAGGTGAACTTGACCAAACATATAACAATGTTAATTTGTTACAAAGCAAACAAGAGTAACACTTCTATACTTAAGTGTCTCTATTAATCTGGGTTAATTGGCACTGCTAAGGGGCATTTTAAAGATTACTTAAAGCATGCACAACAATCACAGTCAGATCCAATACTTGCTAAAAACTAAAACAACACAAACTTGTGTTTAATTTTATCCTCAAGGTTCATAAAATGTTCTAGTGAATAGGGACATTGACAGTAAGTGGTCTATAGCACATTCCTACAGATAACAGCACTACAGTACTCATTGTCTACATTTGAATATTAATTAGAATTTAGACAGGTCTCAAGATTTAAATTATTGTGAAATTATTATATCAATGCTGAAAGTGAATGAAATTTCATCAAGCTCTAAATAATATTAAAAAAACTAACAACTTGAAAATATTAAATCATGGATTAAACTTATCAATTTTTAAACAACTGGTACCTGATAAACATTCATTCTCAAATTACAAAAGCTGTGTTTCTGACCACTGGTTCACAGTTAAACAAGAGTATGAGTTTTTGTATTCAAATCCTGCCAGCACATAGGTATCAGACCACATTTTTCTGTTTTCTGTAGTTTAAGAAATTTGACACCTTTTGCTGTATAACATTTCAGTGAAGCAGGCTTGATGGGTAGCTGGATTGCTCTGTCGGTAGAGCATCCCACTAGTGAATGGGCAGGACCTTGGTTTAATCCTGGTTTGGTCACTGCATTTTTCCCTTTCCTGTTACATTTGGGGGCTTATCTGACCCTTGGAAGTTGCCAGCCAAAAGCCTGATCCCAGGGTAGAACCTGGTTGTTCGACTGAAAAAAGGAAGGGAGGAATGTATCGGACCGGGCTTGATGGGGGGAGGGGCTAGGTGGATGAGTCTGAAGAGTGTTCTACTAGAAATGGGGGTCCCGGGTTCAAATCCTGGTTTGGTCACTGCATTTTTCCCTTTTCTGTTACATTGCCATTGGTTTAATATGCAGTCTTACTTGTAAAGTCTGTGTGGTGTTTCACACACACACACACACACACACACACACACACACACACACACACACACGGGTTAATAAGACCATAGTAAACTACACACATACTACTTGTTTTGTCTGATCGCATCTGTGTGTATACCGACTGACACAAACACACACACACACACACACACACACACACACACACACACACACACTAAATAAATAAGTAAATAAAGATTTTAGTAAAAAAAAAATTAAAATACAAACAATTTACGGCCTTTTGCAAACCGATTTATATTTATTTATTTAAACCGATATATTTATATAGTATCGGTAGGCCTACAGTATATTTATGCTTTAGAGGGAAGTCTCAAGTTGTAAGTAGGTCAACTCTTTAATCTCCTAGAAACAATTAATCAAAGTAATATCCCGATAGTTGGAATTATAAAATAATTCTTAAACCATAAAAACATGCTACAATGATTAGTATGTAAATACTTACATAATTAAGTACAGACAATCTTACTTTTATACACCGCAGTCGTCGCTCAATGGTTTCCGCCATTACCAAAAATACTACAATTACCCGGATGCAAGATATACGATTTTTGTAGAAAGAAAAATGGACCATTTTTGTCGATTTCAAAACGTATATCTTGAATATATCTTTTATTTTTTCGGTTATTGTTGATATATTAACCTTGGAATTTAAAGAGAAGTTCGAATTGTTTACTTGTACAATTTGGATGAGATATACGCCTGCATTTGGAAGTTATTTAATAAAATATCACGACTTCCCGCTATGATCAACATTTCCCATAGCTCGATATACAAAGATATACAAGCCCTATTTTCAACATTTTATAACTTTATTAATTTTCTATAAAATTTGCCGTAATTTATACACTTTATGTAGTTTTGACAGATCTTTCCAAATATCAACTTCGTTTTTGGCTAGACGCAGTAATTTTCTTAAAATCCAAGTTGATAACGTTAGCGGGAAGTGTTTTACTTCCCGCATTCGACAAGTTCCCGCTAAGTACCATTTTTTCCATATCAAACTTCCCGCTAACGACAAAAATAGAAGTATATATATACAGTTAAATCAACTATAAGATATGAATTTAACAAGACATTAACATTACTTATCTACCCAATCACTCATAAAGAATTTATGAATTATTGATTACCAAAAACATTACTTATTTTTATCTGTTTTTCTTAAATAAATTTTACTTCAAAGAAACAAACTTTTCAGGATTAATTTGTGGTCATTATTTTTTTTGTAGAAATCCAATGTTTCCATCTTGTATAATTAACAACAAGTATTCCTTGCTATATATATTGGTATATATCAGTATATATACATCATTAAATTGTGGGAGCTTTAAGAATAGCCAAAAGTGATTATAATCTAATGTAAAACATTTTAATAAGTACTAAATCAAATAATTATAGAAACAGTTGGTTACATGAATACAGAAATCTGATTGCATCTATAATGCATATTTAAAGATCATCTAATCATTAACTAATAATTATTTACATTTCTGGATGATGATGATGATGATGATGATGATGATGATGATGACAGTTTTCAGGTGAATGGCAAGTTTTTTACTTCACAGACAAGTAACAGCATGACACGGTTATATTAACTGTATCAAGTGGTTACTTATATGATATTTTGTTCACTAAACAATGAATTGTGCTCTTATGATGAAAACAAGAATACCAGGAATTTAAATGCCTGGAGTTAAAAAAAAATACTTTAATATAAACTTTTACATTTTAGCACATCGCTGCCATCTAAAACACCGGAAAGTAACACCTTAGTATTGCCTTATGGCATTGCAAGGCTCAACAATAATTTCAGAATTTTATATATATTTAGTATTATTTAGAGTAAAAGATTCTGGTTACAGGTACTAGATTGAAGACAGCAAATTTGTGGTAGAAATCTTTAAGACTGTTCTGATTTTTCTGTAACTGTAAATATTCAGATTAAGAGGTAGAATAATTTTGAATAATGATCAACAAACTACATATTTTACAGGTTTCAATTAGGTATCACCCAAATCATGTCTGTATATAAGATTTATATTATATAATTGTTACCAAAATGTAATACCAGCGAGTGAACTTTAAATTCCTGGTAGGTTAAATCAGTCATGTTATAAGGTTTAATATTTCAGTTAGTAAACACTAACATGTTACAAAAGCATATTATATTGAAAATTGTGAACACTCAAGCTATTTTGTTTTTTTCTTTACTCTAAAAGTATAAACATACATACATATATATATATATATATATATATATATATATATATATATATATATATATATATATATATATATATATATATATATATATAAGTGATAAAGCCTTAATTCTAGTTTGATATTTTGGATATGTAAATGCCACCTTTCCCCTACCTATACACAAATTTACATCATAAAAAATACATTACACTCTGTCTTCAGAATTTGAATAATCTAAAAACAAACTTAGGTATCAAGAAGCTTAACATCATGTTATTTAATAGGCATGTATGGTTTCAATTTCAGAGATTGTATCAGAAAAAAATATAATTAACTACTCTTAACTATTATTTCTTATCCTATAAACATATATTTTTTATTTATTTATTTATTTATTTATTTATTTATTTATTTATTTATTTATTTATTTTTAAATCTGAATAAACAAACAAATAAACTTAGGTATGAGGCAGTTTTGAAGATAGTAACAGAACAATCAAATATCCATATCCTAACAATCATTTGACATATATTTTTTTATATGTTATTATTTATTTTTTATGGGAATCAGAAAACAAAACTAGATAAGAAAGAAGTTTTATATATAGAAAAAAATATACAAAACATTTATTATTTACAGCCTAAAAATTAGATGATTATATTCTATAAATAATTTTAAACATAATAATGACTTTTCAATTGAAATAAACCTGAATAAAAGCAAACAACATCGTCAATAAGGAAGTTTTAAAGTGAGAGAGAGGGAATATATAAACCATGTTTTACCCAGTCCGACCTACCATGGTGATGAAGTAAACTTTGTCCAAAAATTTAATTTTTGTGATATTTAAAGTCTTAGATCGGTATAAAGTAAACTATGTCCATGTTTTGTTTATTCCCAAATAGTTAAATGAAGCCAGTTTTGGTTCGGCAGAATAAAGTGGTGCTAGGGGGTTTAGGGCCCATCCATTAGTATTTCAATCATAAAGATACAATCTGGTCCTGGCATTGTACAGTGGAGTCTTTGTATTTTATGCCTCAATTAAGTTGCTTTCACTTATGTACAGGCAGTCCCCATCATATGATGATAGAAAATGGGGATAAAATGATGAATTCATCCCAATATAGATCTATTCTTTCGTATATAAAGGCCCAGAAAAAACACAGACGGTGACAAGTGAACTGAAACACTTAGATCACTTGGACAATAATGTTAATGAAAACTAGAACTGAATCCAAATAAGAAAAAAATCTGATTGTATAAAGTAAATTTGAACATCTCTCGTTGTCTTTGTAAAAAAGTAATTTCTATTTTTCAATTTTTAAAAGAAGAGGGGCGGGGGTTTACATAACAAAACAAATCCTTACTGACTTAACCTTAATATAGGGACAGTACTTGTTTCAAAAATCAAAAACCAGTATCAAAATTTTGCTAAAAAACTTTGAGTAAGGCAAATAAAAAAACTGACAGTGCTTCCAGAACCTAGATATTTTTTTGCTATTAGACATTCTAAAATCATGCAGTAGGAATTATGATTGACTCTTAGGTTTCTATGTGCTAATCAAATTTAATCTTATATAAATGTTCATTCCTAAAGCATTTCAAAATGACAGAGGAGTGCTACCAACTAATATTACACTCTAATTTGTTAAAAGTGCAACAAAAACCACAGTTTATCAACTATTATGTATATTTCGGTGTAGGTGAACTAGAATTTTTTTTCTTTATACATAGTTTGTATATAGGGTTACTAGGAAGACGAGTATGATAGAGGGGAATTCCCTAACATTTCACAAACATGTTTATTATATTTCAGTTGTCATCTGAGAAGGAAAAAAAATATGCATTATAATTTCAATGTTCTAAAAAAGATCAAATGAAACAATAGAATATTTCTGGCAACTGTTCAAAAATCTTATAGTAAGAATTCATACATTTATCCATAACTCAGTAGGCAGTACTTTGTGCTGTCAGAAAATATACTATTTAGCTAAATTTTCAGTCGTCTTAATTTTTGAAATTTATTTAAAACTAAGGTCTGTTCCTTCTTTTCAGTTTTATCATCAAATGCTTTGTTATTTCTGCTTTTATCCTCAAGGATCTGCATTTTTCAATAATTTGTTTTTTTTTTTTTTTTTTTTGTCTTTTCCTGCACAGACAGAAAACACAACAGCTGATTTAAATGATAACAGCAACACAAATTACAATCAAAATAAGAATATATTGATATATTGCCATTGTAACAGACCGTTAGATATTAGACAAGGCCGTACACTCGGGAAGGCTCGGGAGTGCTGGGCAGGACAGTAGTCGACTGACAACCTGCTGAAATAACAATACGTAAAATTTCTAACCATCATACAAAAAAAATAAAAATCATTTTTAATTAACTTAAAAAAGTTTAAACCCAACGACATGGAGATTTTAGTGATAACTCGATTTATGTTTTTTATTAATTATAACTTGTTTACTTAATGATTTGAGAAATGGTGTTTTACACACTAGTCAAGATTTTTTCTCTTCTATTATGACTGTCAGTTCTGAGATGGTGGAGGAAACTGGAGTGCCCAGAGAAAACTAATGACCTTTTGCAAGCAATCTTTCTAACACTAGCATGTGATTGTGTGGGATTTAAGCCTCAGCAGTAAAAGGTACCATGGTCGTTCTTTGGGGTTCTTTAGACCATTCGTCCACCTAGGCCCACTTTTTACTTAATGGCCTAATATATATAAATTAATAAATAAAAAATGTATTTTGATATCTGCTATCTATACTCCGTATGTGAAAAATCCTATCCAGAATGGCTTTTAACAAGAGAAATAATAGGGCATTGATTGTCCTAGCTGGTAAAAACCCTAAATGTCATGTTTTGTAAGACTAAAATGGCACATGACTCAATTGTTATAAAACATTTTAAAAACAAATAATTCATTGAATTCAAGACTAAAATATTTAGAACTTCGACTTTTTTTTTATAAAAAAATCTAGTCATATTTCATTTATAAGAAGCTAATATGCAAATAGTAACTATAGTATGGTAAATGATTTCGAAATCATTAGCCATTTCAGTATACTTTTGCAGCTATATCCTTGATCTTTAAATGTATGACCTTGAACCATATATCAAAATGAACGGCATATCAATACCTACACCATTTTAATATATATGTCATTTCAAAAAATTAGTAGTTTCCAAGACAATTAACAAATTTAACATTTTTATGTAGCTATGACCTTGAACCTTGAACAATGACATTGGACCATATATAAAAATGATCGTCATGTCAATACCTACAATATTCTGATATGCATGCCTATACAAAAAGTTAAAAGTTTTCAAATTAATTTAAGTTCTCTTTTGCAGCTATGACTTTGACTTTTCAACAAAGTATAAATTTAAAAAGCGCCCTCCCAAAAACCCTTTCTGTCAATTTGATTATTATTGGCCTGGTAGTTACTGAGTTGTCGAAAATGTGAGTTACAGACGGACAAACACAATTGAACTGTTCTTGTAAATTCTTGAAATCTGCATTTAGCCTTGTCTGAAAGTAAACAAATGTGACGTGACAGCCATGTTTGGTTACCTATGACATTGTAGTTCCAAATTGTTTGTTGCATTTTATATGTATTTATACATGAAGTCATGAGGATTTAGGGAATTTCACATAGCAAATAAAAATATTTGTACATGTGAAACTCATCCTCTGCCATCAGACACTAGTTACTAAACTAACACTCATATAAACAATTTATAAATAGATATGTTGTATGAGATAAGAGATACACAACTATAAAAGATTACAATATAAAATACAGGAAGTCTTTTATTTTATTCAAATCAATAACTTGTCTGGAAACCCTAATTTTTTTTTAGTAACAGTGGCTTACAAATCACCTTTTAAACTGAAAAACAATAACACAATAACACAGTGTCATACATTATAAATGAATGTCTCACTAAAAACTTGTTCCTTAACTTAATACTATCTTAAGACCCAATTTTTTCTTCAGCGATTGTGGCCTTAGTAATTTTCTGTTAACCCTAAACAACCCTTCATAAGAACTTCTCATATACTACCACTATATGAGATTTCATCTAAATTGATTATCCCTAAAAAGTCATCAAAAGGAAACACAGAAATCTATTTTTAGTAACAATGATTGGTTACGGTTTGTATTTAATGTTGCTTTATGCTGCATCAGTAATTTTTCAGCTATTCACAACAAAGAAAAACTTTTAATCTCCGTAAACTAATTACGAAGAAGTTTGAAATGGCGAGTTGTATTATGTATGGCCTGCTTTGTACTAGCTGGCACTTAGGTTGGATTTTTTGTAAGGTGTTAACTCAAACAGACAAGCACATCAAGGCACTTTATTTCTAAATCCTGATGATTAATGTTTGTGTTATATTTTTATGTAGTGGAATGAACTTATAATTGGACGAAACTGTTATATGTTTCCAGAGTCCTAAACAGAGATCAGGAACATTACACTTTTATGTGATACTTCTAATTAGCAAAATGAAAACAAAAGTTTCTATTACCTGATATTTATATAACTTGTAATGATTTGCAGTTTAAAATAAAACTAAAAACAATTCAATTATACCCCGCATAATACCTTCTGCTTATGAACAGGTACCGAGTATTACATCAACATCCGATCAAACATTTAGACATTTGTTTTTATTTGTTTTGATATTAAATATTTGTTTTTTTTTTAATCTTTGATTGTTTCCTTACTACAAATCTATATAACTTTAATGTTGAAATTTGTCTAAAATTAAAACAAAATCACATTTTATTTAAAAGTTATAAACAAGATTCATACTTTTTAAAAGACAAATTTGTCAAGTAAAATAAAACATCAAATTATAAGATGTGTGATTAATAAAATGGTAAATACATCTTTCCCTGGGAGACAAATCAAATTGGCAGAGATCCATTCACTCAAAAAAACTCATCATTCTTATATACATTTAGCACAATTTTCAGTCGTCTTAATTTTTGAAATTTATTTAAAACTAAGGTCTGTTTCCTCCTGCAAAACATTCCTTAGCTGGATTTGGATTCACATATTTTTGGAACTTTGGATTCATTAATTTGCAACTGTTTGGCGTATGTTTTTTAATCTATCAACTTTTTCGGCCCCTATAGCAGGTATTTGTTATATATATAACATCTAACAAGTTCATACATGAAAAGCTTGTTATTTGAATATGATTATCAATACATGCTTTTAATAAATATATAATACAAATACCAGTTAAATTTTGATGTGCCAGATGTGAACATTTCGGAAATTCATTCCTCATCAGTGACACTTCGACCGAAAAGTTTCATACATAAAAAATATAAGCCAAACTGTTCCAAATAATGAATCTAAATTTGATTTAATCTAATTGCATTGAAGTCTGTCCAATAGTTTCTTAGGATAAGTATAAATTGTGTGTTAACAATGCATGTACACATGCAATTGTCGCCTGGATGGTCGTCTGGCCAATTTATAAATTCGAAATGCATAAATACATTATTTACAAATTTATTTACATATATTTACAGGTATAAACAACAAAAAAATATAATAATGTGATACTTCCCTCAACAGCAAACATGTATAAATACACCACACACTGTTCACTATTATACACTTCTGTTCAATTTTATTATTGTCTATTACACAGTTCATTAATTGCTTTTGCACAATACACTGTTTCATAATGATTTATGTTCACACCTCATTGTTAAATAATTATAATTGATCACTAAACTGTATACACTGTTCATAACGACTGTTTATTGTCTTTTCTATGTATGGTATTAGGGACCTACAATGTAAATACCTGAGAAAATCTGGAAATTGCTTGGGCATTCAATTATTAAATTAAGTTGTGAAAATATGAAAATTACACAATTAAGTTTAATCTACAAATTATCATTTCATAAAATAATAAAATGTAATACAAAACTTGATTATTTAGGATTATCTTATCTACCAAATTTTACAGAAGAAATTTAGCCATTTGCATGTACATACCTCAGAAATCACTCCCCTGCAACACTGCAATTACTATTACTGTACACTACACATATCATACTGTACAATTCAGTGTACCTGAACTGCAATACACCTTACAAATAAACACACTGATACTGAGCACTGTCTCTCACCCAACTGACCACATAGTTATTATCACCTGAGGGTCTAAATACCTGTTTACAGCTGTAACAAATAATAAACAGGGGTATTAGTGTATGTGTACTGCTAATATTACTTAGGGCTCTCCATGGGTAAAATCCCATATGAATAGAATTAACTGACAATAATACATAACACCACAAATTATTATATATCTTCAGAATTACTGATGTAAATCATGGACTTGTCTTTACACTTAATAACATTTTTACTTAACCGTAAGCTGGGTTGATGAAAAAACCACACCATTTTGAGTCTGTGATAATTCAGTATTATTATACTGACATCTAAACATCACTGACCGACCCTTTAGTTCACTAGTACAAACAGAACTTGATAGTGTTGAAGTAAGATGTACTTCATTTAATCCACAGCCAGTCACATCAGAATACTCAGATGCAGCAATTCCTAAATCTTTGTATGTAGTGCCCTGCCAAAAATAAATTAATAAAAATTATAATTAAATAATAATACCAATAAATAAATAAATAAATAAATAAATAAATAAATAAATAAATAAATAAATAAATAATGTGTATCCATAATCATCATTTCTGCCAATGGATTACACTGTACAGTTGAGCTTAGCAGTATCAAATTATGTTCACATTGATTAATTATTTGTGTGAGAAAATCTCATGTGAATGTGGAGTTAATCACACAAAACAACAATTTACAGCAAATTGAGCATAAAACATCATGTCTTTGTAAACTCATGGAGTTTTCATCTGATTAAGTCAAATCTGTGAGCTCTCCAAATACCAGTACTTGATAAACAACTTTAAAAGGGTTATGTGATGCTCAACATGTTGTATTCATTACAATAAAACAAATATTGGCTCAAATTGGTCTTGAAGTTACAGAAAAGATTATAAATAAATCATCTAGATATAGAGCATTTTATAAAATACAGGTAAACTGAATGGCAGCAAAACAAGGCAACACATGGCACAATTCCCCTGAAATGCACTGAAAATGTTGAATAATACAACTGAGTGCATCAAATATAATGAAATTACGTATAAAATTAAAGTTGTCGGAGGAATGACGAAATAAATGTTGTTAAATAAGCAAAAGACAATAAGGCAGCACAAATAAAAAAAGACACTTATCTTATTTATAACAATAATTAATTTTTGTAAAAGTTTTTATTCAAATTATGTTGTGAATTACATAGGATACTGACAAAAAACAAATTGCTCATTAAGCAAGGGTATAACGTTATACATTTTTTTATAGAAATTAAAAAAAAATAGACGGTTTTACAACTCTTTTAATTCTTGATATTGTAGACAAAGATAATACATGTTACAATTGCTGCACATCAAGCTTTGAGTAGTATGGTTGATTACTTTATGCTGCTTTAACAACCATTTATTAATGTACAGTGGATTTTAATTAGATACTACGGGAAGTAAAATGTCCATACATATACTTACACCCAATATGCCTTCATATATGCATATACTTTACATAAATACTCAGGTCAAACACTTCAGAAGAAAAGAGAGTGGAAAGGATCAAAAGAGAAGCTTAATAGCATGTAGTAGCCATTCCGAATGCTGTGAAGACTAAGTATGCTGCCTTCTATACAAACAAGTCATACCATCATAAACTACAGGCAGATACCAGTAATTTTGTCTAGATGGAACCTTATTATGGAGTCTCAATATTCATTATTTTCCAACCAACAATTGTTACAAAGGGCAATTACTCTGTAAATAAGGGAGTAAAGAATGTGGAACACATACTTGTCTAATATTACCCGACTCAATCTTCATATAAAGTTCTCTTTAATGTCTGTTAAGAAATAAAGTTGTTAGAACACTTAATAGATATTAAAATGTTTGTTAGTATGAGCTGAATCAAATATTCCCTTTAGTTTGTTAAGGATAAATAAAGCATCTTCAGATCTTTCCCAGGTTTACCATTGAAGTGACAGATAAATCATAACCCTTTACCCTTACCTAAGGTTTATCAATTGAAATTATAAACAAAAGAAGCTAATTCATAGAATTTATGCCCACCCCTTTCAAATGAAATAGACTTTTGTAATGATATATGAGGGGTAATATGAACAGTCCTAGCATAAAATGCAAACAGGGAAATTGGAACTATGGAATATCGTTTGTTTGTCTCCCTTTTTGTAAAAGCGGGGAACAAAAACCTTGAAAGATTAACTTTTAAATGACCAGAAATCAATTTTCTATTTATAGTCACAGTGACATTGACCTTTGGTCTAGTAACCCGAATTTAATTGGAAACGAGCTCTTGTCATCAGATACCTCTGTGCTAAGTTTCATTAAAAATCTTTTTATAGTATCTGAAGTTATTGCACGGAAAGCAAATGTGATGGACGCAATGATGAAGAGACTGACGGACAGACCCATCTTAATGTCACCCCTTACGGTGAAAGAAGGGGACAACAATAATCTAAACCATTACCCAAAGCTCACCCACTAGAATGACTGGTAAAGTAATCATTTGACGACTTATAATGATAATAATACTGAGATTTTTTCTAATAAACATTACTATACAGATGCCCTCATACTATCAAACATGGAATATCTCAGCTTATCTCATTGATATTTAAAAAAAAGTTTTTAACTATTCCGCACTCGTAAGGCCACATGGTAGACACTGAAACACTGAAATATCTTATCGGAGCTTGAGTTAACCCAGTTTAGTTAATAAATAGTACTTACATCATCAATGCTGTACTGTACAACTGCTGATACAATGTTATGTGGATTAACACACCTAGTAGTACATGTAATACGAACACTGTTGTCAGTAGTATTAACGTTTATGCTTGTGTTTGTGTTTATTTGTGCTGAAATGTTATAAAATAAAAGCATGTTTCAACAAAGTTTTATTTGAAAAATGATTAAAGGTAAAAATTGGGTAACTTGTTAATAAATGAAAATAGAGTGTGACATGAATTTAGTGGTCAGAGTAGTCCAAAGTAGCAAACTTCAAGCTCTTTGTGTTGTGAAAACATAAAATACATAAAATACCCTCATCTCCAGAGTAAGGGTTAACAAGTCTTTACCAATTCAAATGATTTAACAGCTTGTCTAATTCAATTGGCATTGAAAAATAATGAAAACATACAATGGTATGAATTGATACTGATTTGCTTATTACTGTTGTTTTTATTTTAGTGAGACTTTTTATACAAGATTGCTAAGAAATGCTCAACTTAGAACGTTCAGGTGAATCATCTATGATATATCTCTTGTACTTTTATAGATGAAGATTTTAACTTTTATCTCCCTTTACAGATTCAAAAAGGGATAAAATTTCTTATTTGTGCAAGTCTGACAGGCCATTACACAGACACGAATTTCACAAAGTTTATTAAATTAGACCCAGTAGTTTTGGAGTGCAAGATTAAATGCTACATGTAGCCATCTCAAACAGTGTATGAAATTTATCATACAATTGTTCAATTTAATACAATCACCGTAGGATCTGTCTAATCAGTTCACAGTGTCAATTCTTCACCTGATTAACATAAAATTTGAATAGATATTATCAGCCTTAAACTGAATAACGTTTGAAAATCTAATTATGGCAAATAAATCTTGTTTTATAGTTTATTAATTGATTAATTCTTTGCTATTTCCAAGGTACCAATTGGTGATTCATTTAATTTTGTGTCGGTGAAAAAGAAAGTTTCCAAACTATAGTAAACCAGAAGCCAATGGACCTTAACATATTAATTACAGAAACATTCCTAGATTTACCAAGTTAAGAACTGTCACCATGCGTGATTGGTATACTCATACAGCTATGTTCTTTACCTCTGAACCTACAACCTTGAAACATAAATCAAAATGATTATCATTTTCAATTTTCTTATGCACGTGCCTATACAAAAAGTTAATAGCTTTCAACAAATTTAACAATTTAAGTCTTCTTATGCAAAAATGCATTGGCCTTTGAACCTATGACCTTGAACCATATATCAAAATCACCATGATATTAATACCTACAATAGTCTTATACACATGTCAATACAATAAGTCAATAGTTTTCAAGATAAATAGCAATGTCCGTCTTCTTATCTTGCTATGACCTTGAACTTTTAATGTATGACCTTGAACCATAAATCAAACTGATTACCGTTTCAATACCTACATTATTCCTATATACATGCCTATACAAAAAGTCAATAGTTTTAAAGTTAAATAGCAATTTCAGTGTTGTTATCTTGTTATGACCTTGACCATTAAAAGTATGACATTGAAACATATATTGCAATGATTTTCATGTCAATACCTACAAAATTCTATTATGTATGCCTATGGAAAAAGTCAATACTTTTTAAAATATTAGCAATTTTAGTTTTCTTATCTTCCTATGATCTTGACCTTTGAAAGTATGACCTTTAAATATATACAGTTCAACTTCCAAATACCGGTCCTTCTACAATTGATCATCTCCACATTCTGAACACGCGAGACCGGTCCCAAATTTATCCTTTGTTTATATTAAAATAAACTTTCATAAACCGGTCCCTCTGAATTCCAAACACCGGTCTCTTTCAAGTGCCGAAAATACGTTACATTTTAATAATTAACTTCTGAAATCCGGTCTTTGGGAGTCGCATTGCATCAATGAACCGTAACGGATAGGGAATTTTCTATCTGCTAATCCGATTATTAAAATAACGTGTCGTAATGCACACATCATTGTACTGGTAGACCGGATTACCTGTGGAGATCTACTTAAATAAATAATGAAGTTGATTTCAATTTATTTCTTTTATTGTTCGATAATGAAACTATTACAATTGCTGTCTTTCTGATCGTCATGTCAATACCTACAATATTCTATTTTACATGCCTATAGAAAAAATCAATATTTTTCAAAATATTAGCCATTTCAGTTTTCTTATATTGTGATGACCTTGACCTGTGAAAGTATGACCTTGAACGATAGATCAAAATGATCCTCATGTCAAAACCTACAATATTCTCTTTTACATGCCTATACAAAAAGTCAATAGTTTTCAAAATATATTGACAAATATATAATGTTTAACAATTTAACCACCAAGAGCCTTGTCATTCCCCCATTTTGAGCCTCGTGGCTGCTATTAATGCAAATCTGAAACTAGATGACCTGAGGACGTTATAAATGAAATAACTCAGGTATACCTCTTGTGTATTTAGAGGCGAAGATTTTAAAAGTTTTTAATTATTTTCTTCTGATTCTGATTCTGTAGCACGACTGACGACAGACGACGCACGACGGACGTAGATGGATAGCAATAGCTCATCTGAGCTTTTAGCTCTGGTGAGCTAATAAATTAAAGAAACTCTCCAAATTGTTCTAGTTTAGAACTTCCACAATACTTAAACAGACATATTTTGTCACAGTTCATTTATTAACAGCTACAATGCATGTAGTACTTAAAGTACAAATCATAATTTCCAAATGAATAACCATTTCAGTCCCTTTTGCAGCTATGACCTATGAGTTTGACCTTTTTATCTTCAGCCATATTTTAAAACGAACGTCATACCAGTACCTACAATATTCTTATATACATGCCTATACAAAAAGTTATAAGTTTTAAACATAATATGCAATTTCTATCTTATGCAGCTATGACCTTGACCTTTGCACCTAGGAACTTGAATCATATATTAAAATGATTGTCATATCAATACCTACATTTTTCTTATATACATGCCTATACAAAAATATTATAATTTTCAAGATATATTGATAAATATATAATTTTCCCCACCAAGTGTCTTGCCATTTCCCCATTTGGGCCCCATGACTATCATTTGTGCTAATCTGAAACTAGATGACCTAAGGATGTTATAAATGAAATAACTAAGGTATACCTCTTGTACATTAAGAGGAGAAGATTTTTTAATGTTTTGCACAATATCACCCCTTTTTTGTATTGGGCCCCAAGGGGACGTAACTCCAAATCTGAAAGGCCTTTTACCAATTTTGACCATTATTTTTTGAGAATATTAAAATGTAAAAGTTCTCGCATGACACAGGATGCATCATGTAGGATGCTTGACTCACAACAGAAAATTGGATGATAAACCAATAAGCTCAGGTGAGCTGAAAATCACAGGTTTTCATTTTTGAGATACACGTACCGGTATTACAATTATGATCAGGCAAAAATATGATTTGCTGCATCCATTGTATCAAAACTATGATTTGACATATGCAGTTCTTGCATTTAAATAATTTTTCTGAAAACAAATATTACTGCATATGGTAAGTTTCAAATTTGGACTGAATATATGAACCATACATATTTTTATATATTTTGTGTCCTTGGAAAAAATAAACAACAGAGAAAGTAAGTAAGTAAGTCATTGTTTAGAGCACTATTAAGCTATTTTGCTGCGGTCTTTATACTGTAAATGTACTTAATTTCACAGGATCAAATTTTTGTGTTTTTTTTAACTTTCCTACCTTTTCTCGGGGTGTTATATTCGCGGATCTATAAAACTTAATATAAGATCAAAGATCCCAAAAACGGATTTTGACACATTTGACAAATACGATAATGAAACAGACTATAGATTGTAGTATATCGGTGATTGTTTATAGCGTTTTACTTACTAGTGAACTGTTAATTGAGCTCTATGAATTGATGAAATTGATTAATTAACTGGTAAGTACTACTCAGAATTTTTAAAATAAATGTTGAAAAAGTGAATTCAACAAGGTACAAAAGATCTTCTTCCGGCAATCAAAACTTTCAGATGACAGATAGCATATGCTGAAGCAAAAATAAAAAAAGTTACAGGCTAAGGCTTATTTATACTATATACTTACAACTAACATAAAGTCTATATGGATTACTGGAACTAACCGGCAATGTCTGTTCTGAACAAGTCCAATTTCCATCATCTTCTGACCTCATCAGAGGATCAATTCTTATATACAATCCTGTCATATTGCTTGTAAATTTATACCTTGTGAACGGGCTTGTACCAGCACAAAAAGAAGGAGAACAAGAAATAGAACCACCTGCAAATGAGTTGTCGTTTTTCCACGTTGCAATTGTTGTCCTACCGGGAATAGTACATACAATGGTAACACTTGATCCATTAAATATATCACCATCAACACTTATAACTGGAATGGAACCTGGGTAACAAATACCATAAAATGTGTAGAAAAATGAAGAACAACCGTTTAAAGCTGCGCTTACAATCGAAACATAATAACAATCAATGTAAAACTAAATTGTAAAAATAATAATTAACTGATGAGAAGAGGTTATGAATAAAACACTGGAAGATATCAAATGAAACTACTCAATCTTAGAGGTTATGAATAAATATTTACAATAGCTAATATTTTGTACTATGTGATCCCTTGTTAGACTCACTAGTTCATATCTTCAGGACTTCAGTATAGAACGTGCAGTTATGTGACGTAACAACTAAGGTCGATGTGACGTAACAACTAAGGGCGTAGGAATACACAAAAATTTGTAAACAGATGTCAGGGATTTCCTGATCTATTTATAAAAACACATGTCAAAGCACGTGTTAATGTTTATACAGAACCTTCCAAAATATCGCGAGAACGCGATGTATTTATGTATTTGAGTTAATTGTGCATATATTGCATTAAAATATGTTATAAACTTGGAACTTTTTTTTTTTTTTTTTTTTTTTTTTACGTGGCCCGAAACAAGCACATATACAGGAGTTTGTAAAAAGCTATACAATGTAAGAAGGTTCAAGAATATGGTACATCATGATTTTTTACATAGTTTATTTATTATTTTACACATGAATATGCCAAGAATTGTAAATATAAGAAATGACTTCGTGTTTGGTAACGTACATGAGTGTATGAACGATAGTGAATCCCGTGCAAATTAAGCATAATCTGCTTCGCAGATTATGCAATTTGCGCGTGCTTCACTATCGTTCATACCCTCATGTACGTTACCAAACACGAAGTCATTTCTTAAAACACTGGAAGATATCAAATGAAACTACTTAATCTTATCAAATAAGGTTCATTTCCTTTCATATTTTTTAAAGAAAATTATCTCCACTAGTACTAACTTGCTTAATGGATCATGAAAGAAGATACTTCCAAGAGACCGAATCGGGGTGTATCGCTCAACTGGCAATCAAGCTCCATCTTATTTTTAGGAACGATAGTCATATTGGATGCCACAAGAATCATATTAATTTTATTAACTTTAACTACTCAAACTAGGGAACTTTTACACCAAATGATTAAGTTGATCATGTATAGAAAGTACAATTTATGACTGGCTCAATTTGTCCTATATAGACATGTATAGCAACACCATTGACACTATTAACTGGAGTGGAACCTCAAAAAAAAAAAAAAAAAAAAAAAAAAAAAAAAAAATTCAAGACCTCACATTGTCATTGTATTCTATAAAGTAAAGAGTATTGAAATTACTAAACTATCACATCAGGGTTGATTAAAAACTGGTAATGGAAAATAATTCAATCCACAACTAAACATATGTTAACATTACCAGTATATTATAATTTATATCTATCCCATTTTTATAATTTAACATGAGGTCCATGAGCCTTAAAGCCCATATTGTGATATGTTTATAATTGTTTGCAAAATGCAATAAACAATATATCAATTACAGAAACTTTCCAAGCTTCTCAAGTTAAGAGCAGCCACAATACTTAATCAGAAATATTTAATCACTGTTTATTTATAAGTAGATATTTACAATTACATTATATTTGTTTCAATAAAGTATTTGACGTCGACTATACTTTGCAACTTCATAAAGACAATGCTCCACGTACCAACAATGACGTCATCAACTTTTAACCCTGGACTGCGGGAAAGCGTTTTCTAGATATACATATGAAAGTTTCAATGACATCCATTTATCCATCTTTTTTGACAAATTCGTTTTTTTAATAATTGATCATTCAATTTTCACTTGAAGACGTAAATTATGTCTGTTGTTATTTTATCAAATTAAATGAAAAAAAATTCATATCTAGATTGATGAATGGGTGGAGTCAGATGTCAAATAATAGTTACATGTGGGCGGGGTTAGGTGTAAAATTGTTCTTTTTGCATGACAGAGGACGACCCATTTTTTTGAGAAGGTACACCAGCAGTGTATTTAAAAACATATTCAAAATTACATAAAAACTGTGAGTCGGATATAAAATTATTCTTAATAAATATTATAAATATAAGAAAAAAAAGTAATATTCCAACGTCTTTATGGACGAGCAAAGTTTTACGGGCTGTCTCAAATTTTTGAGAATCAGAAATATATCAAGTCACATTTCATTTATAAGTAGCTTATATAATATTCATGAAGTAACTGTAGTGCAATGAATAATGTCCAAATCATTAACAGATCTCACTATACTTATTCAGCTATGTCCTTGATCTTTGAACATATATGACCTTGAACCATATATGCTCGTCATGTAAATACCTACAATATTCTAATATACATGCCTATACAAAAAGTTAAAGTTTTCAAGATAATAAACAATTTATGTCTTCTTTTTTTCAGCTGTGACCTTGACCTTTGAACATATGACCTTGAACCATATATCAAAATGATTCTTAAAATGATTCTCATATTAATATACAATATTATATTACACATGCCTATACAAAAAAGGTAACAGTTTTCAAGATAATTAGGAGTTTAAGTATTCTTTTGCAGCTGTTACCTTAAACTTTGAACATATGACCTTGAACTATATATCAAAATGACCGGTGTCACAATACCTTAAATATTGTAAAAGACATGCCTATACAAAAAGTTAATAATTTTCAAGATAATAAGCAATTCATGTTTTCTTTTTCAGCTGTTACCTTGACCTTAGATCACATAACCTTGAACCATATATCAAAATTGCCGTTGCACAATTTTAGTATTTATAAGCCAAAAATAACATGTCAGGGGCATCGACTCCTACATAGATTAACATATAGTTTCGAAACTTGGTACCTTTTTAAATTTTATCATGCTGCACATTTTAACAATGTTTTGAATTCATATATCTCTTAATATTTGCAAAGAAAATTGCCCAAAACTGCATAAATCACAAATAAGGTCATTACCGTGATTTGTGACCTTGACCCTACTTAAAATGTCATTTCAAGAAAAAGTCAAATCTGAAAAACTCATTTCACTATCTGTTCAAGTAGTCAAGTTTTAACAATTTGAAGCCTTTTACGATTTTTTGAAAATTGAACGCAAAAACGCAAAACCCATTTATGACCAAATTTCACGAAATAAACAAACTATAGACTTTAGACCCTTGAGAAGCCAAATATCACATCGGTTTTTTTCTCCCATCATCGGTTTCGGAGTAGAAGATTTTTTAATATTTTTGGACCCCTAGGTCACCTTGACCTAGTTCTTTTTATAGTCATGGCAACATGTACAAATCTAAATTGCACCGGCCCATATATGCTTCTGACTAAGTATCATTGAAATCTGTCGAGCAGTTTTGGAGGAGAAGTCGAAAATAAGTGTTAACGACGCACACACACGTACAGGGACGCACGCATACACGCACGCACATACACACGCTGCGCCATGCCTTTCGGTCAGGTGAGCTAAAAATCATAACTTGACATTGACTTGCAAACTACTTTTGAAAAAAAAAGTTGAAAGTCGACATGGAAAAACAATTCTATAAATTGTGCTATGTGATCTGCTTTTTGGTTATCAAAAGAAAAAGTGGCTACATTAAAATGTACCCAGGTGGAAATGCTACCTCTATGTCTGATTTTTCTCTATTTAGAAATCATAGCCCCTATATTTTAATGGCTTTGGCCTGAATGACCCTACTTCCTTCAGTTCTAAATTGAACACTTCTGGCAGCATAGATATATCCCACACAAACATGTTCTACTGCCTGCTGATCAATTATGTACAACTGTCGGTAAGAATAACTTTCTCTTATTGGCGAAAAGGATTTTCAGACTAGCGACAAATACATTGTTGCAGAAGATGGGTTGGCGAAACTAAAAAGTTCCAGGGCTAGCCCTGTCTGTATAGTATCTTCAGAGGAAAATGGGCATAAATGCACACATGTTTTTTCTTTGATAATCACCTGAGGGTAATACAAGGCAAAATGTCATCATGGTTCCTATTACTACTTTCCATACTGTCTGCATGATCCTAAACAAAATAAAACAAACCATCTTTGTATATAACATATATGAAGAATTTTTTCACAAAAACTATTTTAAATATTCTCACGATGTAAGTCTACCGGTATTTTCTCTACATAAAAATTCGCATGATCCAATAAGTCAGTTTTAGACAACATCAATAATTCCACTTTCTTTTAAACAATGAACTCAATTTTTTTTCTACTGATAAAAATTAATGATCCATATTGCTAGAGAGTTTGCATTGGTTTATCTATTTCCATTTATAATGAAAATACCTGAGGCAACTTAATGCAAACTTTCTGCAAACAGTCAATAATCGTCATACCGGTACACATACAAAACTCCATATTTAAACAATATCATTCCAAAATAACAAAATTTACTGACTGTTCGTATAACTTTTTTTCTTCTGGTACAGGAACCTACCCTATAAATTTGAAAGAGATTAAATAATGTGTCTGGGGAAAATCCTGTGGACAAAAAGATAAAAAATAATAAAATATAATAATAATAATAATAATAATAATAATAATAATAATGAAGAACCCGAAATGAAATAAAGGCAAAAATTCTTCAATTAAAATACCTAAAATAACAAAACAAACTTAAAAAAACTGTTAAAACAGAAAACTGAACTAACAGTTTAATTCATCCTTGACAGACAATTTACCACAACCTTGCTTTTTCAGATACATATGCAACAGAATATTTTAACTCCTGCAAAATTACACTCAATCATTATAATTTCTGATTTGTAACTTTCACCCTCTGCAACCACGTTAGTGGCTGGTGGTCAGACTCAATACAAAATTCAACACCAACTAGACATTTGCGTAAAAGTTTTAAGTGCAGACATTAGCATTACACTCTTTTAGAAAGATATGATGATCATTTTGATATATGATTTAAGGTCATACGTTCAAAGATCATTTTTATAACATTTGTACTTAATAATGCTTCAAAAACTCCAGTCAGTCTAACCAGTAATAATTACGATAGCCAAAGCTTCACCTGCCCTGTTCCAAATAATAGACAACTAATTTGCATAATTCATTGGTCAAAGCAACCTGACTGTACTACAGGACAAACTAGACACCTGTGTCTAATGGGGTTACCAGTGGGATATTACAGTTGAATCTCGAATTCTACAGGGAAATGCAAAAAGATCGACTGATCCAGAGTTAGAGATAAACGATGTCAAAAATCCACAAAGGGAAATAATTTGTACACTTCCGGTTTTATTCCGTCAAACTGTATCATCATTTTATCATATGTCATATACATTCCAACATACATATATTTAAGAAATCGGAGGTTTTTTGTTACATATTTCGAAATGAAAAACGATACTATGAGACAATGATGTGGTAGTCGATGTCGACAAATATCAGTAGTTACCAATGCCTCTATATCGATTTTAAAAAATGAGAAGCAAGTAATGGTAAATGATAAAATTATTAATTGTTTTAAAATTTTCTATATTTACTCAAAATCTGTCAATAACTGATTGCACTATTGTATTTTACCAACAAAAAGTGGAGTCCACTTAGGTCCCCATGCCGCTTTTCCTTTGTGTACTTTAATCGACCCAAGCTTCCGGTTGTTTCAAGCACTGTTCATATCACATAACCATGATGTGAATCTTGACAGTAATTAAAACACCCGATAATCTTCCTAATTATTCAATTGTTTATGCAACATATAATAATTAACATTTTAAGGAGGAAGGTCAGTGCAGTTTAATAATACTGATTGAATTGTACCGACAGTAACTGTGTTTTTTCAAATTAATTATATATAACAAAATCGTTTCGAAAGAAATTTAAATTTCTTAAAATTTTCGTCGAGTTACCAAATGTAATTTTTCTAGTATTTTCATTCAAGGGGACAAAACAATTGTTCGACATATATGGAAAATCTAGATATCCGAGCTCGAGATAACCAGAATTTTTTTTGGTTGATAAAAGAACAACACTGTCCGGACTTTTTCAAAAAGTTTGACTTTTCCTGAAGTTCGAGATATCTGAAACACGGTTACAAAAACTTATCTTTCATTGAAATGAAATGCTGTAAATATGTATGTATTTTGTGTGGCACAGGTGAGTTGGTTTTGGGACAACTGGCTGTGTGGTTGGACATTAATAAACCATGTAAATAGAACGTTTACTGTTTTGTCTTTTCTCTCTGCCAAAAGACCCAACAGTCACCATAGTGTAACACACACCGCCCAGGACGAGGGTGCACTCTCGATGCTGGCTTCATGGAGGACGGCATCCCCTAAGTGCCCACCTACCCATGTCAACAGACCGCAGAGTGTGTTAAACCTTCCTTGTTTAAAACTCTTCAGATAAGCTAAACAAGAGGCCCATGGACCTTATGCTTACCTGAGGATATGATGTCCATAATTGTTTGCAAAGTACTGTTATATAGACAATAACTGCAATTACAGAAACTTTCCAAGTTTTTGCCAGTTTGGGACTGCAGCAATACTTAATCAGAAATATCTAGCCACCGTTCATTTAGAAATACATGTAGCTAACATGCATGTAGTAACTATAGGACAATGAATAATTTCGAAATAATTAACAATTTCAGTATGGTTATGCAGCTATATCCTTGAGCTTTGAACCTATGATATTCAACAATATTCTTAAATGATCATCATATCAATACCTACAATAGCCTATACAAAAAGTTAATTGTTTTCAAGATAATTCACAATTACAGATTTTTCATGCAGCTATGACCTTGACCTTTGAGCCTGTACCATTGAACCAATATCAAACTGATTGTGTTATTAATACCTACAATATTCCAATATACATCCGTTTACAAAAAGTTTTCAAGATAATTACCAATTTAAGCTGACTTATGCAGCTATAACATTGACCTCTGAAATATGACCTTAAGTCATATATTAAAATGATCATCATATCACTATCTACAATATTCTTATATACATGCCTAAACAAAAAGTTTATTTTTTTTCAGATAACTAACCATTTCATTATGCTTGTGCATCTGTGACCTTGATCTATTAACCCTTGACTTTGAAGTATAAATTGAAATGACTATGACGACATTACCTACAATATTCTAATATAAAATAATTTTGGAACTTTTGATTTTTTTTTTTCTTAATTTTCAACTGTTTTGCTTATGTTTTTATCGATGTTTTCGGTCCCTAGTGTCACTGATGAGATATGGGTTTCTGAAATATGCACATCCGGCACATTAAAATTAAACAGGTATTTGTTTGATATATTTACTACCCCTGAACGGGTACCAAGCTGGTGTAGTAAACTCTAGGAGGGTAACCATAACTTAAGTAGCCAATACTCTGTGCTGTCAGAAAACATACCATTTAGCAAAATCTTCAGTCTTCTCGATTTTTTTAATTTATTTAAACCTAAGGTTTATTCCCTTGTGCAAAGCATCCCTTAGCTGGATTTGGTTTCATATAATTTTGGAACTTTAGATTCATTAATTTTCAACTGTTTGGCTTATGTTTTTTATCTATCAAACTTTTCGGTCCCTAGTGTCACTGATGAGGAATAATTTTCCGAAATGTGCACATATGGCACATCAAAATTCAACAGTTATTTGTGTTATATATATATATATATATGTATATACAAAAATTAAATAGTTTTGCAGATACTTAACTATTTCGGTACACTTTTGCATCTGTGACCTTGACATTCTAACCCATGACTTTGATCTTTGTATCAAAATGGTCATCAAGTCAATACGGCCAATAACCTGAAAATACCATGTTATTATTACATGGGCCTTAATGCTTACCTTTGGGATATGTCCAAAATCGTTTGCAACAACCTTAATTACAAAACCTTTACAAAATTCTTCCTGTTTGAAAATGCCACAATAATTTAACAGAAAATCTAGTCAAATTCCATTTACAAATAGCTAATATATGTGCATTATCGATAGTACTATGAAAAATTTCCAAATCATTACCCATTTTACTATACTTATGCATCTATGACCTTTCAACGTATGACCTTGAACCATATATCAAAATGGTCATAATAGCAATACCTACAGTATTCTTATATTCATGCCTATACAAAAAGATAATAGTTATCAAGAAAATTAACAATTTCAGTCTTCTTATGCATCAATGACCTTGACCTTTCAACATATGACCTTGAACCATACATCAAAATTTTCATAGCATCAATACCTATAATATTCTAATAGACATGCCTTTATAATAAGCTAATAGTTTTCGAAATAAAAAAAAATCATTTTCTTATGCAGCTATAACCTTGACTAGGACGTATCGACCATATAAAAAAAGATCATCATATCAATACCTAAACACTTCTAATATACATGCCTATACAAAAAGTTAATGCATTGTAGTTTTCAAGCTAATGCACAATTTAAGTATCCATAAGCCATGAGTTAAAGATTAATTAATCATTATTTACTGATAATGTTCTTGATTATTTAAGGAGTACGTAAACTCCATGAATATTATTTCTCTATTCCATAAACATTGTGGTACTCATCAAAGCACATAGTATCTTTGCGGCTAAAGGTTATATGAGCTTCTTATTATGACGAATATGGTATTAGTGTCTTGAATTTGAGGTTGTAATCTCACTCATGAACAAATCTCAATTTCACTGGCCCCTACATGCTTCTGTCCAAGAATCATTAAAATACGTCCAACAATTCTTTTCGGAGAATTTACACATGCACATACACTGCACTATGCCATAGACTCACATAAACTATGGTCAGGTGAGCTAACAAAAGGTCTTATGGGTCTAATATGCTCACCTGATAAATTATGTATAACTTAAATGCTTTAATTTCAAAATGAAAATGACTGGTTTTATTTTGAAGATTGTGTACTAAAAATTTTCATAAAATTGTAAAATTCTGTTACAAAAAATCAAAAACAGCCAATAACATACTGTGGCAACCATTCATTGTTTGAACGAAAATAAAGTCACAAAAAAATTACATTTCATGGATTAAAATATAGTTATAAAAATCTGGCTAGATTTTATCCTGTTGATTATTTTTAGTAATTTATTATTATCATCTACCTATGATAGTTTTCAATAAAATGGTAAAAAAAAACTGCAAAATCATTAACGTTCACAGCCAAAAAAATTGTGTAAGACAGAATCTTGTTGGTACACTAGTTCAAAATCAAAGACATTTTTCTGATGAAACAGGAAGTGACGCTCTTCGCTTACTCTCATTTAGTGTGTGTTATGGGACTTCCTGAACCGGCCATGTGATTGTTCCAGCCGACAGACGCGTTAAAAAAACTGTTTTCCAAGATGCGAATTATATTAAATATGATTAAAAATAATTTCAATTTTAACCTTTAACCTTTTATTTGCTTTGTCATTGATATATGCGTAGATATCGCTGTTGATAATGTCTTAATATACCGAGAGGACACTGGGACCCAAAATTGGCTCCAAAATGTCTCTAGTTTTTCGGACACTCTAAAAATTGTCAAGATATTTAATTTTCAAATTTCCTCTAAATTTCCGGACACTTGAAAATGAAATTATTAAAATCTGTCCGAATACATAGAAGGATTACGGTAATCATCAAACTTTTTCTCTCGTTAGATTTTTTTATGTTGATCATTTTTCTATTGATGGTCATTAGCTATCTATAGTAGTTTTCAAGAAAATGGTCAAAGACAGCAAAATTTGTGAAAAATCAATATTTTAGGGTAACAACTCTTACTTGGATTAAAATATATAAAACTTGCTGTGTTGTTAGAACATGTTCTGGTTAACATTTTTTTAATGTATTGTTATTATCATTGTATAATAGTTTTCAAGATTTTCTGTAAGTACTGAAATTCACAAGATAAATGAATGTGAATTCTGCGCCCTGTTCAAGATTATGTCATGTAAATTTGACAGCCTTCGTAGGTGTAGTGGTAGATATGTTCACTTTAAAGTCCAAGAAAGACAGCAGTAAGCGATGATGTGTTCAGTGTCTATTGGCTATAATACTAATCCAATTAAATGGCCGAATACAAGTCTGCAGATCAAGTAACATAAAATATTTAAATAATCAGAAACCATGCTTCTCACAATGACCATATCTTAAAACATGTAGGATTACATGCCCATATCATAATCCATGTTACATTTAATAGTCATATCATAAACTTTGTCACCTTTTATAAACCAAGTGGCATAAATATACCATTACATAAACAATGTGTTAAAAAAGACTATATCATGAACAATGTGGCATTAATTGACCTTTTCATAAACCATGTGACACTAAAAGACCATGTCATAAACCATGTGATTCAAACTGACCATGCCATAAACGTGACTCAAAATGACTATATCATGTTGAACAATGGGCCTTACACAGCCATATAAACCATTCGACACAAAATCACTGTATCATTATCAATGTGACTCAAAATAATCATATCAAAAACCATGTGGCACAAAATGGCTATAACTATATGACTTAAACTAACAATATTTTAAATCATGTGATAAAATTGATTACATGATATGTTATATGGCACTATTTGTCCATACCATAAATCATGTGACTCAAAATGACTATATCAAAAGTCACTTGACTTAAAAAGAACATAGTTTTAAGAATGTAATGATCGTTTTAAAAAAAAACATGTGTTATACCATGACTCAAAAGGGTCATATCATGTACCATGTCAGACAATAGGATCATATTATAAAACATGTGACTCAAATAGTCATATAATCTAATTTAGTGACATGTGGTTTACAATATGGTCATTTAGTGCCACATGGTTTGTAATATGATCATTTTGTGTTACATGGTTAATGATATGGTCATTTAGTGCCACATATATCATGATATGGTCGTTTAGTGCAACATGGTTTATATTATTCATTTAGTGTCATTTGGTTAATGATCTGGTTATAAATGCATGTGGTTAATGATATTGTCATTTACACACAATATGATCATATTATAACGCATGTGACTCAAATAGTCATATAATCAACAATGTGGACCTAAATTACCATATCATAAACCATGTGGTACTAAATGCCCATATCATAACCATTTTCAATAAATAACCAGATCATCAACCAAATGACACTTAATGACAATAAGATAAACCATGTTGCACTTAATGACCATATCATAAATTGGGTGACTCAGAATGGCCATATCATGAACCATGTCACAGAAAATGATCATATGACTCAAAAATGTCATCATCAACCATGTGACCCAAAAATGTCATTTCATAATTCATGTTTAACTGAATGACAATCCAGCTAAGGAATGCTTTGCATGAGGGAACAAACTTTAGTTTAAAATCAATCTCAAATTTTAGACGACTGAAAATTTTGCTAAATGGTAGATTTTCTGACAGCACAAAATACTGCCTACTGAGTTATGGATACCCTTGGGGAGTTTTACTCCACCAGCAGCGGTACCCGCTCAGGGGTAGTAAATATATAATACACATACCAGTTAAATTTTGATGTGCCAGATGTGCATATTTCGGAAATTAATTCCTCATCAGTGACACTAAGACCGAAAAGTTTGATACATAAAAAATATATAAGCCAAACAGTTGAAAATATTGAATCTAAAGTTTCAAAATTATATAAATCTAAATCCAGCTAAGAAATGCTTTGCATGAGGTAACAAACTTTAGTTTAAAATAAATCTCAAATTTTAGACGACTAAAAATTTTGCTAAATGGTAGATTTTCTGACAGCACAAAGTACTGCCTACTGAGTTATGGATACCCTTGGGGAGTTTTACTCCACCAGCAGCAGTACCCGCTCAGGGGTAATAATATATAATACACATACCAGTTAAATTTTAATGTGCCAGATGTGCACATTTCGGAAATGTTTCCTCATCAGTGACACTAAGACCGAAAAGTTTGATACATCAAAAAATATATAAGCCAAACGATAAATAAAATAATATCTATATTTGTGTATTATAGCTATATTATAGCCAGGAATGAAAAATTAACACTATTTCGGCACCATCCCAGTATGAGAATTTGAAATATATTTTAGAAATACATCACCAATACACAGCACTGGTCAGTACTTGTCTGTAGAAAGAAATATAATTACAAAATGAATATATCATATATTTATTTGATTTTAACTTTCAACTTTAAGACTTGCTGATTTTATAGACAAATAGAATAAAAAAATCCAAAAGAATTAAAACGGAATCGAAATTTTCTACTTTCAAGTGTATCTTAACATTTTGTGAAGGAGAGCGTGTGGTGCAAGGTTATTACTAAGGCTACTACTCAACATCGAGGAAGGTTTTCTACGAAAATGGTCTAAATTAACTGGGGTCGCAAATGTCCGAGAGTTCTAAGAAATGGTAAGAAGAAAAATAAAATGATATAGACAGATTTTGAGAGATTTTTTGTGTGAAATGTGGTTTAATTATCATAAAATTAATGAAAATTTTTTAAAGGATAATTGAAGTTAAAACTACTCACTCCACAATGATCAAATCTATTGTTTACCTGTGTCTTACATACACGTAAATGTTTATATATTTTTATATTCACCTTTGTGTTATCAATATATAGACGTTGACCATTGGTGTAAACTGACATTTTAACAATTTAATATGTAATATGTCAATATTGTGTGATGCACTGATGAAATAAACGAAGTAAGCGAACAGATATACAAGCAAGAAAACGACAAAGACGATTTACAAATTACGAAGTCAGTTTACATCCAACAATGATGGATACGGTTCTCTCTCCCACCAATGCTTTTATGAGTAATCCTGTAACATATTCCTCTCACCAACTGCCTCAGTCGCCGCAACAGACACCGCTTATGAATTACAGTTTAAGTGAATATGACTTACAACGCATCGCCTCTGTAGTTAGTATCAACTTACAGAACGATATTGTTTTTGAAATGAAAAATACTCTAACGTCCATGTTCAGCGAGTTTGTCAATGAGTTGAAATCTGAAATAGTAAGTCTAAAACGAGAAAATGAGTCGTTTAGAAGTAAGAACATCGACGAACTCGAAAAATATGGTCGTAGAAATGCAATAAGTATAACAGGTATAAAAGAAGAACAAAAGGAAAATACGAACAAACTTGTTTTACAGATTGCACACGACAAAGGCGTTGAAATGATAGACCGTCCTGTTATATAGGTATACCTTCGAAACAAAAGTAACATAAAAGTGTAATGCCCGTGTCTTACATAACTCACCGGGCGAGGACGGGTATATTTAATGTGTTTTATTTCTGTGTGTTATACAGGTAAATCTGTTACTATACATTTTTTACTTAATTTAAGTCCGATAGCTGTTAATATGTTGTTATATTTATTGTTGTACGTAGTATTAATCAAGTTATATATTTTTCGTTTGATTGACCCTTGGACTTATGTAAATATTGTGTTATTATTATGTGTGCGGTTGAAATTTACGGTTGAAATCATGACAAAATCGTTAACTTTATGCGTGTGTTATTCCCAAGTTAACGAAAAAAAAACTATTTTATTCGTTCTGTTATCAAAGATCAAATTTTTATGACTCTCATTTTTGCTTGTATAGACTGCGTCCTTTACATGTCTGGAGACATTGAAAAAATTCAGGTCCCTCATCTGAATTTAGTTCAATATGTTCTTATACATCAATTTCGACAACATTGTCACATTATATTTTCAAAAACGGTTTCAGTATCTTACACTTGAACATTCAAAGCATTTTACCTAAATTTGATTTAATTAGAAGTGAATTAGATTCGTATAACGTCTTCTCATTTACAGAAAGTTGGTTACAATATTTCTGAAAGTGATTTACTTATAGAGGGTTTTTGTGAACCATTAAGAAATGAACGTACAAATAGACTGGGAGGAGGGGTTATTGTTTATGTTACAAATTCCATATATGTTAAACGACGAGAAGATCCGGAACTTGATTGTAGAAAGCGTATGGATTGAACTTTTATCAAGGGTAAAACTCTTTACAGACCACCAAATGTTAAAAATTGGGATAAAATAGACTATTTAATTGATTTGGCTTTAAGTTGTAACACAGATTTTTTTATTATTACTGGTGATTTTAACGATAATCAACTTGATCTATCAAACAAAAATGTTTAACAAATCTTATAAAATTTTAATTTACAACAAGTTATTGTCCTTATTAGATTTATTTATTGTTAACGACAGAAATATTATTGAAAAATACGGTGTTCGAGAAATTTTTTATGAGGTTTATGTAAGGTACCACTGTCCAATTTTATTATAATAAAACTAGACATACCTAATCACCAGACCTTTAAGCGTAAAATATGGGATTATAAACAAGGTGTTTTTGACACTTTTAGAAGCAAATTACAAGAAACAAATTGGGACTTTATCATAAACCTAGACGACATCGACGAATCTGCTAAGTTAATAACTAATAAAGTTTTAAAAATTGCAGACATTTCGATTCCAAAAAATAGTTACAATTCGACGAAATGATAAACTTTGGATAGAAACTCCTGTTAAAAATTTAATAAAGAAAAGAAAACGTCTACATAAAAGAGCAAAACACACAAATTTACCAAATCACTGGGCGATATTTAGGAAAACCAGAAACGAATGTGTTACATTAATTGAAAAAAAATATTTAGACATTATTTCTAAAAAATTAAAAGAAGGTAATCCGAATTGACAAAATTGGTGGACGATTGCTAAATCATTTATAGGGTCTACTAAATCTACAGACATACCCCCTACTTCATAACAGCATTATATACGATAATGATCAAAATAAAGCCGGGATATTTAAGAACTATTTTACTACTCAAAGTAGACTGAATGTCGTTCCCCCTATTTTGCATATACCTAATGTAACTCATAGCTTTATCGATATAACTTCTAACGATGTTAAAGATGCGCTACTTACTTTAAATATCAATAAAGCGCCTGTTCCTGACAAAGTAAATCCGCGACTTCTTAAATACGCCTCTGAAGTTTTTTGTCATCCGCTCAGTAAATATTTTAACAACCTCATAACACTTCAGACCTTTCCAACTTCGTTGAAAGAAGCAAATGTTATCCCTGTTTTAAAAAAGATAACCCATCTGATGTCTCCAAGTATAGACCTACATCTCTACTAAATTTATTGGGCAAGGTTATTGAAAAATGCGCCTATAAACATCTTAATATTTTTTTAATTGAAAAAAACAGAAATGGTAATTCTGCAGTTAACCAACTACTTCATTTATTACATGGAATTTTTAAAGCATTAGATGATGGGAAATAAATAAGAATGTTTTTTGTGATATCAGCAAAGCCTTTGATAGGGTCTGGCATAAGGAGTGAATAGCAAAACTTCGTTCTGTTGGAATTTCTTGAAACTTTTTACATTGGTTCAAAAGTTATCGGAAACAAAGAGTACTATTTTATGACAAAACGTCACGTTGGGAAGTAATTCGTGCCGGTGTTCCTCAGGGATCCATTCTTTGACCATTATTATTTATTTTATACATAAACGATATAGTGACGGACATACAGTGCCAAATAAAATTTTTTGCTGACGATACCTCTCTGTAAATAGTCGTTGATGATTTCAGTAAAGCTCCAGCTGAACTAAATAGTGACCTTTCTAAAATTAAAACATGGGCAAAAAACTGGTTGGTAACATTTCAAAACTGAAAAGTCATTATATCTAGAAAAAATATGCAACCCTTTCATCTTAGTTTGTATATGGATATGGATAATATTTTGATCACGGAAGTTGACTATCTCAAACATTTAGACATTACATTCTCTTCAAATGGTAATTGGAAACACCATGTTGATAACATCTCTAAAAGGCAACATCGCGATTAGCTATATTAAGAAAACTTAAGTATCAACTAGATCGGAAATCACTAGAAATTATGTATATCATTTATTAGGCCATTATTAGAATATGTCGAATAATTTAACCTATGATCTTGTTGACAAAATTAAAAAAATAATATTGAAGCGGCAAGGATAGTAACTGGTGGTATAAAACTGACAAGTATATCTTTACTGTACGCTAAAACTGGGTGGGAAACTGTGCAAAATAGACGTAAAAATCACCAATAAAACTTTTTAATAAATTTATCGTAAACTGACATCTAATTATCTTTATTTCATATTACCAAATACAATTTCTGAAATTCATTTCCATAACAATCGACGACAGACAAACTTAGAAATTTTTCTTTTCAGAACAAATCTCTATTTTTATTCATTTTTTCCTTCTGTAGTCCGTGCATGGAATGGAACTCCTATCGATATAAGAAATGGTTCTATGTCGAATTTGTGTTAATATCTAGAATGTAAGTCGTTATTTCCGAAATGGTATTATGTAGGATCACGGAAAGGGCAAATTCTTCATTGGAGGCTAAGACTTAAATTCAGTTCATTAAATACAAGACCAACCCACTCCTTAAAGATCCTTAAATATGTCCTTAAAGATCCTTAAATGGCCCTCAAGCCTCCTTTAAGCTATTCCATCTTTAAGGATCTTTAATGGACCTTAAAGGACTCTTCTTTAAGGACATATTTAAGGATCTTTAAGGAGGCTTTAAGTATCCTTAAAGATGTTTCATAAAAACTCAATTTTTTTTCAATTATTGATGGAACGATGGCTATTACATTCATTCAGTTCAAAAGTATGATTTGTTTTTAGTATATTTTAAATTTTTATGTTTCTACGACAATGGAGACATAGATAACGCTTGTCTAAATTCTATTTTCTACATAAAGTTTTTATAGAGGAGCCGCATGTAGTTTCTAATAATACTCGTTTCTTAAAAATGAAATAGATAACAAATGTGCAGTTTTCACAGTACAAGTAAACAACACGTATATTAATTTTATCCGCAATAAGCATAAAGTAATTGGTATTTACTAATTGTATACAGCGGTACTTGTTTGATTATAGATCCAAGGTGATTTCACGCGCGGTTTTTGACTTTGATATGTAGTTTCTTATCTAGGTAGGAGATCACTATGAAGTCAAATAACATGTGAAAATGATTACCTAACCCTGAACTCTGGGTGTTCAAAATAAAAGTGTGTTTTCGGAAGTGATTTTAAGTGACAATTTCAATATTAAAATATTATTAAAATATACATGAACTAAAGAAATACAAGTAATCGCAAAATAATCAATAAGCATGTCTTATATTTTATTAATTTTTGTTTTTATTAAGTTTATTTCTATGTCGAATTTTTGTAAATATCTAGTTCCCGATCTCTCTCTCTCTCTCTCTCTCTCTCTCTCTCTCTCTCTCTCTCTCTCTGAAACACAATGGATACTCTCTCTCCCTCTCTCTAAAATATTCAGTTTCCGCTAACCCCCCTCTCTCTCTCTCTCTCTCTCTCTCTCTCTCTCTCTCTCTCTCTCTCTCTCTCTCTCTCTCTCTCTCAATCTCTCTCTCTCTCTCTCTCTCTCTCTCTCTCTCTCTCTCAGCATATTCAGTTCCGTATATCTCTTTAAAATATTTAGTTTCCGATGATGCCCCTTATCTGTCTCTTACTCAATGTAATCATCTCTCTCTCTCTCTCTCTCTGTCTCTGTCTCTCTCTCTCTCTCTCTCTCTCTCTCTCTCTCTCTCTCTCTCTTGTACATTGAATTCTTGACTTGCCCGTAAATGAATTTAAGAAAGACAGCTCTCCCTTTTTATATATTCAATTTCTGACTATATCTTTCTGTATTTAATTCGCAACTTGACGGTGAAAATAGGTAATCCCTCCACACACACACACACACACACACACACACACACACACACACACGGGAATTTCTAAATGATATTACTAGTACCTTAGTATATTATGTGTACTGCAGATTCTAGAATAACAAATACTGTTATTTATTTATTTTTTTTGTTGAAAAATAGACTCGGAAAGACCATATTTATTTATTTATATTTATTTATCGATTGATTAATTTTTTCATTTAATTAATTATTTTATTTTATTTATTTATTTATTTATTTATTTTTGACATTATGGTCAATTATTAATTAAAATTATGTTTGTATAGTTAACATATTGCTTCTTCTGTATCAATTACATCTCTAATTATTCCATATAATAATGATACTTTTCAAGTAAAAGGAGTTAGAAAGAACAGATGTCATCAACATTAATTAATTAAGTGATTAATACACTTGATCATCAAACACCATCTTGCTGATTGATGTTAGATATACTAGTATATTACAGGTAAATTTTGGAATGCATTTCTATTATCACATATGTTATCTAATGCAATAAAAATTCTATATATAGATTATAATGATGACTGTAGCAAATTATATATGAAATTTTTATAAAAATAGATAAATAAAATTAATTTAATACTTTTGTTGTAAGAGATATTTTAAAAGAAATAAAAGAAAAACTTTCACAAATAAATAAAAATGTCCCACTTGCTTTCTTTCAGTCACGTGATCTTATTTGCATATTGTCAGGGACAAATCTTATAATTATCAACATCAGTATCATCTCTTACGTAGCTACATAGGTAAGTTGATGGACTCCTAACTTGAGGGATCAGGGTTCGATTCCCAGTGAGAGCGGATACGAAAGGAAAATTTTAATGGAAAAATTTCTTGTAATTTCTATTTAATTTTTTGGCATCCAATTATAGACTAAAGAATGTAATTAATAAATAAAAATAAAATTCAATAAATAAAATTAAAAACCTGAGATTGAAAAATTATGTAAAGAAAATTTATTTATCATCATTTTATTTTTTAAATTTAATAAATGCAATAGTTTTTTGCAAATGAAATTTTAAAAAAGATAATAATTAAAATAATATTTCATTTTTTTTTTTTAAAAAGGAAAAATATAAATTTTTCCTCAAAGATCCTTAAACCCTCCTTAAAATTTCAGTTTCATTAAGGATCTTTAAGGAGTCCATAAAGACTCCTACAAGGCATATTTAAGGATCCTTAAAGCCCCCTTAAAGGTCCTTAAAGAGACATTTAAGGCAGCTTTAAGGAGGCTTTAAGGATCCTTAAAGATGCCTTTTCATCATGTGAAAATTGCATCGTTTTCAAACAATTTTAGAAGATAACCCGTCATGTCAATGTGGTCAAGTTGAAGCAATGATGATTTTTTATTACGATGTCACCTTTTTTCCGACCTGCGCCGAGCAACAATGCATAGTTTACAATACAATTTGAATACAAACTTACTCCTAAATGTGGATAACAAATTATCATTCGAACAACTGTCAAATATTCAGCCAGGTTCAAACCTTTCTGTTGAGAAGTAAACGTTTTAGCACTAAGCTTTAAATTTATGCATTGTTTTTTTTTTTCCTTTTACATTATTGTTGCTGTGACATAAAACTTTGCTGGCCATTGCGGAGACACTTGTACATCACTTGTCAGTAGTGAACGCCCCGATCACTTGTAGTTGTTCAAGTCTTTTCTACTTCTGTCAGTTTGTGTGTGATGATGGAAAAAATATTATATAGTACTTATATGCCATTACATTTTGTTATTTAGTTTTTTATTCTTAATCTTTTTTTTTTTCCTTTTCTGATCTATTTATTTTAAACTACCTCTTCTATTCTCTATTGTATTTAATAAAACAAACATACCAGTCCTTGTCCATATCACAATCCCCAAAAAACAAAGTAAAAACTTTGCAAACTGGCAAAATATGTGATACACGTGAACTTTCATCAAGGAAGTGAGGCCGGGTGCTCCGGAAGGGTAAGCACCTCCTGTTTAGCTAGCTACACCCGTTTAAGTTGATCATCGACCATATTTGTTAATATCAGCAAAGAATGAAGCAGGGGGACTGTTTAATATAAAAGATTATCTCTTGTTCCAGAAACACACACACACACACACATATATATATATATATATATATATATATATATATATATATATATATATATATATATATATATATATATATATATATATAATCATGTATTGTACATTTAGAACAATAAATATGTTTAAACTAAGGTTATTACAGGTGTTTCAAATCAGAGTTCAAGACAGCAAAAGAAAGAATATTGACAATAGTGCTGATCAGGACTTTTCCTTGTCACAAAATTAACACATGGTAAGTAATCACACATACATCTGTATTTATCCTATTTTTTACAATTTAATACTTTATTTCACATATGTCTACACTTCGCTTTCGATAATCTGTTATACTGGGTAACAATATCATTTCATTTGGTAATCACTCAAATGCACACCATCCTAACGATGATCATGAGGAAAGCTCATGTTCTTGAATCTTACTTCAAATATTCCATAGAATTTGCAAAACTTTTTATTCACTCTCTTACGAAAAATTTCAAATAAACTTGATTCATACCCGGCGATTTTACGAATTTTTTTCTAAGAATTTCACCAACATTGATTTCTTTAACATCCGTCGATTTCACATTATCCACTAGCTTAAATTATTTCTAATTAAATCCGTCGGCCCAAAAGTGGAGAAACTTCGTTACCATCTAAATGAATAATCACTACATGGAGCTTATAACACAATAACTGACGAAACAATTTACTATAGATGCTTTCCACTCTCATGCCACTTTTTACGAAGCAATGAACATTCAAAGATACCTTAAAATCACCCTTGTACGGCATGTCAACACTCTTCATATAACTCTACCCGAAAACGTCAACTATTGTCATACAACTATCACGCTTCTCCCTTCGCACCATTAACATTTTTTCGAACACTTTCACTAGATCACCATATCTTCCACTCACCGAGTACACATCGGCCACGATATGTACAATCATTCTGTCTCTATTATCTATTAGATATGGCGCATACACTTTCACTTGTTCAAACTTCATATCCAACAGTTCATTTATAATTTTCCCTTTACTCTCATGCCAAAAACGCTTCTGATCAACACATTCGACATAAACTTTGCACCCTTTCCAATTCTACGACACTTAATCTCACTTGCTAAGTCTAAATTACCATGGTCCACAGCCTTCCGAAAATCGATATGCATGTTCAACATATTCAAAACTTGTCCCATATAATAAATTTTTACACGAATTAAAATTAGACAACTCTCATTTCTATTCTACATCTGGCATCAACCAGATGTGGATTCGCAAAAATTCTAAAGAACTACTTGACCATTTTGTTTCTAATACTCTTTAATATTTCTTTGCAGTAATATCCCTGCTTCCCCTGCGTATGGTGTATATGTTTCACATTTAATACGGTACGGTAGAGCTTGTTCCCACTATAGGGGCTTTCTGCAACGAAGCAAATTACTTACAATTAAATTGTTGACACAAGGATATTGCAAGCCTAGGCTAATCAGGGCCCTTAAAAAGTTTTATGGTTGTCATCACAATATTGTTGATAAGTATGTTGTCACTGTATCCCAACTTATACTGGATATATTTGACTAACCATAGTTCTTTGTTCCTTTCATTCTCAAAATTGACTTACACGTGACGGGCGTAGCTAGCTAGACAGGAGGTGCTTACCCTTCCGGAGCATCCGGCCTCACTTCCTTGATGGAAGTTCACGTGTATAACATATTTTGCCAGTTTCCAAAGTTTTTTTTTGTTTTTGGGATTGTGATGTGGACAAGGACTGGTATGTTTGTTCAATAATAATAATTATTATTATTGAGACCAGGAATTATTGACACCTATTTCAGTTGTAGCATTCAATGTTGATAGGGACTTAATTACCTTGACACAAGCGGTCAATTAATTACTCATCATCATGTGATCATGGCCGTAATTGCATTAATTAACGTAATCCTGTGATCTTACCTCACCGGAAATAAAAGCAAAAATCGCATTAATTAGTTCAAAACGCTAAACACCATTCATAAATCTTTTTTTTCGAACCCGTTTACTCGTCTTATATTGGTTATAAAAATAATCATTATGTTTATATGTTTGTTCAATAATAATAATTATTATTATTGAGACCAGGAATTATTGACACCTATTTCAGTTGTAGCATTCAATGTTGATAGGGACTTAATTACCTTGACACAAGCGGTCAATTAATTACTCATCATCATGTGATCATGGCCGTAATTGCATTAATTAACGTAATCCTGTGATCTTACCTCACCGGAAATAAAAGCAAAAATCGCATTAATTAGTTCAAAACGCTAAACACCATTCATAAATCTTTTTTTCGAACCCGTTTACTCGTCTTATATTGGTTATAAAAAATAATCATTATGTTTATTTGCAATAAAGTACAAAATACTTGTAGCAAAACAAATGATATCTTTACAATTTGACAAAATGACAGAAAACAATCATTTAATCTTTAATGGTTTCATTAGTTTGATAGGTTATTTTACGTAATCTTATCTAAATGAAGCTACATATAGTCGATATACTTCATCGATCAAAATGATCGTTTTAAATAGTTGGACCATAAGTCCGAAATACTTCATTGAACACAAACCTTATCCGTATACGACTGATATAGGTTATCGTACTGCGCATGCGTACGGGTAAATAATGTCAACCAACAACATGCGTTTTTCTACCGCACCTGCAAATAATCACTCCGTTACAAAAATGAGCACCTCTACATGTTCAAAAGAATCCAAGTCAATGAAATTTATAAGAAACACATAATTCAATATTTGCTACATACTGAACTGTTAACACTATTGTGTCAAATACAACAGAAATAGTATCCATATCATGTTTCAATCAACCGCCGATTCGATAATTCTAAGAATCGAAGAACAATTTGTTATGAATTAACTACAAAAACATCTATAAGGCGAATAGACCCTATAAATACCATTCGATAGAAATCTGAATTTTTAGATAAAAACATCTAAAGATTTGATGGAATTCCAAAAAAGTTTCAATTATGAAATTATGACAACATTTATGCTTCAGTCACCTTCCAAGGGAAAGGGTATATTTTACAATGGACTGTTGACCAATAATATGCGCAAAATTACAAAAAAAAATAAAAACACAAACCTTCCCTGATGAATACTGGCAATAAAGTGTAATTATACCTGGTTTTCGTTTTTCAGATTCGGTAAAACAGTTTTCTGAATCTAATGGGTTTAATGGAGGACATCAAACACAACGTTGTAATCGCACATGTACATTACAAATATGGGTAGCAATTGTGTGCAAATGGGTGCTATGTGTCACCCATATTTATCCGTATTTCATTGATTTTAAGATTTAAATTTGTCTTAATCCGGAACAATTATAAAAACAGTTACCTGTTGTATTTAATGTAAGCAAACTTTTTTTTTATCAAACAAACACACAAGTTTACATGTCATTAAGGAAAACTGCTCAGAAGTGTTCTTTAACACTTTAAAGTACACCACCGCCAGTCGGACGGGTAAGTGCTCTTTACGTGAAAATATGGCGTTTCATATATCTTTATATAAACGAAAAAAGTTTTGTTTTGACTATAGATCTACATGAGGCATCTTCGCGCAGTTTTACAAACGTCCATCAAAAGTAAATTAAGATAAAATAACGAAACGTTCCAAGTGACTGAAAAAGATTGGAAGTCGGTCACACAAGATCAGGTGATTTCAAGTCGGACTTACTTATTTTCTTAATGTATTATAAAAGATTTTGGAAAATATTTCAATTCATTTGCTGAATGCTTCCTGTAGCACTCACATAAGAACTAACAATATATTGAACAGCGGATTTTCGTAGCTGCTAGTCCTATACTGGCTTTCCAGATATCAATATAAAATGTATTTTGCGATGTTTTGTGCCGGTGACCCAGCACTATAAAATCGACATTATATTTGACTAGTACAATGCAGATCACACTCTAAAAGTAAATCACATTAATGCCCTTAATTATGACTGAGAAATTGTTTCCGTTTCCATTCATATAGCCATTTTTGAAAAATACGCACTGTTTGTCTCAATTTGTGTTCCGTTTTAGTGTCTTATTGCTGTATATGACCAATTACTGTAAAATAAAAGGAATTCATATCTTCTCCACCACTTACCGCAGGGAACACCACATGTAGAGTTGACCATGGGACAGAGTACATTTAATGTACACACCTTCTTGTCATGAACTGAGAGCCGTAGAAACTTGACACTCTATATATGACATCATTAAACAAAACGTTAATGACAAGGAATTTAAAGGTTTTTTTCTATAAAAAAGCACTGTAACCTTAATGTCAAAGTGACCCTTATAAAGAGATAAATTTCAAAACATCCTTGCCATGAACCGAAAGGCCTTGTAGCTTGAAACTTCATTTATAAAATCACAGCACTCAGCATTAACAAGTTTCCCAGGCTATTAGAGGTCAAAGTGACCTTAACTACAAAAAACTTAAAACATCTCCTTTTGATAAATTGAAGCTTGTAACTCCATATATGGCAACAGAGTACTAAGCACTCCCAAGTATGTGAGGCAGTTTGACCTTCATAATCATTCAAAGTCTCAGTGATCGTAAATACAAAAACCTTTAAACATTTTTAGTCATAAATCGAAAGATCTTGAAGTTTCAAACTTCATGCATGGCACCAGAGCTCTAAGTACTACCACGTTTTGCAAAGCTTTTCAACCTTGACTTTCATTCAATGTTATGATGTCCATATATAAAAAAATCTTTAAATATCTGATCGTGAATCAAACGGCCTAGAAACCTGAATCTCCATATTTCGCATCAGAGCACTAAGCACTACGAAGTTTGAAAAGTAAGTTGACCTTGATCTTCATTCAAGGTCACGGTGACATTTAATGATGAAAATATTTAACTCATTGTTATCATAAGCCAAAAGGTGTAGAAGCTTAAAAATCGACATACGACATCAAAGCTCTAAGAACTACCGAGTTTGCGAAGCAGGTGGACCTTGATCGTCATTCAAGGTCATAGTGACCGTAATTAGAAACACTTTTAACATCTCCTTGTCATGATTCGAAAGGCTTAGGGTTTTAAGGTCATTCAAGGTCTTACCCTTTAACAGATCCTTTAGACATTACCTTGCCATGAACCAAACAGTCTCGAAACTTGAAACTTAATATACGGCATCAAAGCTTAAGCATATTTTCAAAATTACTAAAGCTCACAATAACCTCACATACAAAAGCATTTAAACATCATCTTGTAATGAACGGAAATGCCTAGAAGCTTGATACTCCATATATTACATCAGAGCAATATGCGCTACCAAGTTTTTGAAGCAGGTTACCTTGACCATCATTCAAGGTGGCAGTGACCCTAAATAAAAAAAAGATATTTAAACATCTCTTTGTCATGAACGAAATGGACTATAAGCTTGAAACTTATTTTATGGCATAAAATTACTAAGCAAAACCATGTTTTCAAAGAAATGTTTTCAAGGTCACATTTACGGTATATTTATAACAATTTTAAACATCTTTTTGTCATGCTATGTATATCATATATCGTATATTACAGTTCCAGTTCAATCTGTGACTTTAGTCGAATACAGTGGTCGGCATATAACAGTAACAGCTGGACAATCATATTCTATAACATGTGTTACTGGCCAAAGTTTAACTGTACCTGGTGTTTGGTGGTATATAAGTTTGACAAATATGACGCCATTAAGTACAGCGGCAATTACAAATTTACCATCAGAGCAGTTGTTTTATACAAAAAGTGATCTAACATTTATACATACAAAATCACAGAATGGATTACAAATCAATGTAAAGCTTACAACAGGAATAACAATATTGTGGAACTCACAACAAAACCTACACTATGTGTACAATGTAAGTATATACGTGTTTACTTGCTAATTGATGAAACTTATCACACAACGATCACTGAATAACAGTTACAAGTTTAAATCTTTGTTATATATACAAGGATTAATACATTTATACACACTGATAGAAAAAAACTTCTAATTAATATACAATTAACGTATACAGTTATTTTAAAGGGTTCAAGGGTCACTAAATAGTTAAAATTACTGATTGCACAATGTAAGTATATTCATTTGTAAAATGTGCAATTCAGTTACATAATCTGTAATACAGGTCAAAGAATAACTAAAATGTGTATAATGTGTTTCAAATTATTGATGAAGTTATATCTTTGTTAAAATTTCATAACAATTGTTAGGGAGTTAAGATGATGCATGCACAGATGGATTTATAAGCAATAACAATAATCATTGATCCACGATCTCTTTTTTTCTTTTTTAGATCTACCAGATGATTCAAATGCCGTGATAAAACGAGGAAATACTATATCTACAATAGAAGGAAATAACACTACATTAGTCTGTGAAGTCAGAGGTGGTAATCCATTATCAACAATTACATGGGATTTTTTTGGACTGAAAGGGACATCCTCTACAGGCAGAGATATATCAAGATTTACTGTAAGTTTCATCGCCCGTAGATCTTATAATAGACGGACGTGTAAGTGTACACATCCAACTGTTAACTAAAGGAGTGATTCTGTTATTATTAATGTGTATTGTAAGTACAGTTTACAATTATGATTAATTTCTTATTGTTTTTGCCTATCATAGAAACTTACCATATTATGCTATACATTTGTTTGTCTGTCTGCTTGTCTGAAGGTTTGTATGTCCCCATTTCATCTCACATCTAGAGACATTGATCCTACGAATTTAAATGCAAAATCAGAAATAGCATCACAAACAAACTATGTTTTGCATGTAAAGATGTGAGATATGCACCGAATGTTTTTTATAGGTTTCTTTCATTTTCATTAAAACACATCTATAATCTAATATTAAATTTCTTTTGGAAGCGAATATTTTGATCAGTACATAAGTGTGCATTTTTGTGTTATATTTCGAAGGAATATTTTCAAATTGTTGTTTTAAATAGAGACCATATACCTGTTAGTCATTATTTTTAAAACCCTCTTTAAAAAGTTGTGTACTTCTATATGTTGTCATGTCCTGCATGTGTCTTTTGCTGCATCCTGAATTGCAATGCAGTGTATCCAACTTTGTCATGTGCAGTGTCCCTGATTTTTTTGTTCTTATTATAATGTTACTGTTGCTGTGCACTACATTTAAATTTAAAGTGAACCTTAACTCACTCAGTGCAATGTTGCGATTTGCATAATTATTAGTGTTCACACTGACTGGCTTACTCTAGGTGAACACAGGGTTTCAATCTACTATATTTAAAATTCCAGGCGGCGTCTACCCCTCTTGGTAAACCCTTACCCCATTGAAAAATCTAAAATTGGTATTAAATTTTCCGATTTCCAGAAATTTTAAAATAGGAATGTCCTGTTTCCAACTTAATATTTTAGTTTATTTGGACATTAATTACAATGCAATACGGAGGTTAATTACAATGCAATACGGAGATATATAATGAATTATCAGAGGCTTAAAATCCAATGGTTATATGTTTTTGTTCACGGAAAAGCTATGGATTTCCACTGAAACACCACAATATTTCATATAACGTGTCATTTTCCGTGTGCATGTACATGGAATTTTGTGGAACATTTTTTTGTCTGTATTATCTACAATTTGAAACACAAATTTCAAGAAAATTGGTATTTCCACGTACATTTGTTTATTTAGCTTTTTTTTTTTTTTTTTTTTTTTTTTTTTTTTTTTTTTGTTTTACATTCAATTCTATATATTACTAATATTATGATAATAATACTTATTTTAAGTAATGTTTGTACCTGACAACTTAGTCATTTAATTATGCATTTTTTATCCATGAAATGTTGGCTAAAAGTTTATCAAGATTGAACTTTATATTTTTTTCTTTCATCGAGAAATTTAGTTAATTTGTTGTCTTACCAACAACTACTAATGAAATTGAGAATACTGAAATGGTTTGTTAATTTCAAAACTATAATCTTTTTTATATAAAGACATATATGAAATATATTGTAGGTTTATAAATATAATAGTTGTTTTGATAAGAATTTCAAGATCAAGGTTCCAATGGTCAATGTCATAGCTTCATCAGAACTTTACAAAACTTATTACAAAAGATAACAGGGTAGCAAGGTTCATGCCTTTACTAGTCTAAATCAGGATTTTGACCATTTTTTCTTTCAAATTCCTTTAGATAGATAAAACAGATCGATTCTCCAAAATGTAATACTTTTTTATAAAGTATGAATTTATTTCCTCAATTTTTTACTTCATTTGTTTTCTTTAATTAATTAATTAATTTTATAATCAACAAAATATCAAACTAATTTTAATGTTAAAGCTTAATGAAATTATATGTTTGTCAGGAATACTTTAATATCCATCAATTATAACAATATTTAATGTTATTGGTTTTAAACTACCCTCTGTTAAATTATGATGTTATGATTTTTTTTTGCTTTTTTTCCCAACAGAAATGTCTACTGTTATATGAAATCAAACGTTAACGCTGTTACTTAGATATGAATGTTGGTGATCAATTCAACAAGATTCCATAGGACATTTAAAACTACTTAAGTTTTTCAATTTTGCGGGGTTTTTTTATTTTCTAAAAATATACATTTAAAAAAAAAAAAAAAAAAAAAAAAAAAAAAAAAAAAAAAAAAAAAAAAAAGATAACTTCTAATTACGATCGTGAGAATCGTTTTCTTAAATTTCATTTCATTTAGCTGTACATAAACGGAATCCTCTAACCGGTTGGTCAGTGTTTAACGATGATTATATGAGCTTGGAACATGCTCACCGATGTACGGAAAAGCCAATGAATCGAAAGTGAAAGATGACAAATTGCATTAATTGTCCTTTATTAATATCCAGATGTATTTGAAGTGGTGTTATCCCTTACTAAGTAACAAATGACAAATTCAACAAATTTCTGTGTTTAATTTATCATATTTCACCGTTTTGAAAGTTGTGTTTTAGTGACCCGGTCTTTTATGACGTAACCATGTTCTAATATTAGATTCTACAGGCTCAATCTCGGCGTGAAATAATTGTTGTTTATTTATTTATTCGAGCATTTGTCGTTGAGCCAAATGTAACATTGTTCATTACGAACATCATTAATTAGATAAGCACCGTTTGAATTTTTTTTTTCGAAAACTTAATGCAGCTTTAATAGTGCAATTTGATTTGTTGTTTTATTATAAGCTAATAGTTAACAAGTAAAGCACTGGCTAAATGAGAAGACATACAGGCCCTTTTAATCCGGCTTTTCTGAACCTTTTTTGGAATAATACGGAATGGATATTGTTATGTAATTTCCTATTAGTTTTTAATTTGGTATATTTTTTGGCCAAATGGTTTTTATTTTGTGGACCCTCTGTCCAATAACAATTAATGCTTGTTTTCAGAATTGTTTATAAAACAAATTAATTTATTTTATCAATCTGATTTTTTGTTTAAAACAAATCATACGTATGTGGTATCATTTCAGTTGCAGCAAAACCCACAAGTATAAAGATAAGTGATGGTAACAACTTTTAGGTTTCTGTGGCTCCAAAAAAGGGATAGAAAGGATGTTAACCATTTCACTTGGCGAATATGTCAATCAATTGATTCATTGAGATGAATAATTTTATTTTGAAAGATCATTATAACAATAAATTGATATTTTAAAAATGATTATATTATGTCTCATAATATTTATTATCTTTATCATGTTAACCTTTCCTTATTGTGTAATTTTACTTAATTTGTGCATGATGTATTAAAAGTTGCAGCAAAAGTTATCAGTATAAATATTAGTGATGGAAACAATTTAACAATACCTGAACACTCAACTAACACTATAAACTGTTTGGCTGAGGGGTTACCAGAACCAAAAATAACTTTAACATACATATCAAACGGTAGTAATATTAAATCGGTCACTGGTGTAGGGTTGGATTTTACCTTTTCCTCCGCAAGATGTGAAATACTGGATATAAATGTGACACAATAAACATGTTTACTCCTCAACGACCAATACAGAGAGACGTGTTTGTATTGTGTAAGTATATACATTAAAACGTCTGTTTATTCTTAAACATGATTTTTGTTTAAAATGTCATTGAAAAAAAAGCAGATCTTACATTCTTACTACTAGTAATATTGTTAGTTCAAATGAAGATTTATACAAAGTAGGGGCCAAAGATAAGGATATTTGATTGACATTAGTTGCTTCTGATCACAACTTCTGTCTTTTGATCTATTTCCTTTTTGTTCCTAGGAACCCTTTGCGTCTGACCAGCTGACCTTAAGGGGAACTTATGCTTAAACCTTATGACTGAATCACTGAGCATAGATTGCTAACACCTATTAATGCGATTGTTTTCAGATTCTTCTATTAAACAAAGCATGATAGGCAGGCTCTTTTTCCAATGTTAGAAAATCCAAATGAAAATGGCAAGCTAGTAGTAGACAATGGTTCAGATATAAAAAACATACCAGTCCATGTCCACATCACAATAGCTAGTAAAAAATCAAAAAGAAAGCAGACAGTTTGCGATAAAATATGTCTCTCATATTGCTGATATTGTAAAGACGATGTCTTTTTTCATAAGCTTTTTTCTTCGCATTTGCATTTTGTTGTTTGCAACAAAAAACATAACCATTTAGCTAAAAGGTGTTTCTATTAAACATTTAAGTCTTATCTAGGTAATATAGGACTAAATTGACGGGGTTTTTTTTTAACGCTCATTTTGGATTGGATATGTAGAACCATGTGCTGTTTGCAATTTCGATATTAGGGTTTCTTTTGTTACAAAATTATTGCATTTGGATTTTTCATTTTATAAAGTGTTTTATTATTCTTATTGTATCGAGATCTTTTTTATTTATGTTAATAAGTCTCCTTTATTATGCATGTAAACCACAAAAGCCCAGGTATGGAAAAGCAATGTGTATTGATTATAAATCTGCTGTCATAACATGGAAACCAGGGTTTTTAAATGATGATAATCAAACATTTAATGTTGTATATCAAGAAAAGGGTGGTACAGAACAAATATCTGTGAGTAATATTAGTGATCCTGGACAAGATAAATACATTAACCACACAGTTAACTCCTTACAAGGTGCTAAAACCTATATTTTACGATAAATTCCAGAAACACGCTTGGACAAAGCCCACAACTTCAAGTCAATTCTACAACAGAAGGTAACAATAGAAATAAAATAATTTATTCTTTGTGAAGCAACTGCTCAATTCATATTTGGGCAAATGGTTGGTCATAACTTTGATGTTTCTTTTGTCTGAACAATTTTCAAAACCTCTTATTAAATTAATAAAATAGAATCACTCAAAACATAGTAATTAAAATAATGACATAGTATTTTGTGGATTTTGTGTATATTACTTCTTTGTAAGTAATATAAGTAAAAACTGAAATTTGGTTAGTAGAGAGATATTGACATGAAAGATGAATAATTTAAACTAAAAGAAGCAGTACTGTTTTTTTCAGATGTTCCAGACAGTGGAGCTGCTACTATTTTAGCAGTTGGAGCTGGTTTAGGATCTGCCATTGTAATAATAATTAAAGTGGTAATAGTTATATTTGTTGCAAGAAGATTTAATGGTGGACTGAAAAATGGTATGAAACTTGTTTGCAAAAAGTCATTTTATTGTCAGTAGTAATTTATATTTAAGTCTATTGTGTGTAGATTTATTTATTTATATTTACAATTACATTATTCTTGTTTCAATAAAGTATTTGACGTCGACTATATTTTATAACTTCATAAAGACAATGCTCCACGTGCGAACAGTGACGTCATAGACTTTACCCGCAGATTGCGGGAAAACGTTCTCTAAATTGACGTATAGAATTTTCAATGGCATCCATTCATCCATCTTTTTTGACAAAATCATCTTTTAATAATTGTTTATTCAATTTTTAATTGAAATTGTAATTCATGTTTGTTATTATTTTATCAAATTTAATAAATAATTCATATCTAGATCGATCCATGGGTGCGATCAGATGTCAAATACATGTGGGCGGGGTCAGATGTCAAATGTTCTATTTGAATGACGGGGATGACCCATTATTTTGAGAAGGTGGTTATAGTGGTTTTTCTTCTATGAGAAGTGTTAAAATGTCAGTTTATATTTTGCGTTTATTTAAAAAAGTTACAAAGGATTGTAAATATAAGGAATGACATTTGCTTTGACTGTACTGGATGGAGTTATGCAGTAGAATGGAATGTCTCAAATAACCATGAAAGCCTTCGGCTTTCATTTTATTTGAGACAGTCCATTCTACTGCATAACTCCATGCAGTACAGTCAAAGCAAATGTCATTCCTTAAATGAGTTTTTATATTCCCAAAAGTAATATATAGTATATTGTGTAATGACATTGCATCCAATGGAAGTTTTTAGTTATATTATGTTTAGTTGTTTGTTTGTATATTGAAAAGTGAAGTAATTATGAGTTTCCAGTCAACATCTGCCATTGTATTGAGTACTATGTTGGAACAGTTTGCCTCGTAAATACATACCAGGATATCCCCATTTTAAAGAGAGACCTGTCAACATTTTTAATTAATTGACAGAAATGGAGATAAATCTAGTTACTAAGGGTGATATTGCCTTAAACAGGTCAGAAATTCAAAAAACTATGTAACTAATAATATATCTAGGCTTCAAAAGTAAGTGAAATAAAACCTATGAGTAATAAATATATGGTTAAAGTGAGTATTAGTATCCATTCTAAAAATTGTATCTGAAAAAATTGTCTCTTAACATTTGATTATTTTGTTTTAAAGTAGGCTTGATGGCAGTAAGATTTCAATAACTTTTGAAACTTTATTCTTTTTTTTATTAGTAGACAATTAACTGGTTACAAATAATTTATTTTTACACACAGGTGAAAAAGGTATTGAAATAAATCAAAGGTGAGTATTAGATCTATTCTAAAGTTTATAGCATTATTATTGTTGTTATTATTGTTTGCATACCTTCAAATTTGTTAAAACACATATTCTCTTTTCGATATTGGATGATGTTTTATAAATTTGGAAAAAAAACTATAAGGTCATCAATTATGAAACATTACAAAATAGTGTTGTTCTAACACATTTTAAATGGGGCTCACGACATGTCTAGGATGCATAGGCATGTATAGCCAATAAATCAATATCTTTTTAAATCAAACCTCTAAGTCTTTAATTACAAATATTGTATTGTATTTATTTATTTACTTACTTACTTTTATTTGTTTCATTTTATGTTTAGAGACAGAAATATTTGGAATGTTTGAGTTGTCCTAGTAATATCTTTTTATATAAACAAATAGTACCCCCTTGTTAATTTTGCATTCATTGTATGTATGTTACATTTGAAAAGACGATTACTTATATGTCAAATTTGACTTATAGAAAGTAATTGGTATGTTGAATATTAATTCAGTCTTCAATGGTCACCTGTCAAAAACTTTTTACTGGCAAAATTGCAAAGCGCTTTCTATTATTGTTGATTTTTTACTGGCACTACTTTTCGATTGAGATTTGTTTCTTTGAGCATTTGAATTGCTATAAATTGACCTTATGCCAATATTTGTCATTTGGGATGTTTCTTAAATGCCATGTAAAATTTTGTCAAAGTCAAAATCAATGACATACCATTTCTAAGAAACTATTGAACATATGATAATTGAGTTTTTTGTTTTGGATGTTTTTTCTCTACATCATATGTGGGTCAAAGGTCAAGATCACAACTTTATATGAAGATAAGTTTATAAATTTATACTGGAGCAGATTTGAATCCTTAAAAAATTTTTCAATTTCATGACTATTTGGTACTGATTGATCACTTGTTGCATATAATGCAAACTAGAAAGTTTTCTGAATTCACGTTATGGTTTGCAAAGGGTGAATCAACAGGTTTTCCAAAAAAGCCAATTGTCTACAGCAGAACGCCAACGGCATGGAGCTTTAATGGGATCACACAGTTTTGATTGAAAGAAAAACATAGCACCCACTGTCGCCAAAATTTGATTATAAATCAGGACATATAAATATTCCTGACAATATTAGTTTCAGTTATATTAAGTTTCCATGGAAAGCAATAATCAATCTGAAGTTATGATTTACGACGCTTATAATTATTTAGGGTATCAGTACTTGAATTTTCCATGATATATTTCAAGTTTTAACTTATTTTGTTTTTCTAATTGTAAATAACAATGCTGAGCACATATTCACATAAATCTCGTGTTTCAGGTATAAATTTATAAAATACATTCTCTCTCTCTCTCTCTCTCTCTCTCTCTCTCTCTCTCTCTCTCTCTCTCTCTCTCTCTCTCTCTCTCTTAGATAATAGATAATTGTTGTTTATCCTTGTTTATTTATCTTTTGTTTTTATGTTATTAGTTTACTTACATACATGATAATTTCAGATGCACATGTCCTCGTCAATGTTTTGGTTACTAATTCAGAAGTTTGTTATGAGTTCATTTTATGTATAATAAGCTTTACAACTTAACGCATTGATCAATTTACTGATTAGATAACTATAATCATACAGTCTGAACCGTTTAGCTATAATTTGCATGTATGCTATATTGTTTTGCCTAGATATTATCTCCCTTTAGTTACTCATTTATTAATCTTAATTGTAAATAAAATGATATGATACAAAACTATTTACAATATCAAAAGATCTATTACGGATAAGTAATATTAGTATAATATGTTCGAACAGTGTATATTGATGTAATATTTAGCATGTTATAATATAGTATAAAGAAGCAGTTGTAATTTATGCTTATATTTAGGACTTTTGTGACACCACTTATGAATGGAATAAAATCGCTACTTAATGACATAATAAACTCTGTGGTTTGTGTTACCCAGTAACATGAGATGAGAAACTGTGAAGCAAAGTTAGTATGGTTTGGACAAGTACTGAAAAGAATAAATCAAGAAAACTATTAAAATGATATTGTGAATGAGTGAGTGTCCCAAATAAAGTAAAGCTAGTATATATGCTCCTTAATGTTCCTAGCACTCTGTTTAGAAAAATGTTGCCGCACCGAGGTAATCGATCATGAGTTGTTTCATAATTATTTTGAAATTCTTCAGGAGCTGTAAATTTTTTAGAGTTATTTACTTAGAATATTCTTTTTTGAAAATGCATCACAATTTAAGGTATCTTTATCAACTATATAGTTTATAAAATGGATAACACGCACCATGTGTTTACATTGACAACCGTCGTCTGATATTATGTACTTTAAAGCTAAATCATTATTCGCAATTTTTCATTTTTAAGATAAATAAAATTTTTGTTCAATATCTTTGCATTACGATTGCCGACTGTTTGTTTACATCTTTTAGTTTAAACAATATTTTATTAATTTGTAAATAACAAACAAAAAGAACAAAACAAACTGTAAACTGGATTCAGGAACGAGCGAAAGCTTATGTTAACCCGTCTCCAGAACAACTGTACAACATACTGTGAATCAACTTTTATTACCGACTGTTAACCTCATCTAATTCAATGTGTTAATGTAAGCACTATCAAGCTATATATTTTTGGTTAACAGTAAACTAATAAAAGCTAATTTACAGTAATTCAACATGTAACTGAGAGAACAAAAATACATTTATTGTTCAATAATTAACTGACAATATTATAATTAACTTAAGTAAATATTTATATAAAGATAAATACAATATAATGCCTATCAAAGCTCAGAAAAGAACTAATATCAGGCAAAAGCATACACGTGAAGATATAGATGTTGGTAAAATAAATAAAACAGAAACATTTACAATGGGAGTGTATATTAAAAATGCAAGTCAACTGAATATATTTTTGGACCTTGTCAAAAATTTCTTCATTTTGCTTAAGAGTTAGATTGTTGGAGTCGCCAAAAAATAATAGTTTAACTGTTGTGTTGAAGCTAAGGGTACCTATAGTTTCTTTTCTAATTCGTTCGTGTAAGTGACATATTAGAAGAAAATGTTTTTCAGATTCGATTTGACCACACTGACATAAATGACTATCAATTAAATTATTTTTGTCAGGCATGGATGTTCTGTTTGGAATAACTGCCAAGGGTATAAAAGAACTACATATATTTTAAGGGAAATGCTTTTGTCTTTGTTCGCAAATACCTACCTCCCATGAATAGTTAATTGAAAGATACTTACACGGAACCAAAGGATAGATATGTCAAGTTCCATAAACAGTTAAATCCGTTAAGTAGAAAACACTCTAAGACAATCCGCCAAAAAATTGATGTTCTATAACGCCAGTTTTCACATTAAAACGTTAAGGTTTAATTATACCTTTTGCCATAGAGCAACTCATATAATAGTTAATATTTAAATAACATTGCCTTTATCCAAATATTAAAGCGCGTATCATATTTTAAGGCGAATTTCAATGTGTTATAGCGGATGTTTGTTCTATTTTAATGGATAGGGATATATAATTGCGGATAATCGTATGATTAATCTGATAGTTATAAATCAAAGCAATTTCTTATAAATATGTAGAATATAATATCATTTATTAAAGCAAAATGTTTGGCGGATATGAATGTATAACTTACTAGTATTATGTATTGTACCGGATGGCTATATAAAATGTTAAATTATCATATATTATATCGGACTTACAGGATAGATTGTAAAAAGTAATTATAAAGCTACGTAGTGATTGACTTTTCATATCTAGTCCATTCAGACGTGATGAGATAATTATCTAAATAAGTATTAAATTAAGATCGTAAGATAATGGTATCATCTATTTAATATCATTCAAGAGATCGCTCAGAAACTAAACATTACTCTGAAATTTAAACCTCGGGCGAGACAGTTCTGTCGCACCAACGTTTTGTTCTATACTAGTTATTGCCCCAAATCCAAGTAACAACTACACAAAATATCCATACCCGATACTTATACTTTTGAACATACAACAATGTATAATACATTCGGGAAATATAGATTACGGACGCGGTAGTGTGTGTGTGTGTGTGTGTGTGTGTGTGTGTGTGTGTGTGTGTGTGTGTGTGTGGTTCTTTTTTGAAATGGAGCTTTAAACTTTTGGCAGGTCCGTATTCAAATTATAATCCTAAATATTGTACACGGTGTGTTTAACTTGTATACATAACTTTATATATAGCCGATGTTTTAAAAAAGAAGTTAAAATATAAAATGGATAGACGATATATATGTCTGTTATATATTGTACTAGTTTTAATTCTTCATGGATTTTCAGGTATTTATAAAATTGTTTTAGCATGATATAATTGTCGACTTATTCAGTTTAAAGATTATTAGATTATTAGACAATAAGTTTAAAAATTGCAGATTATATTTGAGAGGTAAAATATACGGGATTACATTTTAAACCATACAATACTCTCGAAGGAAAGTGATAGTGTGTGTACGCGCGCGTGTATGTGTTTGTACGTGCGTTGTTGTCGTTGCGAGATGATGTCTACTTTATATGTGTAGCTATGATTCGAAACATAATCGATACGACAAATATCAACAAAACATTTTTTAAAAAATTTACCAACGACCTTGATAAGCTGTATTAGTAAACATTTTATCAGTACAGTTAATGTAAGATATACCTGGAGAGTGTCATTCAGGTTGTTATTGTGTTTGCACACGTAGAATAAAGGTTAACGGTAATAATAATAATAATAGTTATAATAATAATAATAATAATAAACTGTACTTTTAGACCATAAGCATTATCTAATTTAAACTAAAGACCTAAAAATCCATAAGATACACAAAAGTTGAATAAATCAATATTTTATTCATAAAAAGGTTAACGTTTCACGATAAGTACGTTCAAAATTCGGCACGGTTTTTTTTCCTAATAGGTTTTGTTGGAATTATGTATTTTACAGTTGCAGCTACTAAAACTATAAAATAACCAAAGAAAATTGTGATTTAATTTTGTATACATTGTCACCTAGCTTATTATCTAGCATTCGTCTTAGTTCGATATTCAAGTTCGGTTTTAAAAATAAATTCAATTTATATAGGCACAATTTCTCGTCGTGTTCGATGTATCTGGTCATTATATGTACAATGTATAGTTATTTCCATAACCGATAGTACAAGAGTTGACATTATTAAATATATGGGAACTTCCATCCATAATTGGTATGCACAAGGAAAAATGTTAAGAATTCATTGTTATGATTTTTAATATTTGTGATTTTAATGACATTTGTTAGTAACAAACGACAAACGAAGTCGTAGTGGCTAAAATAAGATTACATCCATATACTGCAATAAGTATAGCGGTTACAAATTCGTATACGTTTTTGTAACATGGATGTAGTCTGTTAAATGATTAAAACCTTGGTTATAGTTTATGCATAAAAGCACATATGAATTGAAATTTCAAAATGACCCTTTATGTATCCAGTGAAAACTACACAATCGTAAAATTGTAATATTTTTGTTAAACATTTTAAAATAATTACAAACTTCACGTTGTTACACGATTTAGAGCAAAATATTCGAGACTATTAAATATTTATTTATTAAATATTTTTATCTCAATGTAATCCAGTCGCGGAGAATCCCTGTTGTACACCTCGATATGTCGAAAAAATTATGCAATTTACACAGGACGGAATGTCATCTATAAGCCACCTATAAGCCATGCTTATAGGAGCTTATAGATTGGCTTATAGGAGCTTATAGGTTGATTATAGGGAGCTTATAGCACGTCTGTCTATAAGCCTCCTATAAGCCACCTATAAGCATGGCTTATTGGCATTCAAAATATAAGCCATCTATAAGCCATGCTTATAGATGACTTAAAGGTGGATATATATATTTTTTAAATAGTGCAGGTTTTAAAATGGACTTAATATACAAGCGAACTTTATAAAGAGGGTAATCTTTTTGAGTGAGAAAACTAATTATGTTACTATCGAAAAAAGAACTAAAAGAATGTAGTTCCTATAATGCATATCTAACATATATTTATAAATTATTTTCAGTGCATTTTCATCTTTAGGCATTTAGTAAATTTCTTAATGACTTTCTAGCCATACGCTATCTATACGCCATCTTTAAGTAATAACACAAAGTTTTGAAAAATGATGTTTTGTAAAAACTTTGTTATTGACCCGTTTCATAGTGTTTCTAGAAAAATAATTGCATTTATATGTAAATGGAAGTTCATCTTTTTCTAACTTTAAGAAATCGGTATGAGCCTTTGATCTACCAACTATGAAGTGTACCCCGTCCTATGACAAAATATTTTATTAAGATGCCACTTCCGCATGTGTTTATTTTTAAAAATTCTCTTTTATTACAAAGATCTATAAAGCTAAATACTGATAATTCCGGATATCCGGACATTTCAAGTAAAAGAGTTGTTAGCCTCCTTAGATACTGTGAATACAAACTTCTTAATAGCAAAGTAAATAGTACGAATGCACTATCATTTATTGAATGTAGTGTGCTTTTTAGATTTAACAAAAATTGTAGTCATAACTCATTAAAATTTGATTTTTTGACTGAAATGAACGAAAAAATTATTCATGTAACAAAAGACATGTCTGTCTGTCAGTGTACAATTTGTTGAACTTTTTTCCGGTATTAATAGCACTAGAAATGTGAGTGAATTTAAGTTTATTAAAGAATTTCAATGATTTAATATTAATATTGTTAAATAAGAACATCTAGATTTAAATCAATTTAAATTTAAGCAAAAGTTATTTTATTCCGTCAGCAAGTCGGGTCGGTTCTAGGATTAATCGTTTCAAGTCAATCTGGTGTTTTGGTTATTTGATATTTTTATATTGTACAACAGTTCTTTCCACATATTTTGTCAAAATCCCATAATAAAAATTACATATTACATTGACAAGTTTATCTCTGTATTGATACCTGTCAATCAATTTAGCAAATTGCATGGTAAGATCCTGACGATATCAGGTGATGGAATGTGTCTAATAAACAGGATGTTCATCAACTTAGATTATTGATAATCTTTTAATTACTCGCATGTTAGATTATTCTGTAAATTCAGTGTACAGAAAATGTCAAATGGATGTAATGTTATAATTTTATATAAAATAATAAACTGAATGACACGAGAATTACAATACAGTAAGCACTATTAAATGTAAAAAATTATTATTTTTATTATTAGTATAATAATAATAATAATAATAATAATATTATTATTATTTTTATTATTATTTATGCCATGTGAGACATATTTTTGAATGTGGTGAAGATCATAAAAAGCTAGGAAATGTTCATATTAATAGTTACACAAATATTTTAAATTCGATAGTCATTTTATTTATTTATTTATTTATTTATTTATTTATTTATTTATTTATTTTATTTATTTATTTGTTTAACTTAATTATTTATTTAATTATTTATATATTTTATTTATTTATATATTACTGAAAAAATAAAAGTATTATTTATCTATTTACATTTTATTGATTTATTTATTTATTCATCCATTAAACCAATACAATTATTATTTTTAATTAATTAACACTAACTTGATAATTTTTTGTTAGTAGTCCAAAACATTTTAGTAAAAACATTTTACCTCCTTTTAGTTCACTGGTCATATCTGAAAGTATATTTTGAAATCAGGCACTAGATCAAGGATGAGGTATAATATATTCTAAATTGTTGATATAATTGTTAAGATATCATATATCTGATTTTAAGATTTTTATTTATTTTATGTAAAATTGACATTTTCTCCAAATATATTTTTGGCAATTACCCATATTTATATAGTGACAATATTCTTAAGTTCCACAATAAAGCACACACACTCTCTCTCTCTCTCTCTCTCTCTCTCTCTCTCTCTCTCTCTCTGTCTCTCTCTCTCTCTCTCTCTCTCTCTCTCTCTCTCTCTCTCTCTCTCGTTCTCTCTCTCTTATTAAAATCAATTAAATTAAGTTTTATTATTTTCTTTACCCTTTTTGTATGTTTAATGTTTGATTTATAAAACAGGTAATTAAATATAATTTTCCATGTTAAGAAATACAACGTATTAAAATCAATTAAATTTCATTTTATTATTTTCTTTACCCTTTTTGTATGTTTAATGTTTGAATCATAGTTTGACTTATGATTCATGAGAGAGAGAGAGAGAGAGAGAGAGAGAGAGAGAGAGAGAGAGAGAGAGAGAGAGAGAGAGAGAGAGAGACATGAGTTGAGATGAACAGTTTTGATTGGTGGATTGAAATAGAGGCTAATTTATGGACCAATCACATCCTTTGGATTTGTTCAAAAACAGTATCATCAACAAGAAGAAAGTAACATCTTCAGGACAAACAGATTTGCAAAATGTTGTAAGTTTCTTTTTTTATATTATGGATTATACTATTATAAGAAAATAAGCATCTTTTACAGTACATATTACATCATTAATCAATAATGTTTTCACATTTTACAGTCTGTTTAATTTTTATACATCTTACTAAAAATGTATCATCTAGAAAAAATTGGTAGCCATCTTGGATTTTGACATAATTTTAATGCTGACATCTTTATCTTTGAAATATGGCTCTTACTTTAAGAAATTTGTCTTTGTTATTGTGAAAAGCTACACATACATTAAAGGTTTAATCAGATTTGTATCACATTTTGTTCATCTTATAATTCTCTTTTATACAATATTCTATAGTTTCACAGGGGTCCCTAGAATTTCAGGTTCTTACGTGAGCTTTTAAAATTAATAAATTGATTAATAAATAAATAGAAATAAATAAATAAATAAATTAATAAATAAATAAATAAATAAATAAATAAATGAATAAATAAATAAATAAATAAATAAATAAATTATAAAGCTAATGCCTTTTATTTAATTATTTAATAATCGCTTGCTGTGTAGGATACAATTCATTCATTCATTCATTGATTCATTCATCTATCTATCTATCTATCTATCTATCTATCTATCTATCTATCTATCAAGAACATGTTCTAAGTTTTTTTTTATTTTACGTCAAACTAACATGGTAATTAGGGTTATTATAGAAATAATGAAATTGTGGAGAAATAAATAAGGATATAATTATGATGAAAGAAACCACAATGATAATGAATAAGAAAACAAAATTCCAACTAAGATCAGAAAAAATGATTTTAATAATAATAATAATAATAATAATAATAATATTATTATTATTATTATTATTATTATTATTATTATTATTATTATAAAACATGGGATATTCGCGGAACTCCACCTGGTTTTCTTGCGAATTACATGGTATAAAATCAGTGTTTTGTTTGGTTGAAGAGGTATACATGTTTATTATTTTACCAGAGGCGGGGTATTTCTTTCATAGGGATGGAGTTGACTAGTTTTATTTTTTGTAAATTATTGTATCTCACATGAGAAGTCAGAAACACTAAACTCCAGCAGACAGAAAATATTTTGAGGGTTGTCCAAATTTGCCGTGTCACTTCTTAAATAAAAGCATGACATAAAAAGAACGAATTTTAGTTATTTCGGCACCAAGTCAATTTGACACCTAGTCATTTCGGCACCTGACAAGTTATTTCGGTCCTGAGTCAATTCGGCGCCGACAATAGGTCATTACTGCAACTCGTCCGAAAAATTGGCCACAGGGACTCGTAATTAACAACAACCACAAAAAAGTAAAATAAATAAGACTACTATCCAGGTAGCACAAAAAGAGGCAAGAAGATAAACTCGTTCGTATCTTTATTTCACAAACTTAATTTTCCCTTTATCCCATTTCAAACTAATTTTTCTCAACGCAAAACTTATTTTTCTTCCGCTTTGTGACCAAAATATTTCTGAGCTACTGATTTATTCGTTAAGGTCTTATATGAACAGAAAGTATCAAAAGTAGCACTGGTCTTAGTCGGAATTGCCTCTCGGAATCTAATTCACACACACACACACACACACACACACTCTCTCTCTCTCTCTCTCTCTCTCTCTCTCTCTCTCTCTCTCTCTCTCATAAAACAAGGTGTTCAATTATTATAATTTTTGACCCACCTTGGTTCAGTCGTTTTTTTTCTCTATTTATTTGTGGGTAATGAAAATCATAAACAAATATCTCTCACACCTTTATGCATTGCTCCACAAAATGGTTTATATCGGAACTGCCGCCGCTGTTCGACTATATAACACGACTTAACTAGAGACAGTCCTAAAATCTTTATCTTCGAGATTAACAACAACACATCTCGGGAAAATCAAACACATCAAACACAATCCAGTCACTAACTCTTGTTTGTGATTCAATATATGCTTCTGTTAAGTTTTAATCCACTAAATGCAGACTTTAGTCTTAGTTTATATTCATTTTTTATTGTTTTTAGACTAAAAAGAACTGGTGATTTATAAAGGACAAAAAAAGAAGTGAAGCTGACTGGGTGAAAGAGAAAGTAGTGAAGATGATAAGAAATGTAGACATTGTGTCATCGGAGTAAAATTTGCAGAGAAAAGAATGGAAAAGTTAACAACTTCAGAATTAACCGTGCAAATATTATGTTATAGTCATAACCAAGGATTCAACACAAGGGAATTCCAGATTCCAGTAGTATCTTATTACATAATTTGAATGACTGTTTGATAGTGACAACTTAAGTATTAATTTGAGTGCCTAGGATACAAATCTAGAAATTTAGATTTTACCTTAAATATTGTATATTCAGCAAAGTTTAGCCGTACACCTGAGATTGATGTCAAACTGTAATTTCTTTGATTAATGTGCAAATTTTTAACTTCGGACTGAGATTGTAAACAAATATTTTTAGTAAATAAAGTTTCATAACCTTTGTATTTTAAAAGCTTGTCTTTAAAAATATTTGAGCTTACCGAATATGTTAAAATTTATCGAATTGAAAAAATATATATATCAGTATTTTTATTAATTGAAGGTGGTATGAAAATCACATAATGGTACAAAAGAAAACCCTTTATGATAAAAGGTTGCTAAATAGAAAATGTACTGTTCGGATCATAGAGGAATCTGATAAAACATACAATAATGAAAGATTGTGTAAAGATGGGAAACGTCATTATACTGGTATCAGGAAGGCATATGACATGGTTTTGCTGATATAATAAATGCATATCTATATTTCGCATTATATAAACAAGAGTGGTCTAAAGCGAGCGTTTACGAATCACAGTGTCTTTAACCGCCTGGGTTCGAATCCAACTCTGGACAAATCCTAGTGTGAGGAAGTTGGTAAGTTTACTTGCCGAAGGCCAGTGGTTTTCTCCAGGCACTCCGGTTTCCTCCACCATCCCAGAATTGACCCCCCCTCGAAATAAGTGAAATAATCTTGGTTGGGGCATAAAGCACTATAACTCTTTCCACTCCACTCCCTCATATAAACCATTCACAGAAAACGTTTACAGTAATGATCCATACTCTATGTGAGAATACATCAAAATATGCTCCGTCAGAGTACAAGTGTTTAGTTCTAAACAATAATATGGTCAGCCAAATATGAAGTGGCTGTTATATTGATAATTATATTATTAAATACTACTAAAACAATTATTTCCATACAAATTTCACTGAAAGCGAAAAATTTTAAAAATATACTTGGTGCATTTAATGCACGTGTATGATTTTTAAAAAATCGTTACGTTAGGTTTTAAAGGCTTATAGATGGCTTATAGGATGTGTTGTAAACCGCTTCACCTTTTAAATTTAGGAATGCTTATAGATGGCTTATAGATGGCTTATATTTTGAATGCCAATAAGCCATCTATAAGCCTGGCTTATAGATGGCTTATAGGTCATCTATAAGCAGCTTATAGATGGCTTATAGACTCCTATAAGCCAGCTATAAGCCACCTTTAATCCACCTATAAGCTGGCTTATAGACAGTTTTTCGTCCTGTGTTATCGCCACATGTCGACAAAAGAATAAAATGCATCAAGATGTCAACAAAATTAAGTATTGTATTGCCGACAAAGCTATATAATGCATGGCGATATGCCGGCGGTTTAATATAATTTATTACGACATGCCGAGAAAATTATATAATTTATCGCGAAAACGAATATAATGTAACACAACAAGTACATAATGTATCGCGATACACGGTCAAAGTTTTATTATACATAATTTGTATCGACACACCTTCACGTTGTTACACGATTTAGAGCAATTTCATTGGTCTTTTTCCTGTCAACTGACGTTGTTATATCCCAATAACAACGTTTTCTACCGGAATTACTTTGGACCCGCTTCGGGGATTACCCATCTTTCAGTTGTATTAATAGAAGTTATTTTTAAAAATTGTAAACAAATAGAAATGTCTTCGAGATCGGCAAACATTCCACCTAGAAACATTAAAATACTTCAGTCTTTTTTTTAGATTAAAATTTTGCAAAAAATTATTCGACTTGACATGTTTTGATTTTTTACACCAAAATATTCGAGACTATTAAATATTTATTTATTAAATATTTTTATCTCAATGTAATCCAGTCGCGGAGAATCCCTGTTGTACACCCCTTAAAAATTCAAAATAAATATTGTTACACACCTCAACCAATTTCTAAACGCGTTTTTTCCGAAATCATGCAAAAAATATCAAAAAATTATAACTGAAGTCAGGTATACACTACATATCGCCCGAGAGCAACAGCCATATCCGTGCCAAGAAATGCTGAATTTCAGTTACGGCACATCGTGCTTATGTCAGGCAACAGAAACGAGGCCTAAGTTTACAGATATAGTAGGGACTGCTCTGTTCACAGAAGAAACATATCAGTGATACCTTCTCGGGTAAAGTCCAGTCTAATGCACCCCTACCGCTTGTTTTACCTCCACGTCTCTGATCAGCCAATACAGCTACCACCTATGTCATCAATAAACGATCCCCTCGTCTCACTCCCAGCCCATAATTGGCAAAACATCGGTTTTAACCAAGAAAAAATTAATTCCATTTCATTAGTTGGTTCCGGTTTTTTAAACACTGTTCAATCAGTTTTCTTTTGTAATGGGAAACGTCAACACACATGTCCTACAAACGTATGATAGGCTAGTCGTACGTTGTTGTTGGTAAATGTGTTGTCACGAGACATAATATAGTACCTTTTTTCTCAAAGGAATTTATTGTAATATCATTAATATGTTGACTGAAATTAACAGGAAAATGAATAAAAAGATATCAATTTAAAACATTTTTCAGTTTTTTTCCAAGACATTTTATCGTCTTTTAAAGGTGGTATTTAATGTATTATTACGCCGCGACGTTGTAACATCGATTTTCAGAAAATCATCTGATCAGTTCAGAGATGTAGGTCAGCTTAAAAAACTGTTTAATTTCGGGTTTGTAATTATAAGAATTGGATTTCACTTTTTACGTTGTTATCGGGGTGTAGCAACGTGAAAATTATTACAAATTGTGTAAAACTGCGTAGCGTAATTAAAATTAATTGACTTCAAGACTAAATTGCCTTTCTTTCAAATCAAAAGTCCCGCAGACGCAACAGCCACGAAGAACATGCATTTCAGACCGAGGACGTGATTTTTGACCAATCTTAGTCCACATATAAAACTCATTTATTTATTATTATTATTATTATTATTATTATTATTATTATCATATCTTAATATTTCAAATATATCTTAAATATCATCAATATATCTGAAAACCAACAACCTCTCCTGTGGTTACTAAAATCCAAAAATAGTGCAGACTAAAACATGTGTTTAAATCGTCAAAACGGTACACCCGTGTAACAATATTTCAGTTATGGAAGCAAAACCTGTAGTTAGAATTAGCAAGAATTCGAAAGTGAAAATATTATTTTAAAACAATGCTTTTTTATATCACTTAATTTTGTGCATTTTTACAGTATACTTTATATAACGCATCGATATATGCCGAAGAATATAAATAATGTTTCAACATGCCGTCAAATGTATATAATTTATCGAAACATGCTGACAAAAGTACATAAGGTATCTCGACATTCTGACATATAGTTATAAAAAATATATAAAAATTTCGACCTGCAGAAAAAATAATAAAAATTATCGCCACACATCGAGTAAGTGATGCATTGTATCGCGACATGCCGATAAAAATTTTTGACACCTCGATATGTCGAAAAAATTATGCAATTTATCGCCACATGTCGACAAAAGAATAAAATGCATCAAGATGTCAACAAAATTAAGTATTGTATTGCCGACAAAAATATATAATGCATGGTGATATGCCGGCGGTTTAATATAATTTATTACGACATGCCGAGAAAATTATATAATTTATCGCGAAAACGAATATAATGTAACACAACAAGTACATAATGTATCGCGATACACGGTCAAAGTTTTATTATACATAATTTGTATCGACACACCGACAAAGTTATATAATGTATCGCGACATGCTAAAAAAATTATGTATTTTATCGTCAAACGCTGATGAAATGTATAATGTAACGCGGTATGGCGAAACAATTATATAATGTTTGCAACTTACCTAAAAAATTATTTCATATATTACGACTTGCTTAAAAATTGTTAGTATTTAGCAAAATATTATCCCCAAAATGGTCTTGGTAATTTCGACATTGAGACATAATGATATAATTGATCGTGATGTTTCGACGAAATAATCTAAACTTTTGCTTCATTAGTACAACTATCGCATATTTCGATAAAAGTACATAATGTGTGGCGACAAACCTTCAAAGTTAAGTTATACATTGCGACATCCCGTTAAAAAATATAGTTAAATATAACAAAATTTTGTAATTTTTAGAGACACGCCAGAAATAGTAAATAATCAAATACCGATAAATATATATACATATATAATGCATCGAAACATGCTGGCAAATACATAAAATTTATCGCAACATGCGAACAAAATTATCACATGCATTGCTATATATGTGGACGCGGGATGCGATATGGGAAATACATCGTACCCCCAATTCAGTGACATAAATCTATCAGATATGCGACAAAAATTATCGCGACATAATATTAATTTATCACGGCATAACGACGTAATGATCTTAACTTTCGCTCAATGACAACATAACGATTTGAATTATCGCGACTTCCGAAAAAAATGATATAATTACAAAATGTCCACATGCTGGAAAAAAATAAGTGCAACTTGTCGACATTAAAATATATAATTTATAAACACAAGCTGACATAATTATAAATAACACTAATACCCGGTAAAATTTATGATCTATGGTGGCATGATTCATCTCGATAAGCGACATGATTACAACTTGTCACGACGCACCGGCAGTATGATGTGATAATAAGTTTAACGCGACACATTGATACAGTGATATAATTTATCGCGACATGTCGACATAATGGTAAAATTTTTTGCGACGTATCAATATAATGTTACACTGCATTGCGACATGTCTACATAACGATAACATTTATCGCGATATGCCGACATAGTCATATACTCTATCGACTCGAGTAGACATAATGATATATTTTCTTCGAAATTTTTCGGCATATCATAAATGCATATCAAGATTAGTCGACAAAATTATGTAAAGTATAGCAGTATAATATATTTTATCGTGACATACAGAGAAAATTATATAATTTATCTCGTAAAGCCACCAAAATCATTTAATGTCTGAAGTCATACCGACAACATTGTATAATGATTCGCCAATTGCCGGCCAAAGTATAAACTCTTTTGCATAATGCCGACTAAAGTATTTACTGTTTTGCATAATGCCTACAAGAGTATATAATATTTCGCAAAATACCGACAAATGTATATAATGTCTCGCAAAATATCGACAAAAGTATATAATGTGTCGCGAAATACAGTCAAAGTTAAAACAATACATTGCCATATGTCGACAGAAAAATAATGTTAATCTCGACAGACCGACAATATTATGTAATGTATCGCGACATGCCGAAAATATATATTAATTCATCATACACGCAGAAACCCACAGACACACACACACACACACACACACACACACACACACACACACACACACACACATATATATATATATATATATATATGTATATACATGTCGACAAAATCATATTATACAATACGTCATGCCGACGAAATTGATTAAATGTATCGCGTTATTATTGATATAATTATCTAATTAATAGCGACACCACGTGTTTTTTAATAAAATAAAGCAAAAATTTGAGAATAATATGAATTAATAACGACGTGTCGAAATAATGATATAAATGATCGCGACATAATGATAGTATGATCTAAACCTTAGTTATGACGACGTAATGATTTTAATCATTGTGACAGATCGATGAAGTTATATAAATTATCGTGAAATATCGACTGATTAAATTTTCGGTACGCGTTGACATTAAGATATAATTGTTTGCGAAATGTTGACATAAGCGACATGAATATAACTTGTCACGACATACCTACAGTAATTTTTGCGACGTGCCGACATTTATGACATAATTTATTGAGATAAGTGAAATAATGATATAATTTAACGCGATACATAGATGCATTGATGTAAATTATTAAGACATATTGATATAATGTTTCAAGTCATGTCGACATAATCATATAATTTATCACGATACATCAATATACTGTTATAATATTATCAAGGCAATTGCAAATATCGCTTTAATCTATAATGCATTGTGACTTGTCTACATGACGATGGGATTGATCGCGACATATCAACATTACGATATAAATTATAAGACATGTCCTTTTAATTAATCACATCATGTCTATAGAATTTGGTATTGTTTGTTTAACTTAATATATAAAATCAAGTGAAGACTGGTTGAAAGTAAACTGTTATATAATAATGACTAATAGTGATAATAAGAGTAGTAGTAAATTAATAATATAATATAAAGTCTTTTTGTATGATTTTCTGTTTTTTATTTACTGTGGTCTGTATATACATTTGTCAGGCTGAGTTGACTCGTCGATCAATTAGTGTGTCAACGGACTAATTTTCGTATTTTTGTAAATATGTTATCGTATCTCGTGTATCTGCCGCGTTTACGAACAACTTTATTTATGCTTAAGTCTGTTACATTTAAAAACAATATCTTGTAAAAATGTGAAAAAATCATAATATGAGAGTCCTTTGATTAAGTACATCAAATTAAAATTGGATACGGGATAACATTTGGAATGGATTTTTGTCTACATTTCCAAGCTAAAAGAGTTTACCTGATTTTGAATAATACACGTTGCACTTGATATATGATTATGCTTTTGCAAATAGATCACTATATTGCTGAACAATGTTGTCAAAAATGTTTTCTGTTGTATTATTTAAGCTAGTTTAAATAAAAAAAATATAAAAAACACTTTTTTTATATTTTATATTTGAGGTCATTTGTATATTTGATAGATGTTGTTCAGAGATACTCCTCTTCCTCTTTTCCTCTCTCCTCTCCATATGTGTGCCTTTTCGCTTCCCACCTCTTATTGGTCATCTGAAAGATTAACACTTTTTTCAAAATTTCAGATAACTGTTAATTTCTTATTCAATACTAAATACGTGATGTGTATTATCGAATTTGGCGGTTTTTCACGTAAGAATTTTCTGTAACCCCTATAACTTGATTGAATGCATATAAAACTCATAAACTTTTTTTCATTTATTATTTACACTTATCTCTTTGTATAACTGCTTACTAGTGTATAAGCGCCTTAGTTAAAACCCACAAGCATATCTCATAAGTAATGGGCCCAAATGATTTAGCTGAAAAACCAGCAAGAAGATATCACAAGTAACGGACTTCAACGCTTTAAATGGAAGGCTGGAGAGCTGATATCATAATTTACAGACCTCAATGCCCTAATTTGATTTCCAGCGAGTAGGTCTCAGTAGATCACCCAAGATATCGACCCAAGCGCCTTAGTTGAAAGACCAGCGAGGAGATCACATAACAAAAATGTTATCAGTTTGCTGTCGTTGGATGTTGCTTTAATTTATTAATAAAGATTGATTAGATAGAGTAGATATGTATCACAAGACATGAAATTATTTTATTACTATTTTGTAAAATATTTTTACAATATTATGTAAGTTTTTTAAAAGTTTTTTAATTAACGAGGATTACAAACAGCCATACTGGCTAAAACATGCTTTCCTCAAAAGACAATTACAACACCATACACATACAAAATGTATCAGAAATAGTTCAAATTTATAAACACGTATATTAATTGCATTAAGTAACAAATAACGAAAATAATTATATATACTAAGCTGCATGGATTATAAAAATATCGATATTTCAGTTGAACTGTTTGCTAGCTTTAATATAAGAAAACACTATATCAAACAGTTGCTAAATTTCTTCAGAGACAAAGATTCTGACCCATGTAAAAATATACTACACAAATAATCAGTACAAGTGGAAGCAAAAACTGCGTAACTTACACCATGGGATAGTAGAGTGAAAACATCTTCTAGAAATTCTTGTCGAATATTTGCTTTTTTTACACAATAGAAGAAAATAAAATTTAACAGATATATGATGTCCTCGTGGGAAAGGATTTTCTCTCTGATTAGACTTAGTAGTAGTTTTTTAGGGTAATTGAACGACATATTTGGATTAAATGTCAACGAATTCCATGGATGTATTATGTAATACTATTACGTTGGCTCTGGAACAGTAACATTGAATTCGGCCATAGTTAATTGATGAACATACTATTCTTTTGTATACAGTGCCTATAATAACAAGACGTAATGGTGAATTTTGTCGGGGTCATATAATTCGTTAACCGTTACTTTTACAATTGCCAGTTTGATTTATTTCTAGGTTTTATGAAGAACTTTTTTTAGAAAACGTAAACGGATCATAAAACAAAGAAACAAATAATTCGACTTATAAAGTCGAACACTAATCGAAGCATAGATAAAACAGCAATGAAGAAAAATATCAGAATGAAATCGGCCAACCACAAACTACCCTTTTTAAGAATATCGCATTTAATATTACATAAAGTTCAAAGTTGACCATATTTACAAATGTGAAAAAACATACCGAGATATTATTTATTAAATGTCAAGCCTTCGCACTTTATGGATCATGACAAGATGGTTTTGCAAACTAGAATTCTACAAGTTTATTTTTGACTATTTCATCATTATTATCGATATGTCGTAAGTCCATTTACCGTAGTGTCGACATGTCATGATTGAATTCATTAGTCGATTTGTCGCGTAAATTTGCATCAAAATTACACTAGCTCTTTTCAAATTATAACACTTTGTCGACATGTTTCGCGATAATAGAACTGTCTGTTATATAAAATACTCTCAAAACCATTACAATTACCGTACTTAACGCAACGAGAGTGTGTAATAACAGGGTGTACGGGAAACTATAATTAGCTGTCGGGGATTTCCAATGATTTTTTTAAACTTTTATTTTCATCAGATGGTATTTCAAAAACGACCAAACAGCGATACTCCTTCATAAGTAAAATCGACTTCCATTTAACAACAGATTGTAAAAAAAGGTTTTGATTCTATGGCAGCTTCATATATTCCTCCTTCTAAGAAGCGATTTTTAATTGTTATCTTCATTTATATACATGTAGTTAGACACTTGTTATAATCATTATGGCAGCAATGAATTTGAGTCTCGTGAACCTGCAGGTGCATCATATCATTTGTAAATATTTTACGCTGATGACAGGGAAGTGTCCTCACTCAAGTACAGGAACATCAACGGTTAGCTACCAGCTTGGACCACTTTATTTTTGGCTTCTGTAAGTTGATGTATTGTTGATAATGGTAACAACGTGCTATTGATTGATATTTTTTGTACGGGTTAACATTTCCGCTTCGAACTCGGATACCTGATTTTTGTCCAAACATATCTTGCCCCTCCCTCAGCTTTAAGACATCTTCATTTATATTGTAAAGCGCAGCCGTGGGCATTAAGTGTGAGTTGTACTGCTCAGATACGCTCGCATGTTTGCAACCTCCGTTCTACACACATGGACACCGAACGATATAGAAATTTCGGTGAACTAGCGTGCAAAGGTACCGGCGGTAGTTAAGGTCATCCAGTTGCATTGCATGGCGATTAATGCGCTGTTCTCTTTTTTCTTTCTATGTGTGAAGTTGTATGTAAAGATAACGATAATGTTATAAATTTTGTATTTATTATTGAATTAAATTGCTATTTGAATTTTATTATAAGAAATAATTGTAATTTGTTTTCAATCTATGGGGTCATAGAACAAAACAATTACAATTATTCCCTAATTATTTAAAAATAGTTACTAGTTTTTCTTTTCTTTTTTTTCTAAACTAAATTATGTCAGAAACGTTGCAAATTGAAATATCCCGGGTACAATTCAAACTACAAAGCATAAATTGTAAAGGGTCAAAACACAAAACATGCAGAAATATACTTTATTGCTTTCTATTAAGAGAAGTTTTATTTTGTTTCAAAACACTTGGCTGAAAGGACATCAACCTCAAATTTTTTCATCATCAATCAAACCATTAGAAATGTAAAAAATTGCTCAACGACATGTAGATTATTTTATATCCTGAGAATTTGTGAACCTGTTTTCTGATACCCTTTTAATCAAGAAGCTTTTTTATGTCCAAACTTTATATAAATGTCAAAAGCAAATTACACATAACACCCCTTTACAAACTATCTGGAATAATGCTGATTATTTAAAGGATACAACTTTTATTAGAACAATAACACTTCATTATGAATAATAAAACAAGGAAACATAATTATTTCTGTAGTATCAATATAGAGGAATACAGTAAAACAAATCCGAATCAAATCAAGTCATAATTGCCTCCTTGGTAAAGTATTTTTTGTAACATATAAAAAGTAACGTACATTTCACGGATGTAAACATAAGTAAAAGAAGTAACATCATGTTGCTTGCATAAGATAACACCTTAACTATTATATTTTGAATAAATTCTTATATAAGCAATAAGTTAATGACATGTACATTACAGTTTTAGTTCGGTTCCAATAAACAAATGATAAATAAAGAGATGGTCAGCAATAATTAACTAGTATTTAAAAATCGACTATTCAGTTTGTATACATGTTTACTTCGCTTTTTTGTGTTGCAAAACTAATGTAGTGAACAGTATAAACTTAAGAACAAATAAGAATTTCATACGAACTTAATACAACAGTTTAATTCAATATTAATAGACAATTTCTAGCGTGAATTATCAACAGCTAAAGATAATAGCTTCCTGGAGTACACGTTTAGTAACAAAGCGGATACAACCTCAAAATCACTTTAAATATATTCAATTCAGTGACAAGACACAGACAAATCATGAAATTTTCGTTATAACTCAATAATTGGACATTTTTTTTGCAAATCCACATTAATAACTTTGTACATTAGATTTGCCGGATGCTACTGTGTTAGATAGTGTAAATAAAACATCTATTACACGGCACTATATTGTATCTTCTTTTAAAGGCTTTTGGAAGAGATATTGTCGTTTTTCATGAATGGAACTTTATATATATATAACTCGAGTCATCATCTGAACTTTTCCAATATAAGGGATTTTCTAATTTTTTGCAATCATAAAAATGTGAACTTTATTTTCATTGCAATCAATATCATTGTTGTTCTGACCTGGCAAGCTGTTGTCTTATAAATAAATAAATAAATAAATAAATAAATAAATAAATAAATAAATAAATAAATAAATAAACATAAATAAGAATAAAAAGAGAAATTTTTAAAGAAATTAAAAAGTATTTTTTTTTTGAAAACTCGGCTATTAAGTTATAGAAGTGGGAGGTGAGATCGGGTGCTCTTGAAGGGTAATTAACTTCTGTCCAGTTAGCTACACTCATCAGTAATTAGAAAGTCACATCAATGTCTTACACCTATTTTAATTGTCCATATCATTGACGTGAAAATCGCCCATCTATTACATGCTTCCTTGTATTTACAATCTTCCAGTTTGATTTACGACGAAAACATGTCAAACATGAAGCAACTTTAAAATATACACATAAGTTGTTTTAAATACACACACTACATTCAGTAGGTTAAAATAATTTAGGTCAAAACTAAGTAGTGATTATATAAAAGACCAAAACCAGGAAGTTAAAATGTTTTAGTTGGCAGAGATATCACTCGCTTATCTTATTTACAGCTGCGATCATGTATCCGGCTAAAACAATGTAAATATCATGTGGAAATTTATAATGGAGAATGGTATTTATCTATGTTTATTTTTCCTATTTTGTTCTGGTAAGTCTTAATGAGTCAAAATATAATATGATTGTTAATTGTAAATTTAAACGAAAATTTACGACAATGAATAAACCGTCAACATAAATCCAACAATGCTTATTTATCAAAGTTAATTCTAAATAATAAATATCGGGGAATCGATGGCCGAGTGGTCCCAAATATGGCTAACTGTTCGAATCCAACTTCCGACGGATTGCAGTTTTATCTTCTTGTATATGTAGGTCAGGTTATATGTACGCTGTATGGTAACTGTTGTGATATTTTATATTTCTGTACAGGTGTATCATCACAGAATGTAACTATAACAGGAGATACAGTATATATAATAAGCAATGTTGTAGGTCAGGTTACATGTACGCTGTATGATAACTGTGGTGATATTTTATATTTTTGTACAGGTGTACCATCAGAGAGTGTAACTATTACAGAAGATAAAGTATATATAATAAACAATGCTGTAGGTCATGTTACATGTACGCTGTATGGTAACTGTTGTGGTATTTCATATTTTTGTACAGGTGTATCATCAAGGAGTGAAACTATAACAGAAGATACAGTATATATAATGAAAAATGTTGTAAGACAGATTACACGTACACTGTATGGTAACTGTAGTGATATTTTATATGTTTGTACAGGTGTATCATCGGAGAGTGTAACTATAACAGAAGATACATTATATATAATGAACAATGTTGTAGGTCGGACTACATGTACACTGTATTGTAACTGTGTGGTTGTATTTAATATTCTTGTACAGGCGTATCATCACAGAATGTAAATGTTACAGAAGATACAGTGTATAAAATGAACAATGTTGTAGGTCAAACTACATGTACACTGTATGGTAACTGTGGTTGTATTTAATATTCTTGTACAGGCGTATCATCACAGAATGTAACTATAACAGAGGATACAGTATATATAATGAACAATGTTGTAGGTCAGGTTATATGTACACTGTATGGTAACTATGGTGATATTTTATATTTTTGTACAGGTGTTTCATCACAGAGTGTAACTATAATAGAAGATACAGTATATGTAAAGAAGAATGCAATAGGTCAGGTAACATGTACACTGAACGGTAATTGTGGTGGTATTGGTTGGTATTTATCAAGTATAACAGCAGCAATAGCCATGACATTTGTTGGATTATCTTGTCAAAACACAACAAATGGATTCTATCAAACATGTGATAACCAGAATCATCAGTATACACTTTACTTTACTGGGACAACAAATCTACATGGACAAACACTTAGATGTACATGTATTGGTGAAGGTTGTACTCCACAACAGACTGTATCAGATACAGCTGCAATCTCCATTATAGGTTAGTAATATGTAAATCACTTCAGCAAAAATTAATCAGATTAAGAAATCCATTTTTTTTATTTATTTATTTTTTTTTTATGTCTTTTTTCTTTTTTGTATTTTTTATATTTTTGCTACGTAACGGTATTTCAAAACATTTTTGACCGGCGTTGATATATAAAGATTTTGTGAGTTTACGATGTGATTGCAAAAGAACTGATAGCTGGTATCTATCGTTGTAAAGAAATAATTATTTCGATTTTATAACATCCCGATATGTTAATAAAAAGTACAATATTATGAAATATTGGTCCTCTATTTTTTCATTTTATTTATTTATAACGATATATAAAAACAATTTTGACTGGTATTGACATATAAAGATCATGTGATTGTAATAAAACTGATAGCTGCTATCTGTCGTTGTAAAGGAATAATAACTTCGATTTTAAAACATCAATATATTTTTTTAATAAAAAGTACAATTTCATGATATATCGATTCTCTATTTTTTTGATTTTTCATTTATGCCTATATTGCAAAATGCGGAAAGAATTATCAATGCATCGCGTCACACCGACAGAATTATATAATTTCTATTTATACGCCAACAACATTTAACATAGTATTGCGACATGTCGAAAAATAAAATATACTGCATCGAGAAATTTCGACTAATAAGTACATTTAATCGCGACATGCCCATAACACCATACACTTTATCGCGATAAGCCGATTAGATGTTATAATGTTTTGCAAAAAGACGACAAAAAGTATATAATACATTGCAACATACCGACAAATTCATTTAATTTACCACGACATAGTTTAATATTACATTCCATATTGCCGACAGATAAATAAAATTGTATCGTGACATACCCAGGAAATTACACAGTTTAACTGAACATATTAAGATGCGACACTAATGAATATAGTATCCTCTTTAGTGAAATAGTAAAATTAAACTTTTTTTATTTCATTTGTCATTACTTTTCTTAAAATTGACGGTCTTACATTAATGACATTAATTTTATCAATATATCATTTGTGACCGCACATTTCAACCTTCAGAATTTTTGTAGTTAGGGAATTTGAATCTGATGTTATTTTGATTTGTAAAAGTAATGTATTAGTTGACAATATTCCGTTATTTATTATGTAATGAAACCGTCAATATTTCCTATTATTTGTAGTACAAAAAGGCAGCACTTCTATGCCACCGTATATATAACGCATCGCGTCAAGTCGACATAATCATAAAATGTATAACTTGATTTCGACGTAATCATATAATATACCGCGTCATGTCGACATAATAATATAATGTATCATTTTATGTCGACGTAATCATATAATGCATCGCGTCATGTCGACATAATCATACAATGTATCGCGTCATATCGACATTATCATATAATGTATCACTTCATGTTTACATAATAATGAAAAGATTTGTATTTTTATACTCCATTTAATTGGTTTATTTTAGACATATATTATATATCATGTAATCGCATCACGTAACAAATTTAATTGTTTATGTCATGCTGACCTCATTATATTTTTCTGTCTATTGATCATGTTACCTGAATTTTTTTATGATATTTACCCATGTTATCCGTTATCTAATGAATTCCAGAGCTGTTGAATTGTTAAGTTTTTGTTTTGTAATACCGTGTTAACGATCCATTCCATTATTTTGAATTATTTTAACTCCGAGAGTTGTCTGTTTACATTTATGTGTAACGGAAAACGTGCTCTTTGTTTCTGTTTTAATCTAATTATCGTCCTTTTATCGACACTAGTGTATTGTTAATCACAAAGTTGTGTTACTCGGGTTAAGCAGAAGTTTACCGGATCGCCGTAAATACACATGCAATCAATTAGATCTTTTGATTTTAAATGGATAAAATAAGAGTCGGCGTTTTTGTATTATTTATTATTATTTTAATTATTTTTATTTTATCAAAATCGGTCAATAATGTATTTTCGGAAATGTTATATTTTGGGTCACTAATGTAAACTACACTAATGATACCGTGAGAATGTCTGGTGTGAAAAGAGGCGGAGCTTAGCAATCATCTCGGCATGCTTGCTCTCCGTACGCGTGCGGTCAAGCACATGCAGGTGTTTGGACGTACTGCGCATGCCAAGAAGCATCTCTACATGCATGTTGTAGTACTATAAATACGAGACCTGTGGTCAGCATCAGTAGGTTTGCGAGTTTCCAAACCTCAGCTTTTTCTAAAACTAGCGAGATTCCTAGTTTTTCATCTAATCTCTGAAATCATCTGGTGAGTTTATTCAGTTAAATTTTAATTATATTGAATTTTTATAAGATAAAGCCGGCAATTTTATCAATGAAAATTCCCCGTTCTAATTAGTCATGCATCGCCGGTCGCATTTGTAAACAAAGAAACGACGCTAAAAGTACAATTTGTTTTGGCTCGTTTAAATAAATAATTAGAAATTTACAGATTTATCAGTACAATTTTTCTTTCAATTTTAATTATTATTATTATTTGCAAATGTTTGATTAGTTTATTTAGCTTATTATTATTATTATTATTATTATTATTATTATTATTATTATTATTATTATTATTATTATTCCGGTATTAATTTAATACCGAGACTGAAAGTAATCAAAAATAAATTCATCTATTTAAATTTTTGAACAATCCTCACCATTCATCCATGGCAAACCTCTTCTCTTTCTTTCAACCTTTACTAACAATGCTGTGTATTTCCAGTATTGTTAATTACTAATTACCCTGCAATACTGTGTATTTCCAGTATTGTTTGATACTAATTACTCTGCAATACTGTGTATTTCCAGTATTGTTAATTACTAATTACCCTGCAATACTGTGTATTTCCAGTATTGTTTATTACTAATTACCCTGCAATACTGTGTATTTCCAGTATTGTTTGATACTAACTACCCTGCAATACTGTGTATTTCCAGTATTGTTTGATACTAACTACCCTGCAATACTGTGTATTTCCAGTATTGCTTATTACTAATTACCCTGCAATACTGTGTATTTCCAGTATTGTTTATTACTAATCACCCTGCAATACTGTGTATCTCCAGTATTGTTTTATACTAATCACCCTGTAATACTGTGTATTTCCAGTGTATTGAATGTGTTATATCACCCCCCCTCTTCTTTTCAATACTGCGTGTATTTCCAGTATTGTGTATAGTGTCCCACCTGCAGTACTGTTTTCAGAAGAAGTCCTTTTTTTTTTTTGTACCCTGTTTTAATTACACTTGATCAAATTTTCACATGATAGTATAATTTTGGACCATTTTCTAAATTATATATTTTTGTAGTTATTGTAGATTCCTAGTTTATTAGTATATTAGATAGAAAGTATAGTTAAAGTTACCTACTAGTCATATCTTAGCCTAGCATTTAGATTTTTTTTACAAATCTATTTTTATATCAAATTTTGATAACAATATTTTAATATGAATATTAATTTCGATGAGTTTTGAGGGCTAGTCTTGCCTGGGGAGTCATAGTTTAAAGAACTTCCTCCTAGTCTATTTTTTTTATGAATAATTGATATGGTTGGTTAATTTTATCCAAACAATCTGTTTTCTTTTCTAGTCAACAGACAAGTGTGGTTGAATAATACTTTATTGATTTCAATAATTTCTTGTTGGATCAAGAGTTTAAGTCTAAAATTGTTTTTTTTTTTAAACTCAGGTTTATTTTGAGTTACATCTTGAACTGAGAGCTTCCAGTTCAGAGATATTGTTCATACAGTTAAGGTTGTTAGATGTTGAAACTAAATTATTCCAGGACTGCAAATTCCAGTCCTGAGACAGTTTCTGTTTAATAAATTTCAATGTTTTGTACGTCTTTGTTTGTGTAGTTATTTTAGTTTAGGAAGTGGGTTTGTACTGAGTCAGTGATTGACTCTGCTCTAGTGTTGAGCCTATTTTAGTGGTTTTGTTCTGAGTCAGTGATTGACTCTGCTCTAGCGTTGAGCTTATTTTAGTGGTCTAGTACCCTAGTCAGTGATTGACTTTGCTCCAAGAGTGAGCCTCTTTTAGTGGTCCCCATATGTGACCCATCTTTATATGAGGTGAGAACCCCTCTGTAGTTGCGCAACAGTTTATTTGAACCAGGTTGAGTGATTCCCTGTTCAATTTTTAATTCCAACCAGGATTGAGTGATTCTCCGGTTGGGTCCAATCAGGTTGAGTGATTCCCTGTTGGGCTGTCCTGATCCCTGTGACGTGTCAAACTGATCACTTGGCCGTTACAATAATATATATATATATATATATATATATATATATATATATATATATATATATATATATATATATATATATGTAACACTTCATGATGGCACAATCATATAATTATAGTGGCATAAAACTGCCATCGACATGTTGAGATAATTTATAGTCATTTAATATTATCATGATATGTTGACAATTTTATGCCACATTTGGTCGTCTTAACTTTAAAAAAATATTGTTTTATGTCGACATAATGCAATAAAATATTCATATTTGTTGACTTTATACTATAAAATTTAGTGATATGTAGACATAGATTTAACTGATTGTGTCATGTCGACATAACGAAATAATTGTTGCACGTCATGTCGAATAATGCTATAAAATATTCCGATATATTGACTTAGTGTTACGTAGTTTTTGCGGTATGTCGACATGATAATATAAAGACTTTTTTAAGTATCGACATAACGCTTTCAAACACGATTAATTGTCATAATGTATTATGTTTATATACAATTCTTTGATTTGTTGTTAAACGCCTATCAGACATCTTGCAGCTCACTAGATCAAGCTTAATTATCTCTAAGGATAAATTAAGGAACACGTTCGTATGCTTAAGATGTGCAAGTGTATTTTGAGTCATTATCTCGCAGACAAGCATATCACTCCCCATTCTCATTATACCGAGTGATCTCATAGTCGATTCTTTGTTTTGTGAATACCTAGCTTTGGGCGAGGAAGCCGTATCTCAGAGATTCAGTTTTATTTGTATGACCGCGTTAGAATTCTCAAGGCCTTCCGCTCTCGATCAGAGAGCTACGAAGAAAGTCAATCGAGTAACCGCGCAGGTGTTATTAAAATGGTGAATTTTTGGTCATTAGTCATAAGTTCATACTCTTAAAAATGGTAATTTAACAAAGTGTATAGTTGAAGGTAAAATGTAAGCCTCCGATAAAATGCACTTCAATTTTTCAACATTAAAAAGTGTACTTCAATCGAAATCCTAAATAGAATTTGAGAAATTTGAATTACCTGAAATTTGTTTTAAGCGCTAAGCTATCTCAACCCCCGATGAGGTGCCATGCAATGTCTCATAACATGATGGACATCATTAGATATCGAAGTCACTTAACGCCTAATGAAGTCCTTTCTCTATGTCTCATAACACGACGGACTTCATTCGGCATCAAAGCAACTTAACGTCTAATCAAGTCCCTTACTATAACGTATTAAACGTGGACTTCATTAGGCGTCAAAGTAACTCCACCGTGTAAGAGGGTATATGAGGCGCTATGTTGACGTCTATTGAAGGCACTTGATATATCTTGTTTAACGATGGACTTCATTTGACGTCGACGTAGTGATGCTACACATAGCAAGGGACTTCATTAGGCGTTAAATTATCTCGACGTCTTATGACAATTTGTAGTAAGATGTACTACATTACTGTATTACTAGAGCTTAATGTCCAGCTACTTGGGCTAACTGGACACTAAGACGACTTATTTGTAAACTCAAAACGGATAAATGTCTATATCAATGATTCTCTACTTTTAAAGTTAGAAAAGTTAGTGAAAGCATTTTACATAAAGTGCATTGTAATTTTTCATGTATTCAAACCGCAGACTTTTTTAATAAGATGAAATATTTTGGGACCGCGTTAGCCGTTTTATTACCTTAAGCTTAATGAATTCCAACTTGACAAAGTGAGCAGAGAAAATCGCAATTTAAATTCCCGTTTATGTTAATTTTAAGAAACCTGATTGAACATTTTATCGAAATAAAAAGAACAATGATATAAAACCATCAGGTCACCTTAACACTCGCACGGACATATAATAGTAAATTGCGAAACAATAGCTGGGTTTTATCATGTAACTCAGTTAGAAATGAAAGCCACGGGGACCTTCGGAAGAAGCCGTATAAACCGATGTGACATGTCAAGGTAAGGGTAAAGACTCTCCTTCTACATTGCCCTGAACACAATACACAGGTTAAAAATTCTGTCACTTCACATGCAGCTGGTTACGTCTCGATATAAGTAAAATATTCTTGACTAAAACTTTAAATTCCAATCAATCAATCAATCAATCAACCAATCAATCAATTTACATCCGTAAAATTCTAAGATCACAACCTTTAAAAATAGTGCTCGAACGGTACCTCACACAAAAATGGTTAAAACTAGAGCAATTTCTTGAGAGACAAATGCCTACCTATCCCAACCTCCAGGCGGATGGACTATTTGGTTCCAATTTAGAACAAAGTCCATCGTTAGGCATAGAAGCTATGAAGCTGACACAACAGCCGGACGGACGGAAGGACAGGGTGATTCATATATATATATATATATATATATATATATATATATATATATCTAAAGTTCCTTTGCGGTGTGGTATAGTAGCCAGTTTGTACGTGAAGACCAAATACATGTTTTATGTGGCTGAAAGGACGTTGCGTAAATACTAATTGAATTAAAACTAAGTCGTTAAATTTTATAAGCAAAGAATTTCTCTTTATAATATCAAAAAGACTCGTCTGGAGACTTACTTTGGGGACTTCATTAGGACATCAGTAGGCCTTCAAAATGGTCAGTTAAACCTTGTGACGATACATATTGTCTCCCCGACGACAATATGTACCTTCACTGACTGTAAATATTGTCGCCTTCCTAATATAGTTTATATTGTTAAGAAGATGATGATATTTGATTATTCAAAAAAAGGCAAACGTAAAATGATTTTACTTTCAAAATGACTATATTCAGTATATTCTCCTGCAAAACGTAGAGAGTACCTGGTCGAAACGCCGATAGGAAGCATTCAAGAAAAAACCAACTGTCCGATTCATGATTTTTTACCTATTCCTTTTTTGAGACATGAACCCCCTAATCCACACGTTTATGCTGATTGTACAGTATAATATACATACATAAAACCATGTAAGTAAAATAAGGGCTAATTTAACTAAAACAATATTTTTTCGATTTTTAAAAACTTTTTTCGTCAGGCATACTTTTGAAAAACTTTTACTGTATAAATAGAGGTGTTCGTAGTTAAACTTTCATTTCTTTCTAAAAGATGACGGGATTTATGAACAGGGACGAACAATAAATCATAAAGGAACAGATTGCATTGTCCTTTGACAAAAACACTCGTATTATCAGTCATGTTACCGCTTTTCAGCAAACATTTTTAAACCAAATTTACTGTATAGGTATCTATTGATGTATCTTATGTATCTGATTGATATCTAATGACATTTGTTTTTGAAGAATGTTTGTCAAATTGTATTTTAAAAATAATTTTTCTATTGATAATTAAAATGAAAACTAAGAGAGAGAGAGAGAGAGAGAGAGAGAGAGAGAGAGAGAGAGAGAGAGAGCAATAAAATCCTGCTAGTTTGGTTCCTGGACTATGTATAAAACTAACTGAAACTTGCATATTTCCGGGACATCAATTTCAAAAACATTTTTGAAACATCATTTGTGCGGATTTGAAATGTTCATAATGTCCCCCATTTTGTAGGAAAAATAAAAGCCTCATCTCGGTACTCATCGTCGCCGTCGTCAATATGTACCGATGGGCGACAATATATTCAGTCAGTTTCTGGCGAAACTGAAATTCAGCATTACTTAGCATAGATACGGCTATTGCTCTCGGGCGATGTGCAGTGTATATCTGACTGCAATTATAATTTTTTAAATATTTTTTGCCTGAATTTGGACAACATGCGTTAAGAAATTGGTTAAGGTGTGTACCAAAATTTTGATATTGGATTTTAATGGGTGTATAAAAGAGATTCTCTACATCTGGATTTCAGAGATAAAAATATTTTATAAATATCTTGATATTTATTATTTATTTATTTATTCTATTAATAGAACTCATAGATGGGTATTCCCCGAAATCGGTCGAAAATAGTTCCGGTAAAAAACGTTGTATTGGAGAAAAAAAAACAACCAATGTCGTGTAACAACTATAAAACAAGCTATTTAGTCAATATAAAGTACAATATTATCTAAACATGTCGATGGTAGACCTATAGTAGCATATTAAAAAGTTTTAAGCCATCTATTAATGACTTTAAAAAGGGGATTTTTTCTTATTGGTGTCAAGTTTCTTACTTTGTGTTTGTATTTAATAATTTTTGCAATATAATGTAAATTAAATATTTTATCAAAATCCACTGAAAAATAATTACTTATAAGAGAAAGGGTGTTGACATAATTATATTAGACATCGCGACATGCAGAAAAAAGTTATATAGGTTATCACAAAATGAAGACAGATAAATATATTTTTTGTGAAATACAGTCAAACTTAAATGATACATTGCGACATAACGACCGAAAAATAATCTCGACACAGTAACAAAATTATATAATATATAGATAAATAATAATAAGAATAATAAAATTTATCGCGACACACCGACTAAGTGATGAAATGTATGATTTTTCGTGACATGCTGACAAAATTATATGAGATACCGCGACATGTTGAAAAATTATATAATCAATCTCCATATGCCGACAAAATTATAAAATGCATCAAGATATGTCTAGAAAATTAGGTAATGTTTTGCGATGTGCCGAAAAAACTAACTAATAACTCACAATATGAAGACCGATTGAGATCATTTATTATAAAATGCAGAAACAATTTTATAATTCATTGCCAAAAAGGCTAGCCGAATGCCGACAAAAAATATAATGCAACGTAACATGCCGACAAAAGTACCTAATGTATCGCGACATAACAACAAAATGATAAAATTTATCTCGACACACCGACAAAATTATGTAATGTATCGCAATATGCCGTTAAAGTCACATAAGGTATCGTGACATGCCGACGAAATTATATAATATATATAGCACGACATATTGAAAAAAATTGATATTATTTTGCGCAATATTATCCACATAATGGTATGATTTATCGAGACATTAAGACATAATGATATAATTTATCGCGACATGTCGACGGAAATGATCTACACGTTTGCCCAATGGGGACGTAATGATTTGATTTATTGCGACATGTCGACATACTGAAAAAAATGCAATTCATTGCGACATGTTGACATAATGATATGATTTATCTCGATAAGCGACATGATTGTAACTTGTCACGGTGTATAATATAATTTATCGCGATAAAGTACATTATGATACAGTTCAGCGCGGCCCATCGTGACAGCGATATAATGTATCAAGGTATGTCGATATATATAATTTATCACGACATGTCGACATATAATGATATAATTGATCACGAGATGTCGACATATAATTAATAATTTATCACGAGATGTCGTAATGATGATATAATTTATCACGAAATGTCGACATGATAATATAATTTATCACGACATGTCGACATGATGATATAATTTATCACGACATGTCGACATGTATTCAATTTTTTTAACTCTTCGATTTCAAAACTCTCTCTATTCACGCAGAAAAACTTAACATTTTTCATCATGCAGCTTTCAGATTGTGTCCAGACATAAAAGTCATGCGCATTTTGAATCGTGACTTTCCCTGACTTCATTGCATCATCGGCCATACACTTAGTAGCATCATCAAGCCCGTCGCATGGCACCTGCTGTCATTGGCCTAAAAAAGTTCTAGCGGGCTTCTATACCAGCAACAGCTTCTAGATTTGCAATTTAATTTACAACGGTCTGGTTTCCATATTGACTTGTCGGACTGTGTTGACTTCCGGATCCGGATCTATTGCCAAACATCTTATATTATTTCAGGTAAAAAGATAAACTCCGTTGAAGCGTTGTGATGTAACTCATTTGAAACCATAACGTAACTTTGGTGAGTCAATATTTGGTTTTCTGATGTTATTTTGTAAACAACAGTTGGATGTAAGGTTATTGATGTTTGGTTCCAATATGACTTCCTCGGTAGACTTGCATGACTAATTCTTGGCGAAATCTGTGTGAATAATAGCTTGATGTACCAGGGGGGTTCTTATTGGAAACGAATTTACTGTTACTGTGTATCTATTCTAACTATGAATTCTATCACCACTTTTTTAATTGTGCCGTCAAATATTTCATGGTGTATTTCTCTTTTTTTCACGTTTTCGTTCTTCCTTCCTTCTGTTTAGATGTCGTTTTAAAGCGATGTTGATCCTTAGATTTCTTTTGATTCTCTTATTTCTAGAAAGTAATATATATATATATATATATATATATATATATATATATATATATATATATATATATATATATATATATATATATATATATATATATATATATATATATTAGTTCTGCCTTTCTCACGTTTGTGACAAAAATTCTGCCTTGGTATAAGCCAATGTACGTTACTAAAAAATAAAATCTACGTTACTCAGTAAATAACTATCTTTAACTAAACTGTTTATTAAAACATCTCTTATTTCAAACAAACATCACATGTGTAACTTAATACAATTGTAACCTGATAGTAAAGGCATTGATGTCGCTTAAATAACAAAATAAAAATTTTTCGTATACAAAGAACGAAATAATTTCATTTTCTTTTAATGCACAATCCAATCAACATATTTGCATGCATTAACAGCTTGTCCTTGTAAGAAGTTGTAGTAAAACAGTCAAATTTAAGGCATTTTCGATAATATCAAAATTTAAATCGATAAGTACCAACATTAAACATATAACAATAACGTTTGCTTAATGAAATGTCCGTTACTTGTAGCAACGGACATTCCAGTACATAAACTGACCATTACCATACAATGAGAGAACAATTTCGGAAATTCACATGTTCTAGTCGAGACGTGTATTATTAGATTAGAACTGTCATAACATTGCTTGAAAACAAGTCGGTTTAACACTAATAACAATATTGCAAGTTTTTCTAATTTTCTTATGCAAATTTGTAACGTGTATCTTAAGAATTTAACTATATTATTCAATGATTCATTTCGAACAAATGGCAACACCAACCTTATCGTCTACAATCTTTAAATCGTGATCATTGAGCTGTTTTTATGAAACATATATATATGCATGTAACGTATCTTTCAGTAACGGGCATTTCATTGAATGATATATGAGTGATTAATAACATTTTTTAGTATCAAACTGTATTATGAAAAAAAATTTTTGCACCTATTGAAGAATTATCTGTCGAAACATATCCAATTATCCGTCAAGCCTTAAAGAATTTCGTCTTGAATTTATTATATTTTCATATAATCTTAAAACATTAATTTAGATCGATTGTTCTTGTCATTTTCATCTAGAAACGCATTTAGGGTTCGCAATATTATGGCCGTCACGGACATACCATCAAACTTTGCGACATCTCACTTATTCATGCGTCTGGACACAGTTTTGTGACTTCTTGACATTTATACTTATTTAAATACATATTATACACACATAAATCTTATATTAAATGAAACACATTTCAATAATTGCATATAAACACGAAATTGTTAAAAGAAGTTCAAAAATGTAATTTGCGACATTAATGGACATTTCAAAATAGCAATTTGTGAAAGAACAAAACCATAAAAAATAAGAGCTAGTGGTTTGCAAGTGCCTGTAGTAACATATTTAGAGAAAGGTCAAAAAATTATTGTGTTAATATGAAAATAATGCTGTGCCTCTTTATCGAGTTTGATTGATAATTTAAATATATTCGACTGATTTCTAAAGTGTTTTATCATAGCAGTATATAAATCGTTTACGGACATAGGATTTGTTGTCATCTCATTATTTGCGTTGAATTGGAAACTAAACTGTTGAGATATTATGGATTCATGCACATAAGATTACATCTGCATTTAAGAGTCACGAAACTGTTAAAGTTATAACGAAGTAAAAATACCGATTTCAAAAAATTAACTATAAAAGTATATAAATCTTATAGGAACATCCGATGCGTTATAGTTAAAGCCATTCACTTGTAAAATGAAGAACGTACACTTTAAATGCCAAAACATAAATGTTATCTTCACACGCATACTTGTCTTCAACACGGCCACATTATTGTTTAAATTTGTTTATCCTAATTACTAATGTAAACAATTCTATACAACATGTTTATATTGATTTTGTAACTAGAATATATTCAATTTTTTATTAATATTATGATTCATTAATAAGCAATTTTTATGTCATTATTTGTGATAGAGTTGTATTATTTGATATTTTTTCTCTTCCAGTTCTATCTTTGACTTTGATATATTTTGTTGAGTTTATCTTATTTTACAGTGCCAGTTCCATCTGTGGCTTTAGAAGGAATCAGTGGTCAGCAGATAACAGTTACAGCTGGACAATCAAAATCTATAACATGTGTAACTGGTGCCAGTAGACCAGCATCTCATATTTTGTGGTATATTTGAATGACCAATGTGACTTCACTGAGTACAGAGACACTGATACCGTCACAGGAACCAGACCTGTTTTATTCAAGAGGTACTTTAACTTTTATACCTACAAAGTCACAGAATGGATTACAAATCAATTGTAAAGCTTACAACACAGATAACAATATGGTGGAAGTCACTACAAAACCTACACTAAATGTACTATGTAAGTATATAAGTGTATGTGTTATATAGTTCAAAGGTCAATTGTAAAGCTTACAACACAGATAACAATATGGTGGAACTTACTACAAAATCTACCTTACAATGTAGGTGTAAATGTGTTTTAGAGGTCATAGGTCAACTGTAAAACATACAACATATATAACAATACTTTATGTACATTGAACATAAATACCTTTGTAAACATAAACAATTTTAAAAGAAACTGTTAAAACATTTTTGATAGACTTACTGCAAAAAAGTGAAGATAGACATTTAAGATTGGAATTAAGATAAACAAATCTACATGAAACATACGTATGTATCTGTTTTATATAGGGCAATGGCGATAGTTCTATAACAAATACGCTGACTGTACATTGCATATTTCTGTAGTGATTAGATCTAGTATGAATTCTAAATCTTAAACTAAAAACAAAAATAAATAAATAAATACATCAGAAATAATTATAATATATTACAAAAGAAATTACGATGAATGTGTACTGTGTACGTGATTGTCAGTATTTCATAGGTCAAAGGTCAACAACGGTGGAAAAAATCAAAGACATCTTTGCGGATAACTATCATTTATTAACACGCATTTTTTGTAACATTACATATTTATATCTACATCAATAAAACACAAACCTACAAGTTCATGTCGAAATCACAATCCCCAAAAAGCAAAGCGAGTCTGTATGCTCCTGAAGGTTTAGAGCATCATATGTGCATTAACAAATTTAAGGATGAAATAAACAGGGGACCTTGATGAATTTAATTTATCCAGTTTAAGTTTTGTTGCAGTGATTTCATATCTATCAACAAAATTGTGATGACGGCCGCGCCATAAAACGACCTTGACTAGGCTTGAAAAAACCTTAAGTCAAAAATTTAGTAATAAGTCGTTTGCTTTGTTGTAGAAAGTCTCAATAGTTGAAAGCTCTACCCTACCGTATCTACTGAAAATAACCTATACAAAATACACATGACAAGCGGGGAACCGTAAAGTTCACAAAAGAAAAATTGAAATTATCGGGTTTTTGTAACTTTCCGTGGATGTGATATTTCACATGATATTTCATCACAAATGGAACATCAGAATTAATCAAATATTTTTGTTATTTTTTTTTTATTACTCTGAGTGGGTTCTGCTGCTGGTGGAGAAAACTTCCCCGAGGGTATCCATGAAACAGCAGTACTTTCTGCTGACAGAAAGTGTATTTTGCAGCCGTTTTGTTCATTGATTTAAATCTAAGGTTTGTTCCTTTATCTGAAGCATTCCTTAGCTGGATTTGGATTCAATGTGGAACTTTAGTTTGATTTGTTTTCAAATGCTTCAATATTCCCTTGTATCTGTTTTTTTTTTTTTTTTTTGCGCCCCCTTGTGAATAAAGAATGAGTTCCCGACATGTGCACATATGATACATCAAAGATAAGCAGGTATTTTTGTTAAATATTATTATTTATTTTCAATTTTAAAAGTTGTAAAACTTTGTTAAACTTTAGGTTTATATGAAATATGTCCTTATCTTGTTTTCTTCGGTTTGATAAAATCTCTCTTTTTAAAAAAGACTTTAAATGCTAAAACATAGATGACAATTCCAAAAAGTGCGTTTGATCCGGTAAAAATCAATCCAAAGCAAAAACGTTCTACAACACCTCCAAAGTATAAACATTGAATACACTGCAGATGACAATATGTCATGGTAGAACCTACTAAATAACCTAGTATAAAAAAGAATATAAATTGGTTTCGTAATGTCAAATACCGATGTGCAAATTTTTACATGTGCACGATCATCTTTAAATGTTGCAACAGATAAAAGTATTATTTTAATGATTTTTGATACGTAACATTTAATAAAAGTAAAATCTATGGAACAACTTAAATTCATCACATCAAATATTTTAAGTTTATTTGTCATTTCAAAGATAAGGATAATTATTCTAAATTTGTACAATATATAACAGCATTTTGATGAAAACAGTATCAAGTTTGCAAAATCTCTTGAACTTTGTTACTTATTAAGAAGTCTCTTAAACTAAACCTTAAGTTTTGAGTACATTACCTAGACTGTGTTGATGTACTTGTTACTGACTGTTATCTGCTTTAAGTGCCCTCTCAGTTTAAATCATATTTTTATCACTTCACTTCATCAATCAGGGATATCCAACACATATCACGTAAAATCACGTAAAATGGGAAAATACAAAAAAAAAAAAAAAAGTTGTTTTGTTTAAACATAACAAAAAATCCTGAATAGATAGTTTGATTGATCCTATAAAATCGTTTTAAACAATAAAAAAAAACCCACTGAAAAAAAACAAAAACTATATGTTATCCTAAATCAATTTTATATAATTGATAATGTAATCACTTGTATCTACTTTAATAAAATTAAAATTGTTAGAGTTAAGATCCTTGCCAAAAAAGTATAACAACAATAACAATAACCATTGCTCGAAAAACTATTTTGTTCTCTTTACAGATCCACCAGATGATGCAAATGCAGTAATAAAACAAGGAAATACTATATCTATAATAGAAGGAAATAGCACTACATAAGTCTGTGAAGTCAGAGGAGGTAATCCGTTATCAACAATTACCTGGTATTGTTTTGGACTGACTGGGACATCATCTACTGACGGGGATCTACTATAAACTTTATCGCTCAAAGATCATATGACAGACGAACCTGTACATGTAAAGCTTCACATCCAACTGTTAACTTAGGGGGTGATTCTGTTACCATTAAAGTGTACTGTAAGTACAGTTTGTATATAAAATTTATTTTTCCTTCGTTATTTGCCAATAACTGAAAACGCATATATTAAGTATTGGTGTTAATTGTCTACCTGTCAAAACTTTAATGTATTTGAGCGCTGCAGACCGTGATATATCATTTAATATAGAGTTGTTTTATCTACAATCTTGAAAGCTTCAGTTAATGACGGCGTTATTTATTTTGTATATCATGATCAAAACTAAACATTTGATTACATTTGGTTGTAAAAGATTTAAAGTTATAAAACTGTATATAAACTGATTACATTTTCATATCCAAATTATTTCTTGTCAATCTCATATTAAGAAGACACAGTACTGCTTATATCACAATATTATAGGTAACCGAGTTACTATTAATCTATTATGGACCTCTCCCGAGGGAACCGTTCTCCTATAGTATTTTTAGAGAGGTATTGTGACCGAGCCTATCATAGATTTAGTACATCACATGTGTTTCTAATCTAATCTAAGAAAAAAATAATTTAAATGGTAATGGAATATTTCGAAGCTTCCTTTGCTTTTTTTTTTTTTTTTTGATGTGAACAAGTCTTTCAGATCTTCTGAATTAATATTAGTAAACCGGTCGTCGGAAGCCATTTTGTATCAGACGACAACAAAACAGAGCGCCGCCTGAACAAAGGGTGGGGGGTTGCCTTTGTTTGCGGGGGGTCACGTGAGGGACTGTACTTGAATGTCGGGGCACTACTCCTAGTATAGTCCCGTTGCTATGCGTTATCAAGGACAGACGATTTCTACATAAAATAGTATTCATGTAGTTATCCAATGATTATTCAACAAATTAACATGTGATGTACTTAATACTTTTTGTTTTTGTTGTGTGCGTGTTTGTAAGGTCATTTTGAAAATGATTAAATTAAATCTAACTAGCACGTATGAAAATCCAAAAGTCATAATATTAGACTATATAATGGCCTTGATTAGCCCAGGCTTGAAATATTTCTATGTCAACAATTTAAAAGTTTCTTTCGATTTAATATGTCCACGTAATTGGAACCAGTTTTACCCTACCTTAATAACTGTTAAAAAAAACATACCCAGAAGAAGTATGGAGATAAAAATAAGGTATATAGGTCCAAATATCTATTGTTTTGAGCTCACTGGCATTTACATACAGCAATATAGCTCACTGGCATTTACATACTTTTCAAAGTTGGGATAATTACGAGATAGAAAGTTATTTATATATATTAATATCTATAACAACTGATAAATTTGAGGTTGATGTTCTTTCAATTTAATAAAGGGATATAGATGTAAAGTATAGAAATATCAAAGGTTTCCAATTTATATTTTATTTTTGTTTTGATATAGTTAGATAGTCCTTTAAAATGTCTAAAATCCACACTTGGTCGATGCCAGATTAAAATAGAAATTTTCTGAATAAGTGTTGGCACCATGTTTGACGACATTTTAAAGATATTAAAATGCATATTCTTCTTTCTTTTTTAACTACAAAAATATTTCTCTTGTTTTTATACCTCTTTTACATTTTTTTTCTTCTTTGCACCACTTGGCAAATGTTAAAGCCGTCTCAATTATTACTATTTATTTAAAACTAAAGTTTGTTCCCTCATGCAAAGTATGTCTTAGCTGGATACATATAAGTTTGGAACTTTCGATTTATTGAATTTTAACTGTTTGGCTTATGTTTTATTCTATCTATTAAACTGAATATAGATTTTCCGACATGTGCACATCTGACACATCAAAATTCTTCAGGTATTTTTGCTATAAAGTAACTTTCCCTGACCAGGTACCCCTGCTGGTGGAGTATAACTGCTTGAGGGTATCCATAACTCAGTATACAAAGTTTTGTGCTATTAGAAAATGTACCATTTCGCAAAACTTTCAGGCTTCTTAACTTTTGGGATTCATTTTCAACTAAGGTTTGATCCTTCATGCCAATGATACCTTATACCTTAGACGATTTCGATTCATATAAGTTTTGAATTTTCGGTCCATTAATTTGTAACTGTTGTTATATCAAACTTTTCGGCCCCTAGTGTCACTGATGAGGAATGATTTTCAAATATTTGCATATCTGAAACGTCAAACTTTTTAGGCATTTTTGTTAAGAAGCTGTCACCTTTCAGAAATTGCCCTATATAGATTTGTGATATGAATTGTGGTTGTTAAAAAATATGAAATGGCTCACCCTTTGAATTTGTCTTTTTTTTTTTTTTTTTTTTTTTTTTTTTTTTTTTTTTGTTAATCCATCGCGAGTTAGTTACAGCAAATAAAAGCTTTTAGACAATGGGCACCTTAGACAAAAAACTCGCTGTAATTTACATGCAAAAAATACAGATAGATTCTACACATTTCAAAAGAGGCTTTTATTATCATATTTTTAATTGGCAATAATCGTGATGTGGGACTTCAACAAACATCATTTTCCTGTAATAACCATTTACATACTTTTAACCAAATTAAATGGAAAACCAATCTAAGACTATATTATATAGTTTAAAAATAGATACTTTACATATCGTAAACTTATTTCTTTAGTTTTCCTTTGCTAATCATGCATTTAACTACTGCATGAGGTTCAGTGTGATTGATAAATGAACTTATCAAATCTGGTAGCTGTTATGTATATTTCATATTTTTATTAAAGATGGTCCGGCTAGTATTTCCTATCAGCCAGGAATAACATTGTGCACAAGAAATGAAGGAGAAAATATCGGACCAATAAAATGTATTACAGACTGTTATCCCAAATGTACTTCTGTATGGACAAGACCTGGACAGTCAGATTACAATGGTGAAAACCTGACTATTAGTAGTATAACAAGGAGACAAGAAGGGGAATACAAATGTACAGCAAGTAATAGCTATGGGAGTTTATCTGGATCAAAGATATCAGTAGTTAATTGTAAGTACAGGGTTTGGGTATATTAATTATATAACTTAAAACAATAACATAATTAATAGGCTCTATTTTGGAAACTAATAATCAACCCAGATATTTTTGAATAAGAATTCAATTTATTCTTTGAAGAATACTAGAATTATTTTCAGGTATTATCTGGAGTTTATAAAATCAATATTTATTTTGTTATTGATATATTGTAAATTAATGATATTTTTTTTTCAGATGGACCTGATCCGGTTACTTTGACACCATCAATTAATAACTACATTGTAAATGAGACATATCAACTTGGACCCATAACATGTTCCGCTACATGTAAACCAGCCTGTAGTTATAAATGGATCAGACCTAACCAGAATGATATACAAGGTGATACTCTGGTGATCAGTAATATACAGAGGACACAGACAGGAACATATAACTGTCAGGCTTATAATACAGTTGGAACACGGAATTCAAATGATGTTTTTGTATATGTTCATTGTAAGTAATGACAAACTAAACACAGGTAATATTCTGGCAATGAAACTTTATTTCTATCAATTATGTATATAAATATAGGATCTTAAAAGAAGCTAAATAATTATTTAAATATATTCACACTTTATGCAGAATTATTGCTTTAAAGAAATGTAAAGTTTGGCCCTAAAAATAAAGTAATATAGCTTTAAATGTAGCTTCTATTGTTTTCATAATTAAGGTATAAGTCAAAATATAAAGCAGAATTGCAGTTGAATCTTTTATTTAAAGCTCGCTAATTAGATGATATTAAAAAATCCATAAAGGAGTGAAAATAGTCTGTGTAAAAGTCGAAATCCAGTGACTGGTAACTTGGCTTCAATTTTACATATGATTTCATTTACCTTGGAGAATTCCCATTGTTGCAAGCTTCACAGCCGTTTTGTTCATAATTGACTATAAACGAAAAAGTCACATGGAAGATATTGACCGTAAATATTGACAATGTGAGAGACAGAGTTAAAAAATCCAATGACGTTATTGATGGCCTGTTGAAAGAACAGACACGAACTGGTCTGTCAAAACAAACAAACCAAAAAATAAATAAATAAATAAATAAATAAATAAATAAATAAATAAACAGATCTTCTAATTTCTTCCAACCTTGGCAAAGCTGCTACATCGTTTATTATTTTGAGATAATGTGTATGGGTACAATTTTTTGTTTAATAATTTTTGTGTCTCGCTGGATGTAAATTTCAATTGAAACTAGATTACCGAAACACAGCAGAAAATTCACAAGGTGGATTTAGAATTTGAAATCATCCAAAATATGTCCTGGAAACGTATGTATGCAACATCAAGTTAAAATTGTCCGTTTCACATGCTTCTTTTATTGATTTGAAAAACTGAAAAATCAGCTACATGCCTTTTAATAAATATAACATAGATACACTAGCAACTCCTTAAAACTAAAATAAATTGTTTAGGTACTACAAAACTCTTTGCTAAACTCCATACGACCATTCTCTAAACATTAAGAGATATTTGCATCGCAACAGGCGTAGATAATGAGTTTACTCCTCACTGCTTTGATTTCCAACGTTTTAACAGTACCAAGTATGAAGTTCGGCACTTAATGTTTGTGTTCAATCACATGTGTTAATTTCAACCTACTATGTCAACAATGCAGAAAATCTAGTACACGGAATTCAATTGACATTTCTGTCACTGTATATTGTAAGTAATAATAAATTTAATAAAAGGCGATTTTTTTTTTGTTTAAAAAATATATTAGAAAAAAAAATTGTAAATAAATATAGAGTCTTTTGTCAAAAATAGACAAATTGTTTCAGGATTTTTTAAAAATTTTTCACATGACGTCAACATGCCGTGTCCTTTAGGATTTTAATTTCGACCAACATGTCTGCGAGTAAACAATTGGGATTTAACAAAGAAGAAAGCACCATCGGGTTGAAAATCCATTCCATTGCGAAAGGAAAAAGCATCAATAAAAATAAATAACTATTTGTTTGCCGTTAGAAGCTCTGAAACGGCAATTAGTTGCAGACGGATTTTGTTTTAAAGTCAGAATTATCATGTCTTATTATTCATAGTTGGTTATTTTGTATACATTTTTTTTCTTCCATGATATTTAGAATAACATGCAACAAAACCGACAGAAAATGTAATACCAGTGATGCTATTCACAACACATCTATTCTAAATGTTTTATATATATGCATTTAAACTAAAGTATCACGGAGAGTGTTTTCCGCATGAAAAAACCAAGTTGAATAAATGTGTAAAGTTGTAATGTTGTTAACACAATACTATGAAATGCTGTAAACCTGATAAATATTTACGTTAAGGTTGACAATGCGGTTTAGCATCTACCTATAATATTCTTTTTTTTAAAAAACTTTGTGATAATATTTAAAAAATGGGTTCATGCATTAGAACTTGGTGAAAACATCGTTTGTTTTCTTGTGGTTATCTTCCACAAATGATACACTTTTTTTAAATAATTTTTATCAACAGTTGTGTCCTCCACAAAATCTGGAGTTAAATATCATTATCTGCAAAGCCTGCATGCAAAACACATTTATTTTCACTCTTTTGTTGTATTTTTACTAATAGCTTTTGTTGAACAGTCCCTTCTTTTGCTAAATAACAACATGTTAATGACTCTTTGACAGTTTGTGAAACTTGGTTTTTGATATGGACAAGGACTGGTATGTTTGTTATATTTTACATTGTTATAATTATTCATACTCTCACTTCTCACCACATTTTATATTACTGGCTTTCCTTGTCACTATTTATCATTAGGAAAAGGGTTTCTTTACATATTTGGCAAGATTCATACATAAAATTGTAATTTGTTTTTGAACATGCTATTTGTACAAGTTTGGAAAAATTTTAGAATTTTAGCTTTATTAAGTGCTGAAAAAATAGCATTTTTGTAATCCTCCAGGCATAACTATCTCAAAAGATTGCAATATGCAGAATGATTGGAAATGTTCTTAATTGTTCTTCTTTTATCGTATTTGTAAAATTCAAATTCTGGATACCTGATTTCTTAGTTATCCAATCAGTCTTCATCCCTCGTTCATTATGCTTAAACTTTATGTTTTGATTTTTTATCATCCAGAAATTTTTTTCTTATCAAATACTACTAATTAAACTAAGGATACTGAAATAGTTAATTAATTTGAAACTCTTTATCAAGGTATATAAAAAACATTGCAGGTTAATAATAATATTTTGATAACAATTTCAAGATCATGTGATCAGTGGTCAAGGACATTGCTGCATAAAAAATGATAAAACATTTAACATTACAAAATCTACCTTGCATCTCTAAGATGATATTCTGAAAGCTTTATAAACAAATACAAAGAAGAAAAATGTCTCAAAACTTAATAATTTTAAGCAATTTGTTGTTATTGTCACAATGTTATAATTTCATGATTTTTCCTTAATTATTTATTAAATTTTCAATTATATATTAAACGTTAAAGTTTAAGCAAATTAACTTGAGAGAGAGAGAGAGAGAGAGAGAGAGAGAGAGAGAGAGAGAGAGAGAGAGAGAGAGAGAGAGAGAGAGAGATATGAGTTAAGATGAACAGGTTTGATTGGTGGATTGAAAAAGAGGCTAATTTATGGACCAATCACATCCTTTGTATTTGTTCAAACTCAGTATCATCAACAAGAGGAAAGTAACATCTTCAGGACAGAAACAGCTTTGCAAAATGTAAGTTTCTATATTATGGATTATAGTATTATCAGAAAATAAGCATCTTTTAAAGTACATATTATATCATAAATCAATAATGTTTTCACATTTTACAGTCTGTATAATGTTTCAAACATCTTAATAAAAATGTATCATCTAGAAAAATCGGTAGCCATCTTGGATTTTGATATATTTTTTATGCTGACGTCTTTTCCTTTGAAATATGGCTCTTTCTTTAAGAAATTTGTCAGTTTTATTGTGAAAAGCTACAAATACATTTAAAGGTTAAATCAGATTTGTATCCCATTTTGTTCATCTTATAATTTCCTTTTATATATTTTCTGGTTCCTAATGATAAAATGAAAAAAAATGGCACTAATCAAAGACACCTAAGGTCCTTTCCCACTGAAGGGTATGGCTGGGTGGTGCTTAGTTTATTTTAAACTATTGAAATCCCCAATCCCTAATTTATGTATTTTCTGGTTCCTTATGAAAAGTTGCATAGAGTGATATTAATAAAGGGCATCTAAGGTCATTTCCCAATCAAAATACACCAGCTAATTGTAATTGCCAAATTAATGGATAGGGTCTATGTTAGAAGACATAACGCATGATTCTGATCTATTGAACTTGTAAAATTTACATACATTTCGAATTATAAATTTAAACATGCAGATTCGGACTCCCGTGATCAATTGGTTTCTTTTAACAAAAAACGTTGTCGCAACAATGGGGTATGAGGGAATGAAAATATATATTGAAATGAATACTACTCGAATTATAATTGTACAATTCGATGTTTACTTTAAATTTACTTGTCTTCCGCCCTTTCTCTTAGTCAGCTTTCGATTACTAGTAATGGATACTATCGATCTATCTCGAGATCAGTCCATCAGCAGGTGTATATTTTAGACAATATATAGATTATGGATGGTGGGGAATCATACGTAACTGGTATCCCAGTTACAATCTCTAGTTATTATTTTTATTATTATTATTATTATTATTATTAATGATAATTACAATAATAATAATATTAATAATAATAAAACAGAGGATATTTGCCGGAACTCGACCTGGTTTTTTTTTAGAATTACATGGTATAAAATCAGTGTTTTGTTAAAGAGGTATACCTGTATCATAAGTTACATGGTTTGTAAGTGTCCGGTACGGAATGATACATGGTCAGTAGAAAAGATATCGGGTGAGGCGTGAGCCTCACCCGGTATCTTTTCTACTGACCTGTATCATTCCGTACCGGACACTTACAAACCATGTAACTTTTTTACCCTACCGATGACCCAATGCTAGATCTTTTTTTTAAAGAAATAGAAATAATGCTGATGAAAGAAAGTAAAAAATATATCCGACCGCAATAAAATATTACAACATGGAATATCACTTAATAAGGTTTAATGCATGTTATTTAATAATATAACATTTGAACTTCAACATAAATAAATAAATAAATAAGTAATAATAAAAAAAATTCAACTGTCATTTAAGTGTTTTGAACCGACCCTACACAGTAGAAATTTGTAAAATGACGTACTTGTGACGTATACAAAGAGTTAAAACTAGGCCATTTTTGTTGACGTTTACGTTAGCGACAGGAGACGTTACTCTAACCCACCCGGTATCAGCCTTGCTGACCAAGTATTTTTGCGCGTGCGGCTATGTAAGGAATGATACTGGGTTGGTCATGTGATTCAATTTAGCCAATCACTATCATAGAATTTAGTCAGAGGTAGGGTAAAAAATTTCACCAGAGGCGGGGTATTTCTCTCATTGGGTGGAGTTGACTAGTTTATTTATTGTTAATTATTGTATCTCACATGGGAAGTCAGCAACACTAGCAGTCACAAAATATTTTGAGGGTTGTCCGAATTTGCCCGTGTCACTTCCTAAATAAAAGCATGACAGATCCAAAGAACAAATTTTAGTTATTTCGACATCTGACAAGTTATTTCGGTCCTGAGTCAATTCGGCACAGGCAATAGGTCATTACGGCAACTAGTCCGAAAAATTGGCTAAGACCACAGGGGCTCGTAATTAACAACAACCACAAAAAAGTAAAATAAAATAAAATAAAACTACTATCCACGTATCATAAAAAGCGGCAAAAAGATGCAATCAATCGTATCCTTATTTCACGAACTTAATTTTCCCTTCATTATCATTTCAACCTCATTTTTCTAAACGCAAAACTTATTTTTCTTCCGTTTTGTGACCAAAATATTTCTGAGCTACTGATTTATTGAGTTCTTAGAAAACAGAAAATATAAAAAGTAGCACTAGTCTTAGTCGAAATTGCCTCTCGGAACCTAATTCACAAACACACAAACACACACACACACACACACACACTCTCTCTCTCTCTCTCTCTCTCTCTCTCTCTCTCTCTCTCTCTCTCTCTCTCTCTCTCTCTCTCTCTCTCATAACACAAGGCGTTCTTCTAATTTTTGACCCACCTTGGTTCAGTCGTTTTTTTTTTCTATTTATTAGTGGGAAATGAAAATCATAAGCAAATTCATGCATTGCTCCACAAAATGGTTCATATTGGAACTGCCGCCAAACTATATAACACAGCCCCTTGTATTACCAGTCCTGATAAACAACAACACATGTCGGGAAAATCTCATTTGAATGGGACAGTATCCCAATTTGCAACTGTGACCCACGCTATTGATTACTACTGAAATAAACCACAGGTACTTGGGGACAGGAGTGAATTTTTTCATTAATTTTGAATAATATTATGACAATACAAATAATTAGCCAGAATCGAAAAAAATTCTAATTTAATAAAGTATGTCTGTTTGCTGGTCAGTGGTTTTCTGCGGGTACTCTAGTTTTCTCCACCAAGAACTTACCACCTTGATATATGTGAAAGAAATTTTGATGGGGACATCAAACACAATCCACTCAATAACTATTGTTTGTGATTCAATATATGCTTCTGTATAGTTTTAATCCACTAAATGCAAACTTTAGTCTTAGTATATATTGATTTTTTCATTGTTTTTAGACTAAAAGGAACTGGTGATTTATAAAGGACAAAAAAGAAGTGAAACCAACTGGGTGAAAGAGAAAGTAGTGAAGATGATAAGAAATGTAGACATTGTGTCATCGGAGTAAAATTTGCAGAAAAAAGAATGGAAAGCAATTAAGTATGAAAAAAAACTTCAGAAATAACCGTGCAAATATTTTATTATAGTCAAAACCAAGGATTCAACACAAGAGAATTGACTGTTTGATAGTGACAACTGAAATATTAATTGAGTTCCTAGGGTACAAATCTAGAAATTTAGAACAAAGTCAATTAAACCTGAATTATTGTATATTCAACATAGTTTAGCCGTACACCTGGGATTTATGCCAAACTGTAATTTCTTTGATTTATGTGCATATTTTTTACTTCAGACTGAGATTGTAAAAAAAAAAAATTATAAGTAAATAAAGTTTCATTACCTTTGTATTTTAAAAGCTTGTCTTTGAAAATATTTGAGCTTACCAAATTTTTTCAAATTTATCGAATTGTAAAATTATATACTGTATATCAGAACAAAAGAAAAACGTTAATGATAAAAGGTTGCTAAAAAGAAAATGTACTGTTCAAATCATAGAGGAATCTGATAAAACATACAACAATGAAAGATTGCGTAAAGATGGGAAACGTCATTATACTGGTATAAGGAAGGCATTTGACATGATTGTGCTGATATAATAAATGCATGAATAGCATGGTTGAAATCTGCTGAGCTCTATAATACTGATAGATTGATTAAAGAGTTAGATTTGGATTTTTATATAATATTGGAACTTTGATTCATAGAATCATAACACAGAGCAGTTTAAGACAAGCTATAAGTTTTTACATATCTTCCTAAAGTATCATTTTTATGCTTGCATGTTTGATTTTTTGTATATCTGTATTTCGCATCATATAAAAAAAGGTGGTCTAAAGAGAGTGTTCGAACCACTGTGTCTCTAACCGCCGGGTTCGAATCCCACTCTGGACAAATCCTAGTGTGAGAAAGTTTGTCAGTTTACTTGCCGAAGGTCGGTGGTTTTCTCCAGGCACTCCGGTTTCCTCAACCATCCCAGAAATGACCACCTCGAAATAAGTGATATAATCTTGGTTGGGGCATAAACCTCTTTAACTCTTTCCACTACACTCAGTCATATAAACTATTCACAGAATACATTTACAGTAATGATCTGTACTCTATGTGAGTATGCAAAATATGCTCCGTCAGCATATAAGTGTTTAATTGTAAACAATGATGATCTAAGCCAAATATGAAGTGGCTTTTAGACTGACAATTATCTTATTTAATACTACTAAAATAATTTTTTCCATACAAATTTCACTGAAAGCGAAACATTTTAAAAATATACTTGGTACATTTAATGTATAATTACAGTGTATTAGATCTTGAATCATTTTTATCAAATGATGCACGTGTATGGTTTTAAAAAAATCGTTAGGTTTTAAAGGCTTGTAGATGGCTTATAGGATGTGTTGTAAATCACTTCACCTTTTAAATTTAGGAATATTTATAGATGGCTTATAGGTGGCTTATGTTTTGCATGCCAATAAGCCATCTATAAGCCTGGCTTATAGATGGCTTATAGGTCATCTATAAGCAGATTATAGGTGGCTTATAGACTCCTATAAGCCAGCTATAAGCCACCTTTAATCCACCTATAAGCTGGCTTATAAACAGCTTTTCGTCCTGTGTATGTGTTAGCCATTCTGGTTTTCTGTTTTTAAAACTGGCCATATTTCATTATCAATCATAACCATATTTATTGTTATATTTGTTTGAAACAAGAAATTGTGAAATTGTTAAATTTTGATATTATCTTTTTTCCTTAATATACTGTTTTATCAATTAAAATGTTGATTTTTTTAACTTAGATACGAAGGTGTTTTAACGATTTAAAAGTTGGACTATATATTTCCATTCAATTCAATGGTGTCATTTGTTATGTTGTTTTATTATTAACCCGCAAAGTACAAACTATCACTGGTAACATTACAAAACAGACGGGCCTTTTTTTTTTTAAATGGAATAATACGAAATTTGTGTTTTATTGTCAGTCGTTTGTTGTTAGTTTACATTAAGTTTAGTTTTTGGCCTTATTTGGATCCAGATGGTTTTCATTTTGTGGACTTACCATCCAATTACAGTTAATGCTTGTTATCAGGATTATATGTTAATTCAATTTATTTAATTTATCTGTTTATATGTTTAATGCTCTTTAAAGATATTCAAATTGTATGTGATACTATTACAGATGCAGCAAAACTCACAATTATGGAGATAAGTGGCGTTAACAACTTTATGATACCTGAACACTCAACTCCAACCATAACTTGTTTGGCAGAGGGATTACCACAACCAACAATAACGTTAACTTATATATCAAACAGTAGTATTAATAAATCGGTCTATGGTCTAAAGTTGGATTTTACTTTCCCATTAGCAAGATGTGAAGATACGATATATAAATGCAACGCAATTAACAAATTTACTCCTCAACAGCCATTACAGAAGGATGTTTTTGTAATGTGTATGTTTAATGAATTCATCATAAACACATTTTAAAAAATAACAATTTTTTTTTATCGTTTTGCATCTTTAATTTATTTTAACTCTTTTGTTTTGACATATAACAATTATATAAAATTAAAAATTGTAAGAAGATTAAGACTTATTTTTAAAATAAAATCTTAATTTTATTTTTTCAAAAAAAAAATATGTTATTACTATTGTACAAAGAATTCATTTAATGTTTATATTATTAATTGTTAAATATTACTTACATGTTTGTAATTTGGTTTGTGTGTAACACCATAACCTTCTAATTTTTTTACATCAGCTGAATGCTGAACTTTAAGCATCTACATTTAAACCACAAAATTGCTTTATCAATGGATATTTTCAATTAAAAGAATTTAGGTATTTTTTTTCGGTCAAATAAGTTATACTATACTTTTACTTTCTGTTTTTTTTTAGAAATAAAAATCATGTATATAATACTTAATATCTCTTATAAATTGTGCTGCTTTCAGCATATATCTGTTAAATATTTATTTATTGCTACTGTTTTTATTCTGTTTTAGGCAAACCAAGAGGAGCATCGCATCCACCAAAACATTACTTTGTTCTTAATTCAAGGGACATTCTTAATATTACAGTTCCTCATATTGCTTATCCAAGGCCTAAATTCCAGTGGTTCAAAAATATATGTGATGGTTCATCCACACCAATAACAAACGGTCAAGACGATGTTCAGATAAACACTACTGCTGTAAACACATACACATATGTAACCCAATTGATAAGGAGGAATCTGAAAGAAGATGATTTTGGAACTTATGTTCTTAGATCTAGTAATGTTATCGGAACAAATGAAGATATATACACAATTAAAGTGAAAGGTAAATAATACTTTAATAAAAAATAAATGAAATGTTTGTTACCACGTTTTTGCTCAGTGTAGGGTTGAGGTAAAAATCATATTGCAGCTTTCGAATACGAGATTCAGTGCCTCGTATCTTTATTTGCTACTTATTAAATCTGAATATATTACATAATGGACATTTAATCGAATATAAGGATTAAAAACATAAGCGAAAATTACATGTGTTTGGCTGGTATATTATATTATTTCTTTACTTGTAATCCACTTATATACTTTGCAAAAATATACGAAAATAACTAAATGTTTACTTTTTTAAACAATTGAAGTTTTTACTTAAACGTCTATATTGTTTATAGGTAAACCAGACCAGCCGATCGGCGGACTCGCTATATGTATCGACTATAACTCTGCAGTCATTACCTGGGTATCGGGATTTGATAATGGAGACAAACAGACATTTACAGTTGTTTATCAAGAAAAAGGAGAAACTGAACAATCATCAATCAGTAATATAACAGATCCAGGACTGCATAAACCAATAAGTCGTACAGTGTTTCTTTAAAAGAATCTAAATTATATGTCTTTAGAATATTTTCAAGAAACTTCTTCGGTGAAAGTTCTCGACTCACAGTTAACTGTTCAACTAAAGGTAAAACGAATAACATGAATAGTGCAAAACAAAACATCAAAAATAAAAACAAAGTAATCAATAAAATTAAAAGACATATCTGGTGTAACAACGTACTTAGTTCATGGCTATCGCATTTATAGAATACGTTAACTTTATGGATACTTTGAAAACACGATTTGTATTGTTAAGAAACAACATATTGATAAAAATCATTAAATTGATATCAATATGTACTTTGTAATTCATTCTATATAGTATTTACTTTGTTCTGCTCGTTATGCAATCATATGTACAATGTTTAACGACAAAAATGTTAGTTATTGAAAAAATATTTCTGTAAAACATTTCCTTATGTATTGATCAAATTTCGAAGCATAGATGCAATATCGGTAAGACTCTGTTTTAAAAATAATTAACTATATGTCAAACTATTGTTTCCCGCAAAATGGTGTTGCTCTTTATTACTCTGTCAAACATTCGATTTTTATAATTTGAAAGTTTTCATTTTATATAAAATTCATATTGTTAAATCCTGAAAATAATTTTAAAATGGAAAAATTTTTAATAAAACCAAATGTCATACATATTCGTTTGCAATAAAACTATAATTATGAACAAAATGTAATCAAGGCAGATTTGACTCTCTGAATGCCTTAAATATTTTTGTTTTGATCAAATCATAATAGCAGTATTTTCAAATGCATAGTTGAAATATTAGAATAATGTTTAATTCATGAATAATTTTTAACGGGAACTTATATTCACAAAGGCTGACGCAATAACGAACATATTCGACACACACACACACACACACACACACACACACACACACACACTTCGATTTTACATTACAAAAAGGTAGTTATAATAAAACATTTATTTGATCAGTATCAATGTAAAAACAGTATCTATTACATCAGAGTGATTTCTGAACAAGATTCTGTACTATTCCGGTTCCCATAATAATAAAGAAAGATCATAGTGTATCCTACCTTTGTATTTTTACATTTTCAGTGTTAAAATCAGAGTTAATTTTTAAGCAAGATCTCCTAAACATAAAAAAGTTTTAATTTATCATTCAACAATTTGAAAAAGAAAAAAAAGGGAACAAATCCAATTTAATAGAATCTCTGTATATTTCTTTTTTTAATTTTTGTGAAAAAAAGAACGAAGAAATATCTTGATAAAAATTTAAAAAAAATATTTTTTTTTCTTAAAATCTTTACATTATTACAACAAATTATGTTTCTCTTTTAAGCTAAATCTAATACAATAGCATCAAATACAGGCGAAGCAGTTGGTGCTGGCATAGGATCTGCTCTTGTGTTGGTGATAATATTAGTAATTGTTATATATTTATTCAGAAGATATCAAGCAAAAGCTACAGGTTAATATTCTATCAGTTTAACCAATAAGTTTACTTGTTTTTTTACCTAAACAATACGAAAATATATGTAATTTTATGTTTTAGATTTCGTTGTTTCTCTTTAAAATTAAATTTAAATTTAAATGGCAATGTATTTTTAAATTCAATGAAAAATGCCATTTCCTTTTTTTAACTTTAATTATGCATTTGTTATTTCTTCTACTAAAAAACATCATGATTCATTTTTAATGATTTATAATTATATAATACATATTTTTTATTTTATAAAGGTACAAATAATAAAAAGGATGGTCAGAGGGATGGCAGGTAAATATTTTGTTTAATCGAAATACTGATTAAAGCAAGCATTCTGTTGTAAGTTTAAAGATCATTCCTTTTTTAAAATTTATTTTTCATTATCGAATAAGATACAAAAATTTTTTGTAAGCATTTTATAGTAACAATAATTACACTGATTGAAATTTCAAAAATCATTATCATTACAAACAGTTATTATGCTCTGAAAGTGCAATTTATTTACAATGTAAATTGATTAGTAATCGAATGTAATTGTAACAGTGTTGAAGATGAGCAATGGCTCTGAATATCCAAGATATTCAAAATAAAGTTTGTAACCACAAAATCACAGTTTATGTTTACACAAATGTCTAAATTTGGTCTCATTAACACAAATATTCAAATGTATGACCTCAATCAACGTTGAATATGACTTATCTGTAAATTATTTAAAAGTAATACTTCTAGGAATCAAACAGAAGACGGACGAGACAGCAATGAAACACGCATTTTAAATGGAGAAGGTTAAGATATTTTATCACTATTTTAGTTTTTATTATAATTTGATATAGCATAAAATATTGTTAGCATTTCAAACGACAATAAGTTATCGTATTCCCTCTTACGAACAATAACTGTAATATGTCAATAAGTACAAACACATTATAATAAGTATAACAACATGGAGCATAATTTTTTTTTCAAGAAAAAAGAAATTTAGTCTATTTTTAGATATTTTACCAAAATTGTAAAATAGATTGCCAATACACAAAGAACGCAATGGTAACATTATGAATCCCACTTTGTAAATGTCATAATAAATATAACTGTTGCAACCACATTATTATTGATTTATTGATTTTTTTATTGTTTAAATGCCATGTTTTTTTTTTTGCATCAAGGTTAAAAATGAAACGAAATCGAAGTTAAAAGTAACAATCCGACAGATAAAAAGTAAATAAACGTACAAAAATATATGGTGAAGTTTTGAAATTACAAGTGTAATAATAACCTATCTTCTTTAAAACTTAGTACACATAGTTAACTGTACTAACTTAGTACACATAGTTAACTGTACTAACTTAGTACACATACTTAACTGTACTAACTTAGTACACATAGTTAACTGTACTAACTTAGTACACATAGTTAACTGTACTAACTTAGTACACATAGTTAACTGTACTAACTTAGTACACATAGTTAACTGTACTATGTGCATCTGAAACGTTATTATATTCATCAGTATTTATTCATTTTCTTCATGTTCTATTGTATAGTTTTTTAATAATTGCTCTTCCGATTTATATTTACAGATGCCTTTGAGAATGTCAGCGATTCTGGCACGTGAGTACGATATTTTCTACAATAATTGTAAAAATATTTCAAAACTTTTTAAGGTTTATTGCTGAATAAAAATTTTACCATATCTTAGTGTCAGAATTATAGATCCATTTGCATTTTAATACAACCACAAACTTTGTTACAACAAACTGGTAATTGTGTTTCAAGGCAGTGTACTTATCAAACAGTTGACCTTGAAATTTTCTTCTGCCTTGTCAATCATTTATGTAAATTGTTCGATGACTTGATTTCGTTCTCTGCAAATTTTAAATATTTTTATGGCGATAAAAGCTTAGGTTAATTATGGTCCTAAAAATTCCTTTGTTTGTTGGCTATGTTTAAAATTTTTAATACTTTAAAACAAATCATTTGAAGACAAAATCTGTGGACGGTAATATTTTAAAACGTTAATATTTACTAAGTCTAAAACAAATCCAAATCCACAGGAAAAGACATCTATTTTGTTGAACATATAGATATATATATATATGTTGAACATATATATATATACAAACATACATACATACATACATACATATATATATATATATATATATATATATATATATATATATATTCGTTGATATTTCCTAATATGCTATCTAGACAAAAAGAGACTTATGAAACACTACAAAAGTTGAATGATCAACAACCATATGAACAGATTAAAATGGAAGGTATGGATCAACTATCAATAGTTCTTAAGAGGGACTTAAATTAGATTCACTTATATAAATATTATTACATCAATAATTTGTTTTAACTATCTAGAGATTGAATTTTTGAAAATAGTACGAACATTGATTTCCCAACATATGTAACATTGCAGAAGTGAAACAAATGCAATATTGAATCCTTTATTCTTGTTTAAACGTTTTTAAAGCTGTTTTAAACTTAAAAAAAAACACGTTTTATAAGTTATTTTATATCGGGCATGGTCGAAGAGTTTAATAAGTTAAAGTTATTACTTCGAAAACTCTTAAACAAAATATAAACTCAAAACAAAATATACGCAGATATTGAGACCATCTATGATATTTGAGAATTAAACAAACACACACACACACACACACACACACACATTTTTTCTTACGCAATAAAATAGTAATAATACGTTAAAAACTGTAAAAAGTAAAACGGTTCTTTAAAAAAAAAATATTGTTTAATGATTTTTAGACTCAAGCAAATCTGCAGCTGCTGACAGAGGGATATATATGAATACTGCAATTCGTTAATAATAGACTGATGAAAGACAAAGAACAATTGAAAAAAAATGTTTATACGTTCCTGTTAAATGCATGTTGTTGGGGTTGAGTTTCAAAACGTGATTAATGACGATTAAGTCTGTCAAACATTTTATCTAAAAATGTTTTATTAATACTGCCTTAACAGATAAAAATATGTTAACTCCAAAATCTCAATTTTGAAAATGTCTAGTTACATATCGTTCAAAACTCACCACTACAGCATGATGACAAAAGTAAGTAAACTTTCCGCCATGTTGGTTTAAAGCAATAAAAATTTATGTGACAAATAAACACTACTCACCATACATTGCGTTTCATATAAAAGGTTATTACTTTGTTATATGGTCCCTTGATCTGATCACTACCTGCAATCTCCTTGGAATTGATGAATAAAGTCCTTGTATGTATGTTAATGGTATAGAATTCAAGGTGTGAGTCAGAACAGTCTTTATATCATCAATAGGTATTTTAATATTCCTTTTCCCGTGATTTTTCATTTAAAGCCATATATTTTTTATGGTATTAAGATCTGGAGATTGCAAGGGCCAACTTCTGGTCGACATTGATGCATGGAGTGGGGCATTATCATCTTGAAACAGGTATGGTCTATTTTGTAAAGTAATTGACATTTACTGGCCAAAGAGACTTCACTATTTCAATTTCGTTTGAGTTAAAGTTAAAATACCTTGACCATGTTATACATCCCCATACCATAAGTTTTACATTCTCCCCGTGTATTGTTTAAAATGGCCGATGCACTTGGGTAAGTAATCTTCAGTTTTTTTTTGTTTTTTGTTCAGACGTTTACATCACCATTTCCATTACGGTTACACACATTATATATTATTTTACTCCAGTTGTTTTGAACGGTCAACTATGTGATTTACCACGAGCCTAGTTTACACGCATAACTCAATTAACTGACTTCACCCCGACTTTTGAACTGAACGCTTTAAATAAGCAGATTTGTGTAAATTCCTTTGAATAGTCCTTACATGTACTTGAACATACGATAATTCATTGAAATTCGTAATGTACGTCAAAGTTGAAGTTCTGTCATTTCTTAAAACCCGATTTAAAACATGACAGGCCCGTTTGTCCAACTTTGTTGGTCGCCCACTTTTTGCCTTTGTTCTCTACCGATTCCTAGTAACGATAACGATTAAGAAAACGGCAAATCATTCCACTGTTAATAATTAAAAATTTTGCAATCTTGCACTGTTTCATTCCGTCTAAAAATAATGTATTTTTTACCTTTATTGTCTCCTCTGAAAGTTCCTTCCGTGTAGTTGCCATTGTAAACAATTGGCGTTTATTCAATGAAGCAGGCGACATATACCTCCATTATGAAGAGTTCCGACTCGATATTTATAGTAATCGTTTTAAATAAAATGCCACCTTTTAATACGAAGTTAAAAGTATTTTTTATGTTTAAAGTTGTAACAAAGGATAAAAATTAAATTCAATATGGTGGAAAATTTACTGACTTTTGTCCCCATGCCATACGTCTCATAAAACTATGAAGGGTGCTAAAACTTTGAGATCCATTCCGTCGTAAATTAAATCAAACTAATAATCCAAAAATCAAATAAAATCAAAATGTTGCACAATTAAACAACTTGTAAAATCAACAACAGGAGTTACCCAATTAACACTTATCAAATCTTATGTCTTCAGTCTAGAACTAAAAACGTCCATTTTGATTATCGGATTACTTCTAAAATGAAAATTATGTGGAGACAACACTAAATTTGTTCTAACAAAAAATAAAAATTAAAAAAGAATGATAATTTGATTTAGGACTGCAACTTCAATCCATTTAAATAAAATTAGATAGTTTGAACTTGTTGACATGTTTAATCTTAGAAGAAACAAAACCGTTTCTTGGTAAATGTAAAGATGCATTTACTTTAAAAACGTATGGACATTATCAGGGAAACAAGTGACTGAAATAATTTTATATTTTGCCTGATTTATAATATTGTTCATTGGTGCTTGTAAATCTTTTTTTTTTATTTAACTTTTAAATAATGTCTCTAATTCTATAAATACATGTTGTAAATTAAAAAAAAAGAAGTAGAATTATCAATATATTGAAAATAGGTTAAAAATATTTTGTTTACAAAATTGATAGATATTTAATTACGAGTACAGAAATGTTTAAATCTTTCATTTATATATCTTAATTTTCGGGTTTTCTATGTAATGATACTGAGTTAATTGCCTTTCTGTTTAAAGTGACTTTTATAACTTGTTACCACTTAGTGTTATTTAAGTTCTGATTGAATAAACAGTTATATTCATGTTGAAATGTACAATATTATTTGATATATTATGAGTATTTCCTGTAAATGATATTTAATGAGGACATAAACTCGAATGCGGATAAATGTAGCAGACAACCACTTAACCTTTTTATCTCTATAATTAAAATAAAAAGATGATTTTCCCTTAAATCTGCATTAAGTTTTTCAATTTTCTGATTTGATTTTTTAATGAGTTTGGAGTATGCGCATGGATGTACGGAAAACCCTAGAATCGAAGGTGAAATATGACAGATTGCATTAATTGCCCTTCATTGATATTAATATCCAGATGTATTTGGAATGGTGTTATGTATCCCTTACTAAGTCACAAATGACATATTTAACGAAGTTCTGTGTTTAATTAATCGTATTGCAACGTTTTGAAAGTTGTGTTTAAATAACCCGGGGTTTGATGACCTAACCATGTTCTAATATTAGATCCCAAATGCTGCATCTCGCTGGGCCAATACTGTAATTTCTGTATTTATTCGAGCTTTTATCGTTGAACCAAATGTGACATTGTTCATTAGGAACATCATTAATTAGATTAGCACCGTTTTAATTTTTTCTTAGGAAAACTTAATGCAGCTTTAAGCAAACGTTTAATGAAGATGCGTTGACCTGCAACACGTTTTCATTAAATAGTGAAACTGTAACAAGTCTTTGATTTGTCCCAGCGTTACTTTAATTGGAATTAAGCTAAAGTTATAAAATGGTACTCAAAAAGTTTTACCTTTATGTCTTTTTTAAATAATGCAATCTGTCATCTTTTTTAAATAAATACATTTGACTTTGTATATTAAATTCCAATTTTGTAAAAACGATATGAAGATATGTGTACCTGCAACAATAGTTAACTAGCTGACTAGTTAAAAATTATTTGCTTCACACCTTGACCTTTTATAGTAATATTTTAAGTATTTATTAAATAGTTTTTTTTAGTATTTAAACAAATGTATTTCCTAAACATTTACTGACTGTGTCAATTATCTGTTATTAACAATAGTATTACCGATTTTACTTGAGTGTGAAATTTCCCACCTCTTATCTTGGTATGAAACCCCTAGTTTCCTGCATTGATACACACACACACACACACACACACACACACACACACACACGTATTAACTTCACTTCTGTGAGTTGAAAACAATTCGGACTTTTTCTGTTTTAGGTTTAATGATATAGTACAGTATAGTTTTAAACAATTTCTCATTTTCAACAATAATTAAAAGCATAATAGGATAAGCTTTCTTGTAACTAGTCTGGAACACATGATGATTTAAGCATTTTTCCATTGTTATTATTGTAATTGTTACTGTTTTGAAAAATATAAAATGGTTTATAGTTGGACATACTTTGAATTACATGGGTATAACAAAAGTACATACGTAAGTACACACAAACATTCAAATGGGAATGATTTGGACATAGACTAGAATGTTTTTTCTTATTTAAATTTACTCTAATATTTTAATTAATAATAATATTTTAATATTTTACATTACAATATTATATATTTATTTCTAAAAATATTAATAATTTTGTTTCAGTTATGCGATTTTAATCATGTATAAATTTTATTTTATATCTTGAATATGCGGTAATTTTTTCTATGCAATATATAAAACGGCGCATCTGTGCTTAACTATATTTCTCATATAAAAAGCGTGAACTTAATCCAGCTTTTAATCTATTAAATATTATACAAATGTCTTATATCACAATTTATATCCATCCTTGTAGCAATCCACTAGATTGAAGGTTCAAGTTAACTAAAACGTTATTGTTATTAAACTTTATTTGCGATATTATATATATATATATATATATATATATGTATAAATGTTGTCGTTATATCTGTTTACCTCATGGCTTTAAATTTGACAATAAAAACATAAAGCAGACTGTTGTTACTTCTGTTATCATATACAACATTATCATTCACACGTTTTTTCAGTGATTAGCGGGGAAAAAATTACACACAGACACAGTATTAGTCATGTTTCGTTCACAAGTTTATTATTGATCACCAGCTTTCAACATAAATCTGAATATTTGTCTGTATATATAACTTCTCTACAAATATTGTATAACATATTATGTAAATAATAATAATATAATAACATATGTAAATAATAATAATAATAATAATAAAAATATTATTATTATTATTATTATTATTTCTAAAAAATAAAAATAACAATTAATACAAAAATGGCATTTCAATTGGTCACTTATCAAAATAATTAAATGTGACGCGCATCGACGAAAGGTACAATTAAGTGAATTAAGAAAAATGACGTAAAACAACATTGATTTTGGGCGGGTTGTCTCAACGTGAATTTTTTTTCACACTGAAACTACATGACGTTTAACGTATCCGTTACCTTCTTATTTATCAACTTGAAAACGGCGATCGATTTCATGTAGACAAGTATTTGCAAACAAAGATAAAAGCATTTACATGATGATTTTTGCCTGTAAAATATTTTTTAAAACTTCATTATTTATTCGGGTTGGTAGCTATTCCCAACCTCGATGCGTCGATGTAAACAAACAATCGGCTGACTATCGTAAAATCAGGATATTTAAGTAATGTTTTATTTGGGACATACGCTAATTTACAACATTATTGTTACTTCATAGTTTAAAGTAGATAACCAAACCACATTTGTTCTTTACAGTTCGTGTGAAAGCCAAACAAACTTAGCGTTACAGTTTTCCCCCTCTTTTTTAATATTTTAGAGGCCCTGGAAAGGTTCAGTAATTGAACTTTAAATGGATTAATTATTTTTTTATCTTTTTAAAAAATAGGTTATTTATTTATTGATCTATTTATTTATTTCTTTGTTTATTTATTTATTTATTTATGCTTTTGTACATGTACTTATTTTTATTGATTTATTTTATTTTATTTTTTTTATTTTATTTTATTGTATTGTATTTCATTTTATTTTATTTTATTTTTAAATTTAATTCCAATTCATTTATTGACAAGGGCATTTTCAATGGATAAAAAAGTGATTTTTAACCGGATAAGTAATGGTTAAATGTCCAGCATCAGGCAAGTCTCTTTTACAATCATCGCCGTGACAGCTGGCTCGAACAAGGAAACGGTGCACGGCGTTGTGATTCGCTATCATCTACGTACCGATGGTTTGTGATGTCAAAAATTTGTTCTTTACTAGTTCGGCGACATCTTAAGGGGTTTCGCGAGAAAGAATAGAACAGTCTAGAGGATTTCCACTTCCAGTTTTGCAGACGTTTAGTACAATCTATTTAATTTATTTAAACTGTAGGCATTTTTTCTGAATCAAGTTCATAAACGCAAGAACTAGCTGAACTGCAGTTGAACTGTAACTGTTAACTCTCACTTATATTCAAGTGTTGCGTGCTTAATTTTTTCCTAAAAATTAGGTTTACCGAAAAACAACATTAAGGTTTACTAGTGAATGTTATATAATTGCAAGTCAAAACTTATTATTTAATGTTAATTGTAACTTTATATTTTTCAATTAATGCATCTGATAAAACATCAATCCATTGTAGGGTCAACGTAACAAATCAAAACTTTGATAATTTTGTATTGTTTTTGTAGACATCGTTTGACTTCTTTATTTTGTCGCTTTGTGAAGTGGAGAATTTAGCATACGCCATCCTTTAAACTGTTGTAGAAAATGTGTGCTATTTTTTTATTTACAATTTTAAAAAAAATTAAAAATTAGCACATTAAAAAAACCATGAAATATTCCAGCGAGGCATATCTTGATGAATTTTACATCGTTCATCAGACGTTTTTTCTTTTTTGATAACTTTGAAGTTCGCACTGACATGCTGTGTTCCAGCTGAGTTAACTGTGAAGTGATGAATTTTTTTTTTTTTTATATATAGAAAAAAACAGTTTGCAATTCGCTTGTCGAAAGTCGTGGTTTTCTCTGAAAAACCCGGTTTCCTCCACCATCCCTTAACTAACTGCTCCAATACGAGTTAAAGAATCTTGACTAGAACTCAATTTATCCACTTCAATCCTCCAATCAACACGGCAGAACTTATGCTACATTTTTCTTAACTGGACCGGACAGTTTTCGATACTTTTTACATTTAACAGTTTTGGGAAGAGCACAAGAATTAAGTCCTCATTTACCTGATAGACTATTGCCATGTGCTATACTTTTTTCAATAATTTTATTATTATTTTATTTACTTATTTCATAAAAATTCGAAAGTAGCACTTGGCAGTCCAAAAAAAATTGATAGATAAAAAACAAAGGCCAAACAGTTGAAAAATAATTAATCTTAAGTTCCAAATTTGTATAAATCTTAATCAAGCTAAGGAATACTTTGGGTGAGGGAACAGACCTTAAGCTTAGTTTTAAATAAATTTCAAAATTTTAAATGGCTGAAAATTTTACTAAATGGTATATGATCTGCTTATTTTGTGTGAACTGAAGTAGTTAACGCCGCTTTCAAGATTATTTATTTCGCATTAAGGCAGGCAGTTCACTTAAAATGACAGTAAAAAAAAATGTTGGTTCAATATTTTGCATTTAAGCATTATTCCTTGAAGTGTATCGTCATTTCTGTAAGTGCTAAAGTCAAGTCATAATTTAATGTTAAAGAATTTACTTTCATCTGTAATCTATCTGACATTGTTTATACATATTTGTACATGCCACAGTCATGAAAAATAGGTGTAAAGGTTTCAACTGACAGTAGCACGGCCAGGTTCGATATTTTCTGTTAAACCCGCGGTTTTATCTTCAGGGCGTTTCAAGGGGAATAATTCAATTTTGGTCACAAGATGTCGCCTTGTCGTCACCTCGTAGAATAAGCATTTTGTGGTTAACATATTAAATCATTAATTAAATGGGTTTATTTAACTTAAACTGTTCATAAATACGTATGTATTTGAAGGATAACTAATTTTTCTAAACAACCACAACAATCATTAACCCATCAAAACCAATTAAAACGTCAAAATTGTTGACATAATGCGAGGTATTGTCAAAGGTCAAAATGAAATGGGCGGTGCTGAGCCAGTTTACACCCTGTAAATTGAATTGTAAGAATCGCATCCCACGCCGATTGGGTTAAAATTTATACGTGTAATCAATAGTATTTAGTATACCGGTCATTTTGATACCAGATACAAACCATCATTTGCACCGGTTTTTACACGGGAAGTCAACAAGATTGGTTCACTTGCGTGTCGAGAATTTTTGAAAACAAAACAAAACACTACTAATTATTGTATATGAACTTATATTATTTGCATATTACTGTTCTAGACATTTAATGACATAGTTTGAAATTGATTTTTTCTTAGTTTTGTTTTGATTTTAGTTTTATACAAAAAAAAAATGCCACGAAAATCCAACACAGATCGCCCTCCTGGCCCTTGTAGATATCATGATATCACTAAAGTGATAATAAGATACGTTAATCTGTCTCAAATATTGAATAATATTGATTTTTGCACTTTTATTACTTTGAAAGATTTGAATTGTTTTTGTAGAGAGTATGATACTAGATTTAAAGTGGGGTTAAGCCAGTTCCCTGATGCAACTTGTGATAGCAGTGGTGCAGAGAGATTAACTGATTCTAATGACCAACATCTGCTTGTTGTTGTGTGTTGTGTTATGCTTTTTAATCAAATTTTCTGATTTGTATTCAAAGTAGTAAGCATAGAAAGCATAGAACCACAGTTAGACCACTAAATTAGTATGCATACAGTTGTGTCATGTTTTCGTGTTTCATTGGTCAGCACTGATACTGAAGAAGAGACAGATGAATTCACAGCAGAATTTTTACTTATCAGATATTATCAACTCGAACTTTTAAGTTTATGTACTTACAACTTATTTAGTCTGTGAGACAGTAAACATGTCATCACTTTGTCATCTAAATAATAAGAACTTTCAGGTTTATTTGCTATCTGCAGTGCCTGTAGCATCCATATCTTGGGTTAAGCATATACTATGCATGAAGACATGGTATCTTTGAAAGTTGTAATGATACATTTTTGACACCTGAGTTTATTCTAGACTCATTAACATTTGAAGAAATTGATATCTTTTGTTTCAGACAAGTAGTGTAATTTATGACGGTACAATACAATGCTGTTATCTAGTCTACATAAGAGATTTAAACAAATCAGACAGTATCTGTTTTCAACACCAACACTACATGTAACTACCGGTATACAATTTCAGATTTAGATCCATGAAAACTTTGCCATTCACTTGTATGGTACTAATGCTACATTTGTAAGTCCACATTTTGGCTTTGTCTGAAGTTCTATTGTCCTTCCAACTGCAAGATGAAAAAGGAACAGATTTACTCCATTGTCTACATACCACAGATAATACATGTACATTTGAAAAGCAGTTTAAACATCTTGAAGAACTGAATGTAATGTTTTGAACTAAAATTTATTTTGTTGTTTCTTCTAAATCTATTTTAGAATCACAGAATGTTGAGTTTCTTATTATAACTCAGGGAATCTGTCAGAACATATGCAACAACACAGACAAACATGTCATCATATAATTAAGTCTCATGTAAAATCAGACTAAACTATCTGTGAATTTTTTTTACAGATTAAACTTATTTAATTTCTCTCTTTTTCACAGGTTATTATTGGTAGCTGTACATTTTATACTCAGAATCTTCAGTGCTTCTCCCCTTTACATCTTTTGGTGACAGATTTAGCTGACAACTTTAACTTAGATTTTTCAACAATATATATATATGATATCAAAAATATAAAATATTGCTTTTAAATAAAGCAAACTTCAGAATTCTAAAATTGAAAAAAGCACATTGACACACATACTAAAAACCCCGTTGATTCCAGAATATTGATTATTTTTACAGACTGGAAATGTAACTGGTCTGAAATTTAAAAAAAATAAATAAATAAAAAATGAATAAAAAATAAATATAAATAAATAAATAAATAATACATCTTATCATATGACCCTTTTCATCTTTTTGTATTTGTAAATTCTTTGTAACAGGGAGAATATTACAGTGTAGATAATCTTCTTCAAATTTGGTCAAACTGATTTTCTATTAGAAAATGGTGAAGGTTGATTGAATGGAGAAGGCCAATGTTAAAAAAAAAAAAAAAAACAAAAAAAAAAAAAAAAAAAAAAAAAAAAAACACACACACACATTGCAATAAGTGTTGAAAAAAGACATCTTTTATTTTCCTTCCAGGTTTTAAACTATGTTATATTTCATTTTTTAATTTTTTGATATTTTGCACATTATACATTTTTAAAAAATACAAATACAAATAAGGAGCCTTATAGGTTGTAGTATAAAGCTCAGTTTCATATCACAGTGCTTCTCACCCCTTTTGGAAGCTTGCCGTCCTACTTTGACAAGATCCAAGATCAGGCCTGTAACTGCAGATGTTTATTTCGCTTGTAGCTTTGCGTGGAATTTTTAAAAGTCACAGACTGGGTCGACTTTTGACATTTAATGTGGATTTTCTGTGCAACATATCAAAAATATAAAAATACCGTTTTTTCCGTATTATCTCAAAATATTCTTTAATCAAAGTTCAAGTTCATAGCCATAGTGGTCATTGAAAACGGGTGAATTAAACAGGCATCCAACTGTCAAGATTTTTTACAATACCAGGTGTTCATTTGAACTTTGACCTGAAAGAAACATCATCATTGTTGATCGGAAGAGTACATGCACAATTTCGCGGAATTTTTATAAATGACAAACGGATCGAGTTTGAGCATTTATTGTGAATCTTCTTTGCGACATACAAAAAAATAAAAAAAAAACCCGTTTTGTTCGTAATATCAAAAAGGATTTTTGGGCTGACTTTCAAGTTGATAACTTGAATAGCGTTTGAGCACGAACTGTTTAATACAGAAATTTTGTATTCCATTCAGGCTGCACGCGCTAAGTCGCAGACCTTTTCATTGTAAAAATAGGGTCCACTTAAAACACTTACTGTGGATTTTCTGTACAACATAGAACAAATCTAAAAATACAATTTTTTCCGTAACATCTTAAAGAATTTTCGATTTTTAACATAAAATTGATAGATAGAACGGTTATCGAACTAGAAAGGTTTAAACAGAACTTTGGTTAGACAAACTTGTCAAAAGTGCGATTTCAGCATCTTTGGCCACAAAAGTAAGTTTGTTCCGGATTTTTTCACGAAAATTTAACCTAGTTAGATCCCTAGATCGCATTTTACTCTATAGAAAATTTCAAAAAAATATAATCTTCTTCATATCTTTCTCAAGCTCGCGGATATACGCGTCAAATTAGCTAAATAAAGCAAGTTTTATCACTAACTTGTAACTCCTCTAGATTGTTCCATTCTTTATATACTTCTATTCAAAACAATAGTTAAAGTGTTAAATAGGGAAATGTAGGAGATTGATAAGCAATTAGCATTTAAAAACAGATAAATCATCATGTAAGCAACATGTACGGAATCAGAAGAGCTTTATGCGGAAATAATTGCTCATGAGACCGAGTGTGATAGTGATGATAATCATTCTGTCTTTGTCATAAACACAATAGTTTGATCTGTTAGATTGTTGATTGGTTGGTTTGTTGGTTGTATTGTTGTTTAACGTCGCATCAGCAATTATTCATTTGGCTATTTTCGATCAGTGCGACATTAAGTTTACCTCTCAGGATTAATCCAAGAACAAGTTCGTGTATGCGTAAAATATGCGAGTGTGTATTATGATCTGCCTTGTACTAGCGTACAATCTGTAAGACTTTTTGTTTAAGTGCTAGGACAATGGGTCAGTACACCACAGGCATGTATATCACTCCCTAGTCACATTATCTTGGTTCCTGTCAACCCGTCAATAACCTGACCTCATTATTACAAGCGCGAGGGAGCAATACCTCAAATACTAAAGTCCTATGTATGATCCAGACTGAAACTGTCCTTTATAATTATTCATTTCAAGGAAAATTGTATATAGATAATCTTATAAGAAAAAAGGATAAAAAAGATATATCTTCTTTTAGTGTTGAAATTTTTATCAAAAAAATCTCAAATCACTAACTAAAGGGAAAGTAAATGATAAACGATCAAATATATACTGTAAACTGTGAAAACTTAGCGGCAGTTTTATTTAAGCGCAATTGGCGGAAGAGTTCAACCGCTAAGATAATACTATCGCTAAAATTTAACAACACTAACGGGCAAATACTAACGGTCCGCGAAACAGTCTGTGATAATGTTTAAGTACTATCATTTTTAATGTTATGCCTACCCGCGTCATATAATCATATTAAGGATCACAGAAAAAATGTCTTTTTTATCACATTTTTTCAATAAGGAGCTATATCGAAGCTACACAAACATAAAAATCAACAATAAGTTTTAAGATCAGTCCAATGAGTACATTTCCGTTTCAGCTTGAAGAGAATAATATGCGCACGCACATAAAATCAAAATGGAATAAAATTCGAAATAAATCAAGTTGAATCCTAAAAATTAGTTATCCACGATAAAATAGTTTCAAAAAGCACAAAAATCCACAATTATTTTAAAAATCGGCGTTTTTTGACTTGGAAACAACGAAGATTCTGCGGTTTTTCTCTGGACAAACCGCCACAGTTTTATAAATATGTCGACAAAGAGTAAATGTATGGCTTTATTTACGTAATTGTTACTACTCATCACCTGTTCACAGGTATTTACGTATGTTTATAAACTACAGTACGGACCTGTCGAACGTTAAAACACTTTAGTGCCGAATTAGTGCCGACTCAGCAGCTCGTCTCGGCCCCTCGGCAGTTTATGTCTCGGCCAATAGTAACCAACAGCTCGGCACCTTTTCGGCAGCTACTGTCCATCGCTCGGCTGTTTTTTGGCCACTTTTTGACTGCTCGGTACTTTTTCGGCTGCTCGGCACCTTTCGGCCGCTCGTCTGCTCGGCACTTTTTCGGACACTTGATCCCTTCATCCTTAGCTAGAAAACATCAGTTCAGTTAACATGTGTGCAGTTACGCGTATATCGCCATATTTCAGAGAGAAAATTGTGAGATTATCTTACTCTGAGTAAGTAAAAGAGAGATTAGTAGGAAAGTTAGTAGAGAGAATAATATTCATATTGTCAGTGAACAAGTTTCTGTAGCGTTTTAGACGACTTTCTTCTGAATCAAAAGTCTGACCCATCTCGGAGACAATGTGTCTAAATAAAACTCCGTTTTTTCTACATTAATTTGTCTTGGTACCGATAAGGTTTTGAAGTTCGTGTATTGAAGCCAGGTATCTGATGGTGACAGGGTATTAACAGATTAGGATTATGACACCTGATGTTTTAAATGAACCTATACAGGTAAACTGTTTACCTGTATAGGTTCATTTAATGACTAAATTAAAACTGCGATGGCAGAAGTCCAGTGTTTTGTTTTTAAAATCCGGCTCCATAATGGAATATAAAAGATTTATGCAATCTGGAAAAAAATCACATATGTATCTTTTCCACCGTCCATTTATTTATTTATTTATTTATTTATTTATTTAAATGTATTATTTATTTATTTATTTAATTTGCACTTAAAATCCTATCATTAACGAATGATATTATTATTATTATTATTATTATTATTATTATTATTATTATTATTATTATTATTATTATATACAATTAATCTCTCTCAGATGTAAATTGCTGAAAAAAAACACACTTATGTATCTTTTCCATCATCCATTTATTTAATGGTTTTACTAGTTCATTTATTTATTTATCTATCATTTTATTTTATTTTATTTTATTTTATTTTATTTTATTTTATTTATTTTATTTTATTTTATTTTATTTTATTTTTTTTTAATTATTATTATTATTATTTATTTATTTATTTAATATATTCAATTTGCACTTAAAGTCCTTATCATTACCGAATGATATATTTTATTATTTTTATATACAATTAAACATAAATCGTTAGCTTGTGTCCGAGATTGCCGAGTCGTAGACACTTCAAAGTGCCCAGCAGCCGAATGAGTTGCCAAGACTCGGCTACCGAGTAGCCGAGCTGTGGACAGTTCCAGTTGCCGAGGGGCCGAGAGTTGACAACTTTTCGGCACTAGTTGTCCACAGCTCGGCCCCTCGGCAGCCGAGTCTCGGCTCCTTTTCGTCAGCTCAGTGTTTAACTTTCGACAGGCCTGTACTGTAGTTTTTCATAGTGTCTTTATATAAAGGTAGCTTATTAGGATTTATTATATAGTCGGATACATGTGTAAATTTTGGGGTCCCAAACAGGCGCTAAAATAAAACTGCGCTAATACGACTGGCACATTAAAACCGCAAAAAATTCTATTCGCTAATATATAGCGGTTTACAGTATTTATATTAATAAATTTGTTTAACAATTTTCTTTGCGTTCCGACTAAGTAATTACCTTTGTTTTTCGGGTGTCTAATGGACTGGTTACACATACATGAAGATTGCTTTATACAGCACTGCGTATGTGGCACAATAAGCCAAAACGTCTAGTGTAGGTAACAGTGTTGACATAATGTAATGTCCGATCCCACTGCACTACGGGATGTAAAGAGGATATAAATTGTAGAAAAATCTTGCCGTTCGTTGGAAAACGTCATGCATCCGTGGTGTACCTATTGCATATGCAGTTCATACGCTCTATCCAACGAGCATCCGTTCATTGCGATTTATCCGAAAAAAAAAAACTTTTAAGCTGCACAAAACTTTTGAAACGGATAGACTTTCTGCGATGTACTATGTAAATCCGCGACATATACGAGTAAAAACGTTCTATATCCGTTATCATCCGTTAAACGTCCGCTGTATTCCCTCTGCATGCTCTGAGTATCTTCGCAACTCACAGCTGAAAACGGAATAAGGGGGGAAGAAAAGGTACACAGAACGTCTATATATCGATAGTAGCACAGTTATAGAAAGGGAGTAAGCGTATGCATCTCGTATATAATGTATTAAAAACGGACAAAGCGTTTGTATCTGACATGTATCCCGTATATTTATGATGTCTGGAGTTGTTATTCACTTCAAACTGCTTTTACCCGCTAGGCTTCCGATGAACATCCATTTAACAACCGCACTACATATTAACCACGTCCGTTTTTCCATTATGGGTTTTGCAAAATTTCGCCAATTTTTTCTATTCTGGAGCGTATGAAAACGGATGGAGTCAACCCCGAAACTTTGCTCGTCCGCTGTGTCCTTTTGCATAGGTTTTTTGTCCATCGGCCAGTGGGACGAAGATAGTACCTGTTAGTGCGACTGGTTTATTTGTAATCGCTTTTCCTTCCGACTTTAAAGCTATAACAGGAATACAACGATACCATTTTTCCGAATTAAAAGTAAGATCCAGAATTTGTATATGTTAAAAAGAAAATTGATCTAATGAACAGCGTGTTTGACTAACCAAATATCCACTGACGCGGTTTCCAGAAATAATAGTTTAACCATTATAACCGCCTAGTGGCAGAGCGTCCGCCTCTCGAGAGCATGAGACGGGGGGGGGGGAGGAGTTAGAACTCTAACCGGGTCACATGTAGGACTTTAAAACCTTGCTTCGTTGCCTGGCTCTAAGTAAGCTAGCACCTTACCGAAAATTCGCAATGATTTTATTAACGCCTTCTGATTTAAAATAGAATTGTAAAAAATGTGTAAAAAAAACGCAACCAGACCAAAGTATTCTTCCACTACTATGTAATTTATTTGACTTTGAATTTTTTGTGGCGTCGACAAGGAAAGAGGCCATCTCATTTATTCTATTATGACCTTATAATAAATAAGTCAGGATGTTTAATTATTGTAAATGATTTGCGAAAAAGGTAGAAGACGGTATTTTCATGGATTTCAAAATGTATAAATACAATAAAACAATTTCAGAATTAGATTTATATTTCAATTTGTGTCGTTGAAGATGACTTGCAATGATTTATGAAAGCTGAATTTTTATCATTAATAAAAATGCGATTTTAAGCTCTGTAAAACAAGTTGGTCTAGTTATAATTCTAAGTATTAATCACTTAAAGATGAGATAATACTAAGTATCATGTAGTGACTTCGTAGGAAGTTGTTAACTACACTTTAGTATTAAATAACTACTTTTGTTACATTATTTAAATAACGCGTTTTAAGTGGTAATAGATAGATAGATAGATAGATAGATAGATAGATAGATAGATAGATAGATAGACAGGCATATAGATAGATAGATAGATAGATAGATAGATAGATAGATAGATATAATGAATCGGGGAGACGGTGTTTTTGTGTGCTCATTGACCACCGGTTTCTATATAAATTCAATAATTGGGTCTGCTTTGTAAAAGTTTACTAGCGAAAACACTTAAATTTACTTTCTATATTAAACTTAGACACGTAGACAAAATTGAACTACAAATTCATCTGAGCGAGGCCATACGTTAGACTATGTTTCAAGGACATTTTTCAAGTAGCGTACATTCGGTGTATTCCTGCATCATATATGCTTGTAATTTATTAGAACATTATAATATTAAGTATGGTTACAAAGCGAAGCAATGGTGAAACAAACTGACTACCAATTTCAGAAGCCGACGAAGACGAAAATCAAGGTTGTCGGAACTAATGGTTAGACAGTATGACCTAGGACGGTTATGAGAGGTTTTGATTTTAGACTACGTGTACCCCTTTGTTAGGTTTCTACTAACACTGAAGTGTCGTTTATACCAAACACAGTGTTTGCTTGCTTTTGTGCGTTTCGGTTGCGTATCACCTATTGTAGACGTAAATAATTCACTGACACGTGTAGAGTAGCGTCTGTTATTAAGACGGACGACAGTTCCCTATCTGCGTCTTGGTGAGTGAGTAAAGTTTGAAATCCAAAGTGTATTGTATATTTTCTTATATAGCCGTTTTATGATTTAATATAAAAACTTACTACAGTACAGATCTGTCGAAGTTAAACACTAAGCTAACTAATTAGTGCCGAATATATATATATATATATATATATATATATATATATATATATATATATATATATATATATATATATGTATATGTATATATTAGCGATTGGTTAACTAGCAAGGATATATCTACCAGGGAACATAAACACACGCGACATTTGGCGACAAATGGGAAGTAACTCTTACATTGAATGCCCTGTGGTTCAGGATACAATTCAATTCAATTCAATTCAAACTTTATTTCCTCCGTTACAGAGATAGTATTAATTAAGATTTACAATTACTAATAGTAATTAATACAAATAATAACTTATTTGCATAAACAATGACAGAATATATACATGTATATCTTTAAATGTAGAATTTACATGTGATATAATAGTAGAATAAATGTTATATCATTTCATGAAGATACTAGCTGCTGCCTTTACGTAGGTAAAGCAGATAGTTTGGAATAGTTTTTTATCAACTGTATTATTAAACATAAATTCAGTTTCTCTACCGAGAAGACACTGGGTGAGTGTTTCCTCGTCATATCCAGCTATTTCTATAGATAAATGAATATCGAACTGATCAATCAATATGTTAAACATTATGTTTCTCAGTTGGTCTGTTTTAGAACAGTAACACAGTACATGAGACAGGAGGTCGTGATAGTGACATCCGCAGAATTCGCAAGTATTGTCAGCGTCTTGCCTGGGAATTACTGATAATTTTGCAATATAAGTTCATGTCTGTTACATGGAAATGTCCATACATTGGACGAGAGTTCGGGATAGATGGCCCTAAAACGATAAAAGTCTTTATCAGCGTCTATGTGTTGTAACCTCCATTCTGTTTGTTTTGTATGTATTGTAGATTTTACTAACTGATTCCACTGGGAGGTTTCTAAATAAAAGCTATTGTGAGCATAGGTATTGAAATAGTTCACCAGAGAATACTTTCCCATAACATTGTAAATATCTGAAATGAATCCTAGGTCTTTCGAGGTATTTCCTGTAATGAAATCGTGTATGCGTTTAAAAAATAGTTGTTTAGAAACATGGCTGTCTTCCAAATGACACAGTTTGTTAAAAAACAAAAATCCCTTACCGTTTAAAACCAACCTATATAATCCACACACACACACACACACACACACACACACACACACACATATATATTCTTAAATTATTGATTTGTTTTTGTTTTAATTCAATAGGTCAGCGGCATTTAAATTCTGGTTTTAAATGTCACTGATTGATCTATCTTCTTTATTTTCAATGGCATTCTGACAGGGCGCTCGGTTGTAAGCTATTGACGGTTCAGCTACTAGACAACTAGCTATCGCGTGATCAACTGTCTACCACTGGTTTACCTTCTCGACCTCATTATTAGCTAGTAGCTGGACGACATGCAAAGGAATCGAATAGGCTGTCGAGAGGCCGAATAAGCTGCCGAGCCATTGAAAGCCTTAGATGACGAGCGACCGAGTCATAGATAGCTTCTCGACCACTAGCTACCCATGGACGATCCGAAGCCAAGTGTCGACTCATTTTCGTTAGCTTAGTGTTTAACATTCGACAAATGTGTACTGTATGTACTACTCTAAAAAGTAATGTTTATTTTTAGTTCATAAAGCCTGTTTACTTTTTTGTTGCCTCAATTTTAAATACGTATACACGTATATGCCTTGGCATAATGTCGTTATGTCGTTATGTCGTTGATTTTAACAACTCCGTTCTAAAACGTTTCAACTCAAGTAAATCGTACACATAACACATTTTCGTCAGATATAAATCACTGATAGCAGCATTATCAGGTCTAAGTACAGCATTGAGTTTACAACATTTGCAACATCTAAAAATTATATTTTTTAATTTGGCTTTTTAATTCATTGTACATTTGAATAAAAAATGATTTCGTTAGGGTTCTTCAAGCAAACCCATGCTTTGAAATACTGAAGCAATTGATAATTGATGAAATTATATTTATTTTCTCTACACTGGATAAATAATCGTAGCGTACGCCCGTAGCAATTTTACAACATTCAACACACGCGGCATCAAACAAAACTGAGCGTGCAAAAACGTTTTCTTTCGACCTCAATTCAGTGTCATATACAGCTTTTGCGCCGTTGCAAATAAAACATCTGAGAATATGCAAAACGGTCTATTGTTTAATGATCGAATATCTAGTCCGTGTAATGGAATAATACACGATACAAAATTCAGTTATTTTTGTCCAGTGGTTTTGTAAAAAAAAAGAACGGCTTGGTCGTTCTTATTTCTCTGATATTTGCACAACGTAGCAAGATTCAATGTTCCACCCGGAATAGCGATTGAAAATTCTGATAACTCGAAAAGCTACAATGTTTACATAAAAAACGCAAATATGATAGAAAATTAATTTTGTTTCGGTAAATCGCACAGATTTAGCTAAATGTAAAATTGAAAAGTAATTTATAGTTCACCGCATCTTGCGCTCAACCCAATCCCGGTCACTTTGTTACTAGTATCACCTATGAGTGTATATATGTCTTGATATATCCAATAAGTCATCGCTTTAAATGCTATTATTGATCTAAATATTTAATACATATCAATCAGCATACTTTAAAGACATTTTTAGCTGCATTAATTACATAGGGAATTATATATTCCTAGAATATTATCAAATTAATTTTTTTTTTTTTTTTTTTTTTTTTTTTTTTTTTTTTTTTTTTTTTTTTTTTTTTTTTACGTATGGCTTAGTTGAGCTTAGAAACACGCAACGGATGAACTTTTGTGATAATTGAAAACTCAGGTTTACTTTTTAACTGTTCTGGGTGTAGATAGAAAGAAAAGTTCAAGGGTCATAACTAACTCAAACTCAAAACAAAATAAATTGGAAATAACATCCGATATTGAAAAAAAATATTTACAATTTCTCATCATACAAAAACCTAGAAAAAGGCAAAGTTAAAAATCCATTTACACAATTTTTTAAATCGTTTTTAAATTTTACAATTTATTCTCAAGTTTAAAGAAATAATACATAAAATATATGTAAAGTCGATGTGTCACAGATGTCATAGCTGGTCGAATATTGTACAATATTGTAAATACTGCATTTATTCATCATGCTATGAAAACCTTCATGCCCGACATATAAAAAATTACAGAATTGTTACAAAGACATACGGCATATTCCAATAGAGCCCAGGCGGTGAGGGGCGCCGTGATCCGTGAGCGCGCGCTTGAGTGGTCTGAAGCGCGCGCTTACGGATCACGGCGCCTCTCACCGCCTGGGTTGGAATCCCACTATGGACAGATCCCAGTGTGAGAAAGTTTGTCAGTTCGCTTGCAGAAGGTCGGTGGTTTACTCCGGGTACTCCGGTTTCCACCACCATCCCAGAACTGACCGCCTCGAAATAAGTGTACAAATCTTGACCGGGGTGTAAAACACCATTACACCAATCTACTCCATTCCAATAGAGCAACCTGTAACCAGTCAATGACTGATTAAAAAATTTAGACCCGTGAGATGTTGTTTTTAAGTGGTTACACAAGGCATCAGTTAGACGTTATGCTAGGAATTTATCCATTTTCCAAAACAAACAATTAAAATGTCCTTTCTTTGACCACTGACTTGTCCGCCATATTATGTGCATCTTCATCACCCAAAAATTGTATTACTACAAAGCAACCTCAAAACAATGGGCTTTCTTAAAATGACAACCTAAATTAAAATTAAGAAAAAATAATAATAATAATGATAATGATAATGATAATAGTGCATTTTGTTTTTTTAGATTGCGAGTTTAAGGTAGTGAAGAAAAATATTTTCAATGTAAAAACAGGCTTTTCAAGTATTTGAACTAAACGTTTCAAACTATTTCCATCAATTTTACGGTACCCCTACAAAATGATATAATCAAGGCATTTCACTTTAACAAATTCGTCTTATATTTGAGGGTAGTCAGGTCTTCAATTCTTGTATAGTTATACATGTCTATATAGTGCAATTTCCACATGGGTAGGCAATACAATCTATATATAGTCATAAATGTACTTAAGATTCATTTGTCGAGGTGGTAGACATTTAAACTAGGTTACGTCTGTCAATGTTAGTTTATATTTATCACGCGAAAAGGAAGTAATATCTTGTTTAAATGTTCAATTCAATGTTAGCCTAAATTATGTATAAAACTAACTTCGGAATTTATAGTTTTTTAATCACAATTTTTGTTCCTGTGAAAGGTATGTCATACTTATTTTTATTCATTTATTGATTATTTTTTATTTATGCATTTATTTATTTATTATTTTTGTATAATATTTAGATTTTTTATTATCTTTGACATGTGTGACGGTTTATTTTACCTCAGATTTAAATGTTGTTTTTACTTTCTTGAAAGGGACATCAAAAGTCTTTATCTTGATCATGGCATTTTCTTGTATCGGTGTTCCAATTTTGATATACGATATTATTTAAAGAAATATACTTAGTGTGCAATGCATGATTTGTTCAAAATCTCGCATCTCATGCTTTAGAAATGTTTTAAGTGTAAATATGTTCGGGTGCACTTTAATGCATCCACATCTAATGCAGTTTGTTCACTTGATTCTTAATTATACATGTAGTTTAAATGTAATATTTAACAATAATTCATATTTCATATTTCATATATTTCTCAACTTGAGCATTGAATGTAAATCCAAAAGCCTTTAAGAATGAGCGCGTTTAGTAGGTGTGTTTAAACATAGGCTTCGACTTATAACTCTATCATACAACATGCTGACATAGTTGGATACTATAAAGGTTTTTGGTGCATTATGATATATGTAATCAGAAGCTTATACCCAACAGATGGAAGTTCAAAATATTACGTGGTCACTTCTGAAATTTCAATAAAAACAAATACTTGATCATATATAACAGGTGTTATTAAAAACACATAATCTGCACAGTTTAAACCATTTAACAGAAACGAAAAGTATATTTAAACTCGTTTGATAACGATGACTGCAACGCCTACTGCTGTCGTGAAAAAAACGTTAAGTTTTGATAATGAACTTTATCTGGTAGATGGTATTTGTTGTATCTGGCACGTGATTTTATATAAAAATATGAGGTCAAGTTAGTGACATGGTAATGAGTATTTGTTTACTGAAGAACGTTCCTTTTTAGAAAAACGATTAGTGTGTTAACTTTGTTGAAATTTAATATCTATCGTAATAATGCCTGGTAACAACAATAATTTTACACTTATTAATCATATGTAACATGTCATTTTTTGTTTTACCATAGTATTGATAAGAAGCTCTAGTACTGTAAGAAGCAAACCTTTTAGTTTAAATTATTATTATTGATTTAATTATTATCTTTATTACAGCTCAGTATAGTATAACACCAAGTAGTTCATATGCTGTAAAGAATAGAGATTTACATATAACTTGTAACATAGGACCATCATCTACAGTACCATCATTTGCTATAAGCTGGAGACGAAATGATCGAGGTGTTGTTTTTGTCCAATCATCTAATTGTCAGACATATGTAGGAACAGGAGGACAGGATCTTTACCAACAGTATACATATAACTGTACAAGTAACAGAAGTTATAATTTATATATATCTAGTACACAGATTAACAGTGAGGATGGTTCTGTTTGGAGATGTGAAGATAATGATTCTAGATTTGGATCTAGCGGGGATTACACTCTGATAGTTTATGGTAAGATATAGATAGAAATAAAAATCAAAATGCAATTCTAAATAAAATCTTTGATCTCGTAACATGATCAGCTTAAACTTACGATTTCTGGGAACAAGAGAATTCGAATTCAGAGTTCTTCAATATATATATATATATATATATATATATATATATAGAGAGAGAGAGAGAGAGAGAGAGAGAGAGAGAGAGAGAGAGAGAGAGAGAGAGAGAGAGATGATTTTACTTGCATGTTTGGCATGTCTTTTATTACGGCGGTGTTCAAAACATTTAAAGTTTCAAATTTAATATATTTACGTCTTCAATATATTGCTTAAACTTCAAACTTCAAGGAGTAAGATTGAATTTAAGGCGACGTTTTTTACGGTACGTCTTGGTAATATCGGTTTTAAAAACATGCCCTTTTATGTGCATTTAAACCTATAAAAACTTTTGATGCCTTCATGTTTTGCATAAGTAGAAGTTGTACTATGAAGCTTTAAAAGATATTGAGTAAGTAATTTAATGGCGTTCTACGTCCCGTCAAAACATTTTGACTTATATAGAGACTTCGTTAGCTAAAGGGACAAGTGTCAGACGTAGTGACCTTTGCAGTACGCCCAGGGAAATGTACAGGGAGTGTTTTAAGCATAGCATGCTTCTGTGCAGGCAACCATGATTTTCAATTTCAAATACCGAGTTCTTGGCTAAAGAAATGTCACTTTCTACTTTAAGTTCTCAGTCAGACCAGGTTTCGAACCGCGACAACCAACATACGACTAAAGAGAATAATAGAGACTACAATAAAGAGAAGGATGAAACGGTGGTTAGAGTATTGGTGTTTTAGGTCCGATACATTGTTGCCTGACATATATAAAGGCAAAAGGATAACGTCCCCGATCTGACAACATTCTATTGCTAATACATTCCCGAGTGTGAATTATACTACTGAGACCTCTGTTGCTGACATGTGTAATATTTAACAAAAATACATATTGAATTTTAATGTGCTCTATGTGCACATTTCGGAAACACATTCCTGATTTCTAACTTGAAAAAAAAAACATCCAAGATATCAAGAATTATTGAATATTATATGAATCCACATCCAGCTAAGGAATGCTATTCACGAGGAAAAAAAGGACATTAGTTTTATGTTAGACGACTGAACATTTATTTTTTTATATAAAAACAAATGTCATTTATCTGCAATCTGTTTAATATATTTGCATTTCAGATCCTCCAACTGCAGACCCAGTGATATCAGGTTATAGTGGTACAGTAACTTACCTAGGTAACACAGTTACACTGACATGTACGTTGGATGGTGGTAAACCATTAGCTACTCTATCATGGAGGTGTAAAGGGTTCAATGTACAAGGTGTTAATGCCAACACACAGACATCAGCAATCAGTAGATATACGGTAACCATAGATACCAGTTATAATGGAAAGACGTGTACATGTACAGCCTCACATCAAATCTGGTCAGACAATAAACAAGTACAAAGTCAACAGTTTGTAGTACATTGTAAGTATAAATGATGTACTTTAAATAAACAATAAATCCGACCTCTTTATTCTTATGTTATGCATATAATCCTGGCAATATAAAACAATCATTCGGTCTAAATTTTAAGCATATGACATTTCAAATAGTTTATATCTTACGAAGGAAACTGATGGAAACTGATGACCTATTGCACATTTTAATGATCCTTGTGCGTATTTGATTTTATCCTTCTCAAATTATTAAAAAAGAATGTAATGTTTGAAAGAAAAGAATGTAGTTTAATATGTTTGCATGAATTTTGGGATATTTAATGCCAGACTAAAAGGTATACTGTTTATAGTCTGATTTACTGTTTGAAACAACTCATTTAATAATTATTGAATATGATACCCCTGCTTTAAAATGATTTTTTGAAACAAAATTTTAAAAAATTGTTATCTGCGATATGACTGATACATAAAAATGCAATAAAATAGATTGGCTACTGTATTTTGGTTTCTTTTCCTACCTTAGATCCACCGACAACAAATCCAGTAGTAAGTGGATATGATGGTACTTTTCGTTATCAGGATGATGTAGTTACATTGACCTGTATTGTATCAGGTGGGTCACCTCCGGCTACTTTATCTTGGACTTGTGACGGACAACAGCAATCTGCTATAAGACAATCTACATCAGGTACAACAGTGGCCAGTGGTATAAGGGTTACCATGAAAAAGGAACTTAATGAGAAAAAGTGTACATGTCATGGAAGACATTCCGATACCAGATATTCTCCAAACATTTCCAGTAATCCATTTATCGTACATTGTAAGTATATAGGTAGATACAATCCCAGTAATTTATTGTTTATTGTAAGTAAAAAATTAGATACAATGTTGAAGTGTGTCATATGTAAGGTTATATCTAAAAAACAAAACTAGTCTTTACAAAAATAATTATTAATTGTGTTTTATACTTTGTAACTGACATTGGCATTCATCTTTTTGTCTAGTTTTAATAAAAAAATATATATTATTATGTAATACTTAAGTTATGTAATATCAGTGTAAAAATGGTATGCTAAACTAAACTTGATGTAACTATTAAAAATAGCAAACTGTTAATAAAAACTTGTAAGAAAGAATAAATAAGCATTACAGTAATTTTCGTGGATAAGATAATACATACATGTGACACTTTAAGGTTCGGCACAAATGATTTAGGTATTATTGTCTTGACATATACAGTAAACAGGCATTGTGGATAAATAATTGGTCAATGTGTGGGCGTGTGTGGTGTAAATAGAATTGAGTTTAAATAGGTCAGATCTTTCTCTCTAGAATTTTGAATTGGACATGGTGAATAAGGTTTGGATTTTATTATTAAACAACTTCGGAAAATTGGTCTCTTTACATCCAGAGGTTCAACTCCCTAATTAATTTAGGTCTCGGTTCTATACACTCTTGATTTGATTATCAAAGAAAGAAAATTATCTTAGGAAAGACAGGAAACGGCAAGTCATAAACTGAAATTCATTGCAACATCAACTTCACTTACAATCAATGTTTAAAAACAAATCTAATATCTGATATTTACAATAGCTAATATTGGCTATTGGCTAGCTCATAGCCTCCTAACTTATAGTATAGAACGTGTCTTTGTGTCGACTTAACAACTAAGGGGGTAAGAATATACCCAAATCTGTAAACAGATGTCGATGGATTTTTCTGCATGAAACGCGATGTACTTATGCATATAATAAATAAAAGAGCATTATTTAATTGTGTATATTATATTCCAGGATTATGCGAAATAATCGTGCTACAATATTGTTCATACCCTCATTTACGTAACCAAACACGAAGTCAATTCCTAAATATACGATTTTGCACATTAGACTAAAAGTAGCCAAGAATAAATTTACATAAGAATGGTATCTTGTATATGTTTATTATTAATCTTCATTAAAAAGGATTCTGGGTAGATATACTTTATGTAGTCGTAGTAAATTCTCATTTCATTTTCACAAATTAGAAATTGAAATCATCATATATAAAAACTCATATGAAATTTGAAGTAAACATTCGAGATATTTGTTATTGTGAATGCAAATGAGATATTTCTACAATTAATGCCATTTAAAGTGCAAAAAGAAATAATAATAATAATAAAATAGAATTAAAAAAAGAAATTTCAATGAGTGCCGGTTCATGTTGAATAATGCATTGCCAGCCAGGATTTATGTTGAAGGTCTGTCATTAGTTCAGGTTGTGTTTTGCAAGTGTTTCCTTCATGTGTTAAGTGCATGTTTATGTATTAATGTTAGATCCCCCAAGTAATCCACTTGTTGAAGTGTCACCAGATTCACCATTCCCATGGACTGAAAGAGGAAACTGAAAGCTTCGATGTTCAGTTAATGATGGAAATCCACCTGTATCTTATGAATGGTCCAGTCCAGCTGGTGTAATAGCAGGACAAACATCAAACACATTATCACTGACATCATTAACAAAAAATGACTACAGGAAGGGATATAGTTGTAAAGTTTCTAATGCTTATACAATTGCCAAGAATCTAAACATACTATCAAACACCAAACAACTAGAGGTTGAATGTAAGTTTTATAGTTTGTTTATCTACAGTAAAACGTAAATGTTGTAAGTATTAAACGGACTTCTTACCTGAAAAAAAGTTTTACTTTGAAATGCATTATGATTTAAATGTTAAAATTCTTTTACTCATGCATGTAAACAATATCACATTAAAGAAATAGATTGAGAACATATAAACGTCTTGATACGTATAATATATGTATTTGCTTCTGCAAGTTTAAATATTGTATTCTAATATCCATAAAAGGAAACATCGGACAATAAACAAGATTTTCTTTGTGGAAGACTAGAAAATATTGTATAGGTTTTACTCTCACGTGATTGTACTGAATTGAAAACAAAAGTATTAAATCATATTCGCTTTAAGATAAGATGTAAAGGTATTAAATCCCTTTTCAACAATAATACTGGGAATTACAAATTTGGAATAATTAAAAGTATTGGTTTTTATGGTTCACAGATACTTAACACAACTGCTTATACTGAGAATAGAAACATTTAAATAATGATTTTGAAAAATATGATCACAAATACAAAAATATTTCCATTTTTATACTTGAGATATATTAACTTTTGTTGTATTATAGATAATCCGGTAGTAACTGTTGGTATTTCACCTGCATATATCCGAGAGACTGATACTTTTGAACGACACTGTACAGCTGATGGTAATCCGCCACCAACTATATCATGGACATCAAATACAAGTCCTTCTAATGCATCTATATTCAAATTAGTTACAACAATGAGGAACCAGACGGGAGATTATACATGTAGAGCACAGGCTCAGTCTAAAGGTCCTCATGGATTATTATCTGGTCAAGCTGTTCTAAAAGTAATTGTTCAATGTAAGTAATAGAATACATTCTTTGAGCTGAAAGATATTTATGTTGCAAATGCATTCTTTTAGCAATTAAACTGTTTTAAATGATTTTCGTTGTAAATATGAATGCAAAAATAGCGCGTTATGACAAGTTTGCCTTGTAAAGTGTTTGCATTCATATTGCCATTAAAGATCCATTTTAAACTGTTCAATTATTATATTTTCGATAATTTTTTTTGTTTTATTTATTCAATGATTTGAAGACTCGAAAAATCTCTTCTATGAAATAGGCACATCGGGAGGAGTTTAGTAGACACAACAGTTATGAAGAACGTGCATTTTAGACTAAACAGTTCAACGTGCTTTTTGACCGAAATATTGTCCAAAAATACAACACATTTAGGGTGTTGATATTCAAATATATTATAATTATTTAATATCTAATATCCTTTAAAAATCTAGAAAATACCACCAACTAACCTCAAATTCACACCAAAACCCCCAATAGTTACCCCACCCCAAAAATAGCGTGGATGAATAACGTATACATACTTGAGCCGCCTTTTTTAATTATGGATGTTAAAAGGGTAACAACTGAAGTGGGAATTTGAAAAGAAATTTGGAGTAAAAACGTTATTTGCATTGAAATGTTACTGACTATGTGTTCGACCTACGATCTGGTCATCTTATACTAAGGAAACTGTAGTGATGGTTTTTAATGACCAAGCACGTGGGTCTCGAGTCTGCTCCAGGATTTGTGAGTGTAGACAGGAATTTCCTGAGACACTTTTTTCTGGAGCGTCGACATTGTTTGGTTTTATTATCTCAATAAATCTTTAGTCCCATGATTTGATATGATCATTATGTGCCCACCTTAATACTAGATATCGTTCAAATATCTGTATCAGTAAGGATTATATTTATTATTTACATTTGGTGTGGTGCAAATGCCTATAAAATAGAAAATTATCGTTTCTCTGTTATATTGATTACAAAGGCTGATATGTAAATTTTCTTATTTACAAACTAAGCTTGTGAACCAGATAATTTTCACTAAAAGTGGCATACATATATTTTTGAAACATTTCTTAGATGGGTACTAGGGATGTAGCGCCTTTCCTAAGGTACAAAGAAGTTTTTATAAGATCTGATTGTTTAAGATGTTTATTTATTTATTTATTTATTTATTTATTTATTTATTATTTTTTATGGGATTGATGATTTTGACAGACCGATTCTTGTCCGTTTTTTCGACAGGCCGTCTAAAACACCTTTTTGTTCTTTTAAAGAGTACCTGTAACGATTTTCAGTTTTGACATATTTTATTCGTCGTACTTAAATATGGCTGTAGCGAAAATTCCATAAAATTTCATTCCATAATAAGGTAGATATCGGCGATTTTCTAATACATCTCTAGAAATCCAAATCAAAAAGGTCGATATCGAGGCTCCCGTGTTGTGATGTCATAGCAGTAACATACCTCCACAGAATATTATTTACCAACTTCTAAAATAAGTCAAATACGAACTCGTAGTTTAACTCTCTATGATTATTTTACGGGAAAACTATTTAACGAAGTGGAATTAACATCCGTTGTACATGTACCGATAATTAAGATTATTACTAATCCTTTTGTTTATTAGACACATTCCTTAGATTTAGACCCACACCTGTAATTAACAGGATGTCACTTATAATTTGCAAAATTGATTTGCAGGTTGATAAAGTTATCTTACGTCCTGTAATATACAATAATATATTTACAGTTCGAGTAAAGTAAAATAATTTTATTTGGTAAACGTTATTTGTCATATACAGTATAAAGATTTCACTCCGGAAAAAATGGATATTTCATTTGTAAATTATAAAAGTAAAAAAAAGAATTCTTTCTTAGTTTTCATGTCAATAATAATAATAATAATAATAATAATAATAATAATAATAATAATGATAATGATGATGATAATAATAATAATAATAATAATAATAATAATAATAATAATAATAATAATAATAATAATTATTATTATTATTATTATTATAAAATACCACTTTCAGGCAAAATCAAAAACTAAAAATTAACGACCAGAATAGTCTATTTAAAACATGTTTATTGATCTCCTTTCATTAGATTTTAGTTTTCACTTTTCCTTGGGCATACATTTAGCTGTGATATTCTTAAATTCTTTATTCTATATATACAAATTCATAAAATTATTATTATTATTTTTATTTTCATTATTATTATTATTATTATTATTATTATTATTATTATTATCTCGTTTTTTTTTTAAATGTGGTCTCATTCTAAAATCTGTGCCATTTCATTTTAAACAATTATAATATATTTCGCGTAAAATAATTTCAGATGCAATACCTTGTTTTTTTTTTCTTTTTTATTATCTCAGCATTAATTAACCATCGGACAGTTGAAAAGAACTATGTTACAAACTTTAATTGTGTGAACATTTTCCAATTATCGAGGAAATGTGATGCCGCCAGACTACTTAAAAGTTTTCTACATCCGGTCATTTAATTTCAACTGTCAATAAACATTGCACAAAAGAACATAGGCGATTGGTTTTTTATGTATTGGTTTTTACCCGGTGCTACTGTCATGTGCTGATTTCGAATTTTTATTAAAATAATGCATTCAAAATTCAAAATTTTATTATTTTAATAGAAATTCAAAATCAGCACATGAAACCACAGTAAGTTCCATAATATTCATCCGGTAGGCTGTCCACTCCGACTTGATATTTAATTCATTTTAAAATGTCAACGATAAAATTAATTTTTCGTGTATTTGACTAGTTAAAACTAATCGGGTTATTTTTTGTTATAGCTATGCAACTTATCGTAATTCTCGAGTCTGTCCAGTCCGACTTCATAAAATAATTTATTTTAAGTCACAGATATAATCATTTTTCATGTTATTGACAAGTTAACACTCGTCAAGTATTTTTCAACAACTATGCAACCAAATGCAGGTCGGGACTCGACTCAATATGTTCATCAGATTCGTCCGTTTCTGGTTCGAATAAATAACGGTTTTACTCCAAATTCATCACTTATAAGATTATCTACTGCTTCCCGAAATAATGACGAATTATTTGACATAAATAGGTACATGTCAGAGTCGTTAATTTCTTCTACATACGTCAACATATCATCATTGTTACTACTGTCTATTATGTTAGACACTACTTCTAATACTGCAATGACGTCACACGTTTCACTTTTCGATAAAGAGAAAGTTATAAAATGTGGATTTCAAACCGCTATAACTTTTTTATTTTGTCACCAATTTTGATGCGGTTTTCAATATTGTTATATTTAAATAATATATAAAACAATTGTGATAAAAAAATTTTTGGTTACAGGTACCCTTTAAACTTTGACTCTCAAAATGACCCTATTACAGAGAATATCAGCCATGTTCTATCTATTTAAGTAATTTCAATGGTTTTGTTTCGTGCATTTTTACAATATTAAACCGTTCTTGTAAAATCATGTAAATGCACTTTTTAGCCATGTTTGTTTATCTAGTTCCGAATCGTGCATTGCATTTGATATGTATTTATACACGGGATCACGTGTTTTCGTTTTTGATTCACGGTCTAAATTAATGTAAAAGCCCTTAGGCTTGGAGAAATTGGAATTTAACACAGCAATAATAATAATATAATTAAAATGAAATAGGACTTTGAAGTGTTAAACACTAATGCACTCACAACAAAGACATTTTTCGTTTGTTGTCAGCTCTAACAATGTAAAAAAAACACTACAGAAGGAAGTGCTTAGATACAAAAATATTATATTTTTATGATTACAATAACCAGGATCAGGTGTATAGGTTAGCATGGTATGCTATTACGAATAAAATTGATAATTTGACATCTATTTGTATAAACTGTGTCCTTGGATTGTCATTCTTGAGTCAGTTGACAGCTTTTTTAGCTCACCAAAGCTGAAAGCTCTAATGAGCTATTGATGAGCTTTTGCTAACCATCTTCGCCTACCATGCGTCTTCCTTCGTGTGTAATGCGTAAAATTTTAAGATTTTAATCTTCTCCAAAACCACTTGACCAAATTTAAAGAGACATGGTTGCCATCATCCTTGGAAAAGGCCTTTCAGATTTGCACAAATTAAGAAATTATGTCCCCTTGGGGCTCAATAAAGGAAAAGAATACTGAAAAAACTTTAAAAAATATTATCTGAATGTAAAATTAATATAATTATTTAATGTATATTATTCTTAGGTCATCTAGTTCCAGATATGCCCAAATGGTAGCCATGGGCAAGGTACTTAGATATTTCAAAATACATCTTGAAAACTTTTTTGTATATAACAATATTGTGGGTATAGGCACAGCAATAATTTCGATATATGGTTTAAAGACATATACTCAAAGGTCAAGATCACAGCCGCAAAAGAGAACTGAATAGTCAATTATCTTGAAAAATGTTGAAAATTTGTATATTCCTGTATATTAGAATATAAAATGTATTGACATGACGAACATTTTGATACATGGTTTAAAGTAAACCTTTAAAATTCAAGAAAAAAGATATAAGATATAGTTAATGATACTAGTTGCTACATGCATATTAGGTAAATGAAATGTAATTAGTTATTTCTGGTTAAGATTTTCCGCACTTTTACATTTTTTATAAAATTGAGAAAAATTGGAAAGTTTCTGTACCTTATATATTGTTTGTTGAACTTTGCAAAAAACTTTTAAAAGATCCTGCGATTCAACACTTGTATATCTCTTCATATAACACTAATTATTATCTATCGTCTGTAAAATTATATCAATCTTGTAAATAACATCATTGATTTTCGAAAACCAAGATTGACTTTAAACCCACCTTTATATCTTACAGGTAGACTCAGGTATTATAGTTAGAATTGTCACAGCCATGGATAATGTTTGTTTCAAAATATAACTTCGTTTCTTAGTAAATTAAAGGCTCAATATTTTTGAATTTTTTGCTACTAATAAATTTAATATTGTGAGTTATCTAAATCATTTAAAATAAAATTAAATACTAATTTAAATCCGTTATATTTCTTTCTCATCAGCTAAAATAAGATAATGTTTTTACAATATATCTACCAGAATAGTTGAAAAAAATGTTAAATGTATTTAAGATGAATGTAAAATTATTTTTTCATTTAAATGAGTATCGTTTTGTTATAGATTTATTTTGTTTTATTAGTTCCACCGACAGTTCAGGCTATATTAGAACAAACCAGTGTCATAGAATGTATATATGTATTGTTTAGCTAGAGGAGTACCTGATCAGTATACATATGGAGGATGGGTTCAGGAATACATGAATACTATAATACGTTCTGCTAATGACTTTATATTATCTAAGAACCAACAAAACCTAACACTGTCGGGAGTGACACACCAAGATATTGGTACATACAGATGTAAAGCACACAATACTATAACAGACAAGTATGGAAATCTTTATCAGCACGGAACGACAAATTTGGTTATGAACTGTAAGCATTTATTTTGTGTGTACAAACTTAAAATCTTATGACTAGAGTTTATTGTTAAAGCTGATTTAGATTATTAGACAACACTATAATTATGCATTAAAATACACACATTATACAGAAAATGACCAAGAAACGTACGTGACAAATGAGATAACTTTTCAAGATTATTTAATAATTTCCTGATAGCTTTTAAATTTTTTTTTGACACTGTTACTTACCATGGTTTTAACATTTAGTTTTAAAATATGCACTACAAAAAATTTCTACTCGCTCTTTTTCTTTTGAGATATTTATTGTTATTTATGCCTAAATAATGAATTCAAGAGCCATATGTTAGACTGTTGCACCTCCAGGCAAATACTCTTTAACGCAATGAATTAGTTTTTATGTTTAAATACAAATCTGAAGCCCCAAATTTCATTTTAAAAAAAAATGAACGATAAATAAAATGGAGAATAACGTAAATTACCCTCTTTATTTTGAATTGTCAAAACTACGTGATTTTTATTACATTCGAAGTTTTGCCAGTCCTGTTGTAATTCACAAGTTATTGTTTAGTAATATAGTAAGTATTTATGAAAATATTGTTTTTGATTTAAGTTTCAGCAGTTTTTAACAGCTCAAAAAAATTTTATGCAGAATTAGACAAAACCGTCGAAATCAGAATTCCATTTTTTGCAAATCCAAAGATACAAAATGCAGATAAAATATCGCTGACAAAAGAAAATATAAACAAAATAGACAGAACAGATATAAAACTGAACATTGAAACAAAATATTTTGACATTGTGTTTCATGGTAAAACTATTATTGTAGACGGGCAACAAACAATTATTCAAATTTTTCAGTTTAAAAGTGAATTACAAGGAAATTATACAATTGGAATAAAAAACTACGACCAGGGATCAGTTTCTACTTTTGTGTTTCAAGTAATTCTATCCGGTAAGTGTAAAAAAAAAACACAAATAATTACAAAATAATATTGCGTTAAATTGAATCCCAAGTAGCAATATTAGAAATTCATTGTCGGTCAAAAGTCAAGATTGTTATAATCAGTAAGAGATATGACAAGTTCTTATTGTAAATGTGAGAGTATAGGGTCGTACTTGAATTGTATTGATTAAGTGTTGTTTTGCAATGACTGTAACAAAGGAGATGTTTAACAGTTGCACATTATCTAAAGTAAAAATGCTAATTTTCTGTCTCTTGTTTTTAAGGAATAGAAACTATTGTTATATTATTATTTTTTCTAAAAAAAACAAAATATTGCAAGTCTTTGCAACAAAGCAGACATACAAAGCAGTTATACATGTATATTGACAAATCACAAATAACATGTGGATGAATATTGTAAACTCTATCCAGGTATGAAATTGTTCTAATATCAAACATTGTTACTCGATCGAGTTTTTGCTAACTTAGTCATGCAGAATTCAATTGGTTAATGCAATTTTCAAATTAAATAGTTATCGTAGTATTATGATCATGTGACCTTTACCTTTGATGTATATTATCTTTAGTTCAAAATGATCGTTATACTAGAAGGACATTGTATCAATTTTATCAAAAAAATTGAATTCTTATATCTGACATAATTTAATTATATTTGATATGTTTCCACATTTTAAATAAACTCTTTCAGATAACTTTTGTATTAGTCAGTTTACATCGCATTTTTTCTACACGAATGTTTTCATCTCAATATATAACTTCTTTACTAATGTGTTTTAAATAAAATTTTAGGATCACCGGAACATCCAAAATTGTTTAAGATACTATCTAGTACATCAGATAGCGTAACGGTTACGTGGATTGCTGGGTCTAATGGAGGACATCAACAGACATTCGTTCTATTATACCAACAGACAGAAAAGGATGAAACACTAAAAACCAAAAACATTACAGAAACTGACAAAAAATTAAACTATACGTTAACTATCTCACAACTGAAACCTGGTACTGATTATTTTTTTTTGGATCTATTCTTATAATAGTAAAGGAAACACAAAGACACAAGTAGAATCTACAAATGGAGTTTCTATAGCAACTAAAAGATGTAAGTTTTCAAAATTAATTCTTGAAAATATTTCATTTGTTTATGTGATGAATCAAATTACTAGCTATGAATACATATATACATAAACAATATTTTAAATAACCCGGAGCTCCGTGACGGATTGTTTTAAAGAGAGTGCTTACGGAGTACAGTGTCTTTAATCGTATAGGTATCAATCCCATTTTGGCATGTCCTTGTGTGAGAAAGTTTTTCACTTCGCTTGCCAGAGGTTGGTGGTTTTTTCAGTACTGCGGTTATCTCCACCTTTCCCTAACTGACCACTTAATGCCATGGTTGATTCACAGCAGTACTTAACTCATTTCTAAATCTCCAGTAGGAAAAATGAACTCGAAGTTACTCTGATAACAATGGATTTTTATTTGTATCATATATAACAAAAACCTGCTAAATTTTGATGTGCCAGATGTGCACATTTCGAAAAAAAAACATTCCGCATCAGTGACACTAAAGGACGAAAAATTTGATAAATTAAAAACGTACGCCAAACAGTTGAAAATAAATGAATCTAAAGTTCTAAAATTATATGAATCCAAATCCAGATAAAAATGCTCTGCGTGAGGAAACAAACCTTAGAAAATTTCAAAAATTAAGACGGCTGAAAATTTTGTTAAATTGCATTTTTTTTTTTTTTTTTTTTTTTTTTTTTTTTTGACAGAAAAAAACTGCCTACTGCGTGGATACCCTCCTTGAGTTCTAATCCACAAGCAGCGGTACCCAAGGTTTCAGTTTATTTCATATTATGAGTTTTCAGTTTCGATTCCTTTATGTTTCATAGAAGACAACCATGCCAACAAGTTACTCATCAATAGATAAAAAAATCATATAAGGATTTAAATAAATTTCCTTATACATTTTTGTTTCAGTAGAACAATATCAATCCAACTGCAATGATAACGATAGATTATTCATTGGATTAGTGGTTGGAATAATAATAGGAATTTTAGGCGAAGGACTTGCTGTTTTAATTCTTCTTTGGAAAAAAGGAATTTGGAATGGAATTAAATGTTTTTCAGGTATTGCAGATTTTATAAAACATTGGTAAATTTATATTGACTAAAACAATCGTCGGTATTCTATCGTCGTTAAATGCTCAAATGTAAACTAAATGCAGTTTAGAAGTTATTTCTGATCAAACGTTATCACACATGGTTACTCGTTTGTACAGAGGAAAATGTTTTGTTTTGCTAACTTACCAATATTCTGTATTTAATTATAAAAGTTTAACAATCACTTTTTCTTTAACCCCTGGAGATTAATAGTTTACTTTTTTCCTTGAAAATGAAAATGTTTCAGCTTCGATATGTCTTTTAAATAACAAATCTAAAACTTGATAATTTTAGTTTGTTGTGTTTTAAACATAGTATTCATTGTTAATTGTTTTAGAAAAGGGATCACAACAAAATGACAATCCGTAAGTAGCTATTTAATTTTACTATCTTAATTTCCATATGCAGCAAAGCATGATAAATAAATAAATGTTTACAGCTCAGATCAATCTTTTTTATTTCATATAATTTTGAAATATATTGAAAAGAACAGGACTTATATATTGATTAATGAATTAGTGATTTTTATTTGAGAATATTCACAATGGTTATTATTTTGCTAGCAAGCTATTGTAAACATTTGCTTAAGAAATCAATTAAAAGATTTGTAAGTCGATAATTAATCTAACATTTTCTAAATGCCAAACATTTTGTTTGCTTGTATTTTTTATACTTTAGACAAGAAACACAATATGAGGATATAAACAATGAAAGGAAAAACGAAAATGTTTATGATGGAATTGACCAACAGAGAGAAGGTTATTAAGTTTGTATTTTTTAAAACAATTTTTATAATGATAAATAGTAATTATATATATTATATTATATTATTATATTATATATATATATATATATATATATATATATATATATATATTATAGCTTTATTATTCAGCTTATTTAAACGTTAATATTATAGTAGAAAAGTAAAGTAATCTAAAATACAGTCATGTTTTAGAACTACAAAAAATAAGTGCACAATACCCGTTTTCTTAATGTAAAATCACTTTATTTCAGACGGAGAGAGAAATCAAGAAATTTTAAGGTGAGTAATAAAATAGTTTGTATAAGGTTGGCTGACAAAAACTAAAATACAACACTTTACTCACGCAAAGCTACAAATCTGTTGTCAGAAATTAATGGTTTGAAAATATCTCAAATTTTCTCAAAACATTTCTCTTTTTGATCTTATATATGCATAGTTTCATTAAAATAATAAATTTAAGTAAAATGATTCATATAAGTAGGACTATGTATTTTTTCAGATGACATAATATTCTTAAAAAACGAAAATTGCTGTTTTCTTATCTGCCTAGGATGAATTAAGTGTTTCAAAAACACAAACATACCAATATCAAAATCAAAATTAATTTGATTAAAATAGTCTATTAATTCTTTTAGAGTACATGGAGAGTATGAACATCTGGATAATATACGAGAATCAACCGCCTATCAGCAATTAACTTGTAAAGGTATTAAAATAAAACCAAACCAAAACCAGTATCAAACATAAGGAAAAGAAAAACAAAACTCGGGCAAATTTTATTATTAACGTAACCTTCCATCAATGTTGTGAGGCCGCGTGATCCGGAAGGGTAGGCAATTTCTGTCTAGTTAGCTGCTCCCGTCACGTGCAAAGTATATTTTGAAAATGAAAGGAACAATGAACTATAGTAAGTCAAATATATCCAGTATAAGTCTGGATACAGTGACCTCATATTTATCAAAAATGTTGTAATATCGGCAAAGAGCCGTGATGAGCCAAGGCTTGCGGTATCCTTTAGCCAACAATTTTATTTAAGCAGTTTGCTTCGTAAAAAGTTCCTGTATTGAGAACAATCTCTACTATAACGTATTAACTGATAAAGATATACACCATACGCAAGAGAAACATCAATGGTATTTATCACTATTCAATCTTGTCTTGTTTGATTTTCTGATCCTTAAACTGTGATATATTGGTTCATTGTTTACGTTGCACTTTACACGCTTTTACAATAACAAATCCATCCTTTTTTATTTACACTAGTGATAACTATTTAATTATAAACTACCAGGAACCTTTGTCATATTTGCTTTAATTTCTGTGTTTTCTATGTCTTTCTGTTTACATCGTTAAATCATATATGTGTATATATGTGTTTAGAATGAAAATCTATAAATATTTCTTTCTCATACAGTTTTACATTTCTTTTTTATTTTATATTTTATATAAGGTGCTGAAGCCATCCCGATGACTTACGAGAACACGGTTGTAAAATGACAGAAAAAAGAACTGATAACGGCACTGATATAGAAATTTTGAAGATTACTTTTTTCTAAAAAAAAAATCAAAGACATCAAATTACAATTCTTAAACAATCATTTTTATATAAGTCTTATTATTATTGGCTAACCATGTCCGAAGCTTATGTGAGCTTATGACATGGCGCAAAGTGTGTATGTGCCTGTATACCTCGTTAACTTAATTTCGACTTCACCTCTTAAAGTACTTGGGGATGTAAACAAGCCTTGTTCAGAAACGTATTGGCATGTGCAATTCAGATTTTTTCATGTTGTTTCCATGACAACCAAAATTTGTTCAAGGTTAACTAGGGTGCAAGCAACTTAAAGCATTCCTCCTCTTCAAAACGACAATAACACAATAATGACTTATGGTATATCTAGGATCTTGAGACTTCAATTTGTTCATTTCGTGAAATTTGGTGGAGAAAATGTACTACTCGTCTTTGCGTTAAGATTTTAAGACTTTCGAAATAATATAAAAATGCATTATAATATAAATAATGCGGTTATTTGCAAAGATAATGACAGGAGATTCTCATTTTTAAAGTCAACTTTGAAAGTTCTTGATACGCAGAGGTTAACGGTCATGGTCACGGTCTTTTTTTATCTTTGAGATTTCAATACTAGATGAGCTGTTGTAAGATACTTCATGCTTACTATTTTTCATAGGTAATGAGCATTAAAATAGCAAATGATTGCTTAGAATAAATGTTATATGCAGCAGACAATAATATATTAAGCATCAGAAAACTTAACAAGGTAGTCAATCTCGAGTGCATATCTAAATCCATGTAAAAGTGAATGATTGAGCATCAAAACCTTGCAAGAGATTTTCTTTGTTCACTTTTAAAGACTATTATAGAATTATAGAAAGCTGATAATAATAAAATGGACAAAAATGTTTAGCATGTCATGATATATAAAAGCGGTTTCGATGTTGTTCGTAGCAACTTAAATAAGTTTTTTATAGAAGTTTTTTTTTTTTTTAATAAAAATTATCAAAGATTGGCAATAGCTATTTATTGAAAAAATAATTAACATGATAAATTCTAACAAGAGTTTCATATCTATACTTACATCCAAAAGAGTCGTAGCAACAGAAATACTAAATGTTCGTAAGTATTGAAGACTAAATGCTAACAATAAATTGCCAAAAAATTTAAGCATGAACAGATCAAACACGGTATTACAAAATTTTGTATCTATATGTCAATCAATGTAACAGTAATTGCCCCTTAAAACATCTAAGCTTCACAGATTTTGCTGTTTTTGACATTTTTTCTTGAAAAGTATTACAGAATATTATAAAAATAAATTGCAAAAATTATCAACTTATTATTTTTGAAATTAAAGTAACTATTTAATCATAAGTTATCAGGTGGGTGTCTTAGACCAATTATAATTATTATCATTATCACTTGCTTTATTGAAAAGCATATATATATATATATATATATATATATATATATATATATATATATATATATATATATATATATATTGACAATATTTCTACGCACTGCCTGTAATAAAGACTATCGGGTTTTTTTATCTTTTTAATTCCTGTATTATTTTTTCTTAATATTTACATACACTTATAATATAAAGTACATTCCTTAAACTATTTATCAACAATATGTAATATTTTATATGGAATAAATATACAAATGTATTTTATATTCATTTTGTTATTTTATTTTATTATTTCCGGACGCCAAAGTTACTGCCGCATTTGAGCTAGTGAAAATGTTACATTCGTCACAATATAGTACAGAGTGCATATTTGCATTTTTTGTGAGCTAATTAAGGCTACTAAATTAAGGTTAAGGTGGCCATAAGTTGCACACATCTTTAACACTTTTAGTTCTCTGGTTTTTCTAAGGCCTTAAGCCTACAGTTTGTTCATTTTTTTGGTTAAAATAGGTCGATAAAGATTTATCTTTCTTATATATTAACATTTTTGCACCCTTATGATTACTTTGGAATTAATTTCGAAATGTGCACACATAGCACATCAACATTAAATTAAGGTGATGTTTTGTTAGGTTGTTCCTTCCCCTGAACGGGTATTGATGCTGTTGGAGTACAACAGAAGATATATATGACTCAGTAGGCAGATTGTTTTGCTTTCAGACAATGTATCTTGTTGAGAAATTCTCAGTTGTATTGAATTTGGATTTTTTCGAACAAAAATTACTAAGTTTCTTCCCTCGTGCAAAATTTTCATTAGCTTGATTTGAATTCATATTACTTGAACTTTTGATTTTCAAATGCTTTTAATTCTAAATTTTTTCTAACAACTTTGTCGACCTCTATTGTTACTAATACAGAATAAATTTACATAATGGACAACTCATAATTAAACTGGTATTATTAACGCGTTTTTGCATTGATTCAAACAATTTTGTTAAATGGATTGTTATAACTTGTTTTATGTTCCGTATACACAAAACCAATCCCTTAGGTAGTAAAACCCGTAATCATCTAATCACCTAATAATGCGTTCAAAACATAATTTTACACTTAAATACCTATGAAAAATGTTAATAATAATAATAAGAAGAAGAAGAAGAAGAGAACACCTCTCCCAAAAACAGCTGCTCATTCTCAATTACGATTCCACTACTAGATGACCAATCAGTACAAAAAAGTTTCGTGAATATCGTTGTAAAATAGAAAAGAACATACATAAAAAACCTTAAGTACCAGTATTGGTATTCATATATTAGTAGCATTAACTCCTAATCAAGACCACAAACTATACGTTTTTCTCTATGAGTTTCCGCTGCTAATCTATAGCTTTGGCTAAATAGATATTATGATCTACAGAGGCAATTTAGAGAAAAATAGAAGATTTGTTATAAACACCTATGGAGGTGAATGATTTCTAAATACTTACCCTCTGTTAGGAATTTTTGGACTTATTAAACCAATCTTTGAAAATAAGTATATCCTATAGGTGTATTCATTTGTAATAATTTACCTATTGATAAATATTCATTTATAATAAAATACAAATAAAAATTATTGACTTTTTTAAGGATAACAAACATTTAGTGTTTTGGTATCTGTTTATTGTGGTAACATAAAGTTAGGTTTCTAATGATTACATTTATTTTTGAGCCACTAGATGTAAAAAATATAATGTTAATTTGCCTTCAAGTAGTTATATAAACAAGTTTACAGACATTTGATGTCAATGATCCTCTTATCTTTGTCACCAGTATATGTAATATTTGTTTTTATCGTGTGGTCTGGTTTTTCATAAACGTTAAACAATGTTGTCTAAATAATACACAAACATATTAGTCCATCAAAAAATTACGATCCATAATCAACTGGCCTATTTAGTTATACATGTAAACTTCAATGAAGGAATTGGGGTCGAGGCTTTCTGTGACGTATGTGTCAAAATACAAACATTTTTAGTTTGTAATTAAAGCAATTAAGTAAGAGAAAATTTATCAGGTTCGTGTATTAGGCCATTTTGGCGTCTTCTTTCTTGCGTCTTTTTTGCTTCTTGAAGAATGTTTTTAAAAATGTTCACATTTTGGTTCAAATAACAAGATCGGTGATAAGTTTTGTTAATTAATAGAAAATTCATTTACATTTAGTTTGTCGATAAACGACCCTTCAAATTTTGTTCTCAAAGTTTTAAAATATTTGTATGCTAAAGCGAGCGACAGGAAGGTCATTTAATTTTAAATGAAATACAATCGGTATATTTTGTTAGAATAATCAATTGTTTTTGACTAATAATTGAATCAAGCGTATTGTAGATAACATAGTACGAAAGTGTCTGTCTGACTACATTCACTATGCGATCATTATTATATACAAAACGTATATATATATTGTGTTATATTAGCAGTCCTATTTGGGTGTGCATCTGGTATATAATAGATATACTGAAACTTAATAGTAAATGACTTCAGTCTTTACCTGAAGAAGATATTTTACTGTTAGTGTTATGGTAGAAAATTGTTGTACGTGGGTTTCAAATACATCATTGTTTTATTTGATTACACGACAAACAAAAATTACCACAGTTTCTTATTTTTTATTGTAAAAATTAAACCATCTTGACCTATCCCACATCATTTTGAAAATAATAGACCATTTAAATTTTCATAAACATGCTTCAAACATATCCTAATTATACTTAGTCAATGATTGTAAATATGAAAAGAGTATTAATTACCTTAGTTGTTTCAGAGAATATTATAAAGATTTTACCTTTTTTTTAAAATAAAAAAAATTCCCCAAGATCAATCAACAAAAAACCACTTACCTGTAGTAAGTTTAGTACTTACTGTACGAAAAAGGAGGCTATATACAAATTTGTAATAATAAAGGTACTAATCATTATACAGTACTTACGACCTTGTATTATTCAAAATCAATCAGCCATTTGAGATTTTAGTTTGATTACGGAAATTGTTTTAGGCTACTAACATGTAATCATGTCGAATAATCGCTACTTTCATTTGCTTTAGTTTTGAATAAAATGCGATGATAACAGGAATTATATTGGGTAATGAACTAATTTTTTTTTTTTTTTTTTTTTTTTTTTTTTTTTTTTTAAATTACTCATCATTTTGTACACTTAAGGTTTATTTACCAAGTCAATGTCCAGAACAAGTCACGGGGACAGTAATTAATAAATCACCATGAACTCTCATCAGTGATCTAAGTGGACTTAATTCTGACGATAACATGATTAATATAGACATATCGCCCGATTAAATATACGCCCATACGGTTAACAAACATGCAAACGTATATATCGTCTGATAAATTTACACATTTTTTCCCTGATAAGTATGCGACTCTAACTCCTAACAAAAATATGCATCTATTGCCTGATGCACATACGCACATACCCACTGATAAATATACGCACATTATGCTTGATAAATATAAACACCTGCAATTAAAATACGCAGATTTACTTAAAAATGTTTGCATTAATGTATGAATATCATACTCAAATGATTAAATTGGAATGTATCCTGGAAATCAATGTTTAAGGCATGTACGTGGCAATGATAAACTAAAAAAAAAAAAACAAGTCTTAAATACAGAGAGACCATTTGCCAAATTTTAAGCCTTTTGTTATATATTCCTCGATTAAATGCCTCTCTCGACGCAATATATAATTGTGTAGATGACAAAGTTAACGCATTCGAACTCATTTTCTCTCGGTACACCATTTTGGCGCCTTTTTAAGTACTAACAAAAAACTATATATTTTCAAATACACGCATAAAAAGTAAATTTCAATTTTCATCAAGGACCTTTTTTCTAATGGATCATTCACACCAACGGATGTGTACTTGAACGCAGTGAAAGCGAAAGCGTAAAACAGCTTTGTTCCAAAAATAATTTGGTAAGTAATTCGTAATTATAAATTGAAATAAAAATTTTTTCAAGCTATAAAAGAAGACGGGATTGGAAGTTTAGATGACCGTTTTCAAATATAATTCTGTTAGGTAATAGTAATAAGCTTGGCCCTACTGATGTTCTTTCTTAATCGCTAAGATATTCGGATTACTAAAGGTATAACAGAATATTCACTTCATACTTTTGTCTTATAACCTGGTGTTCTGATGCGTATGAAAAAGAATAAAAACAAATCACAACACAATTGTATTTTTACCTATTTAAACGTGTTATTGGATCTTATTTAAATTTGTTTACTTATTTATTATTACTAAATTTATCCAGCATGATTCTTTAACACATTCGAATTACATATAATCGTTCATTATCTGCTAATTTGAAATATAGCTATAACATTATCAAACAACTTTTTACTTATATTGCTAACTAAATAATCACCCCCTTTTTATTAAAAGGTAAATTAAAATGGGTAACACTTCAAACAATGATTATTTTTATATTATGCCATATTTTATATATATGGCCTTTGAGTGTGTTACAATATACTTAAAATATATATAATATATACTTTTGAATCTTTACTTCACAACAAGAAATTTAAAATATAAATATGGATACACGGACTTTCTGTCAGTTGTACATGCTTCTGGATATATTTTTATAATATTTTTTTGTAAAAAAAAAAAAAATCAAACCAGCAGTAATGCTTCTTATTTCAAAATTGGTGTGTGAATATATTTGTACCGTTTATTGCCTTTATTTGCAATATAAACGACACACGTACAAAAGAAAATTTATCGTTTAACACAGTACGAGTTTATGTGAACCTAAGTAAGTGTTTTATGTAAATACCCGTCCGTGTGTGTGTGTGTGTGTGTGTGTGTGTGTGTGTGTTACATTTAATCATATCGATGACTGCTATTTCACACGTTTCGTTACACACATTTAATATAGATTAGTCGCACGATAAATTGTTTTTTCTTTTTTTCAAAGAAAATGTTTTAGAATTTGAAAGAAGCAAAGAAAAAATTTAATTGATGTTGTTTTTATGTATATATGCTAGAACAAAGAACTCAGAAGCTACATTGAATTTGAGCTTGTTATACAAATTAAGTAAAACATTAATACACCCTTATGTATAAATAGGTAAAAGCACTCTGAAATGGAGATTATATGTACGTTTATTCTAAATTTTTGAAACAACCCTTCTTAATTACAGTTTTAAATGTTCAACATTGCAATACAGTTAAGACTTTTTTATTACAAGCAACGTGGACACTTACAGGTCCATCAGAATCTGCAGTAGCCGATGAATCATTTACATTGACATGTGATCCACATGATAGTAATGCTATAGCTGTAATATGGAGGGGGCTTGATATTGATACTTCTTCTTCCGGGACTGTCAGAGCTTCTGTAGAAGAGAATAGATGTAAAATTGGACCAGGATATGATACACAGTACCAGTATACATGTGAACCTGGACATGTATATAAACTAACAATACCGGCTGATAAGATGACGAGCAGTCAGAACAGTAAAGTATGGAGGTGTGAGGGTGTAATCGGTGGCGATGGGGATGAGTGTAAAGTAAAAGTGGCAGGTATTATCAAAAGTTGTTTGTATTAACAAGAACGCATGCTGCATCCACCCGCTGAACTGAATATAGTCTTCAATACACTTTAACAACGGTTCGAATGTACGTGAAGCCTAATTTTGAATTTTTATGTCCCACCAAATCTGAGACTAATTTTGCTTAGTTTTTCCATACAATTATTACTTTTTTTCTTTCATGTGTTAAATATATAACAAATAAATATCTGTTAAATTTCGATATGCCATATGTGCACATTTCGGAAAACCATTCGTCAACTAGAGGCCGAAAAGTTTTATAGATAAACAAAACACAAGCACAACAGTTGAAAATTAATGAACCCAAAGTTTCAATATTGTATGTATCCAAATCAAGCTAAGGAGTGCTTAGCATAAGGGGATAAGTCTTAGTTTCAAATAAATATAAAAAATTAAGACGGCTAAAAATTTCCCTATATTGTATATTTTTGGAAAGAACAACGTACTGCTTACTGAGTTATTGATACCCTCGGGGAGTTTACTTCACAATCAGCGGTACCCGCTCAGAGATATTAAATACATTAAAAATATACCTGTTTAATTCTGATTTGCCATATGTGCACGCTTAAGTAATATTATGCCTGGAAGTAGTCACGAATATTTTTTCTTATTTATAAGTCAAAATAAATTTTTAATAAAGCATTGATCGGTTTTTATTCTTGATTTCCGATGCTACCGGTTATGATACTAAACAATTGTAGCATTTAATCGGCAAAAACAGCCTCCACTGCCCATTACGTTCTGTAGCTCACATCACATATTGTGTTGATAAATCGAGCTATAAGAAATAAAATATAATTATCGTTTTTGGCTAATTGTTTAATAAAAACATTTCTTTTCGCTTTAGTACCAGTTACCAGTGTTTTCGTACAAGGTGACTCGGGATATCCAGCAGTAGATGTTATATATGAAAATACACCAAAAACGTTTACATGTGTAACTTATGGTTGTCGTCCTAAAGTAATATAAGTATGGCTACAACTCGTGTAACTGAGGGGCATAGGATAGTGAGACATATAAAACAGAGTGATTATAACTACAGTGGCACAAACTATAACAGCTATTAGAGGTGACAGTTTAAAGACTTTCCAATGTTCTGCAGTGAATATACAAGAAAGACAACGCTTTACCTCACAAGTACTTACTTTCCAGGTCTACTGTAAGTCTTTTCTCTTAACATAGCTGGGAGATTTTAATTTTTTAATTCATACCTCCGAACCTACATTTATTGAAATTTAATAATATTTGTTGTGAAATCTATAGTTTTTTATAAAACGCTTACAACTTTCATTCAATTAGTAAAATTAAAACATTTTCTTTAGAATTTGTATATTAGAGTGTAAAATTTGGTAGGAATACAAGTAGTCAACCTCAAAATTATTATAGCAGTCTTCATTTCTTTTTTATTCTAGAAACTTATAAATGCTATAAAACGATTTTATATCTCGGTAACGCTTACTGCCCTACATTAAAATTCACTTCTCAATGTCTTCTTAAATTCCCCGCCTAAAGAAAATCAGTAATTATATTCTAACTGTTTAAAGAAAAGTGTGGATTGTGGTGTTTTTGTTTTCCATCCTTACAGTCTTTGCATAAAGTTTTCTGTTTATTCCAAAGTAATAGATTTCGAATGTACTTTGTAGATTCACCAATTGTATTAATTGATAAAAGTCCTGTGGTAACCTCTGAAGGCAAAACTATAAGAAATCCATGTTATGCATATGGTAATCCTATACCAATTGTGAACTGGTATAAAAACAATGTAGCGTATACATCTGGTACGGGGACAACTGTCGTATTAATAATTGAGAAAACAAATAGAAATAACAATGGAAATTACATATGTAATGCTGAAGCTTAAATATTGAATAGAAATCAACATCAAATCTTTAAAAACCTTGAATCTTTCGAGATTATTGTATATTGTAAGTTTTGTTGATTTATTTTCTTTTTTAGTTTTGTATTGTTTTAAACATTTTAATCAATGTTAGAATTATATTATCTAAAAATTGTAACGTTGTATTTGATTAAACTTCCTGAATAATTATGTTCCAAAGCTACAATCGAATAAAAAGACACATGCAGTTAATTTACTTAAGTATTATACGTGATGACGTTGGTGACCGCCTTAAAATAAATACAAGAGAATCTCTGGATGGAAGGTGTAAAGCTCACACTTTCGATCAGAGTGACTAATAATACATAGGCTTGATTCTCGCTCAGAGGGATGGTAATAATCTTGAATGAGACGTAAAGCAACATTTTAACACTTCGCTTAACTCATAAAAAACAGTTTGTATAAAACAATTAATTTAAATTGTAATCGTTTTTATTTTTTCATGACATAAAAATGCATAATTGTTACGAGGAATATATTACCATTTTTAAGAGAGAGAGAGAGAGAGAGAGAGAGAGAGAGAGAGAGAGAGAGAGAGAGAGAGAGAGAGTTGATTTTAGATTAACGTTCATTCGTTTTCAACGGTTTACTATTTTTGTTTAAATTACGAAATATTTAAGAAATTCATTTGTAAATCAACCTAAATGATTATAGAATAATTTCAACATTTTAACACAAACCAAAGACCACACATCTGCCCTGTATTCTTGGTAAGTACAACGAAGTGCATGAACTATCTGTACAGAAGCAGATAATTTGAACTTGGAAACTAGGACTGCTTTATATTTCATTAATTAAGCTTTTAAAAATACTTGTGACGGAACGCAATTTGAGCAAAATTAAGTAAACAATGTCACTGCCTAGACGAAAATCTAAAAAACCGCGGATATTAAAGATCTTGATCTATATTGTAATAAATCCGTTGTTGAATATGTTTCTTCTTAATTTTATGACAAAGAATGAAATTGTTACCTTCATTTCATCAAAATACTGGTAAACGTTTATCTAAATGACATTTATGCTATATTCTTACATACATTAAAATAATATTTAATTTCTTACCTACAATATTTAGATTTAACGTTAAATAAACCAACACCAGTTTGGTTATCACCAGAAAACATAAGTATCAGTTTTTGTAATAATCTCCTCAAAACAATTAAGATTTTATGGATGGAAACATAGAATTGGAAACACAATTGTGCGATCTTTAAACGGCAAACTGTTAACAGCTAGTAACAATAGCTTGTCTCTAGATTGTTGCGGGTTTTATGATTAAGGAGTTTATACATGTGAAGCAGCAGTGGATTTGCACCATTACAACTCATGGCATAATTTTAACAGTTCAATAGAAATAACCGTATAAGGTAAGTTGGGTGATAAGAGTAAAACTCAAACTATCAGAATAGGAGTTCAGAATCAAAATCAGATACACAGAACTTTTTTGATCGAGAAATAATCCAACACCCATTATTAAAGTACAATAAAAGTTGAGATACAATACAGCAGAAAAGACTGAAATCAACAAGAACAATTCATAAAACCGTTTTAATTCATCCGAAAAAATAGCCGTTTAACATTAATTAAACTAGTGCAAAACTGATATAGTTGTCAGGGATTTAATTTTTTTGGAATTTTTAAAGTATCTGATTTCGCTTATTAAGCTGAACAAAGATGAACATTTTACGACTAACTGACATTATTTTCCAATGAACTGTTAAAGCGTAAAAACCAGCAAATAGTCCAAGTTCATATTTCCACTTCCTTATCTTCTATTCAGTTTGGTATACTTTCGAATTTATCATTCGCAAATTGTAATTTTAATTTTAACATTAATAATTAAATTTTATCTTTTTAAAATCATATTTATCATGGACAATTTTAGTTGGCGTGGTGAAATTGTTAGATCCGTTTGCAGAGAAAAAAATCAAAAAAATGCATTTAACAAAAAAAAAAAATAATAATAATAATAAATAAAATGGAACCAAAATTGCTGTTCTTTCTTCTTTTACTTTATGAATGTTCATAATTGTTAATATTAGGATTGACATTTGTTTTTAAATCGGTCCTCAAGGTAAAAACTATTAAAGGAGGCAATGGGGCAAATTACATAAACTACGGAATAAAGTCCTTTGAGTCCTATTCCTTCTTTTCTTTTATCTTTTTTGTTGCTAAGAATGCATGAACAGAGTCATATATAACTTGCTATGTTCTATGTGCTACAGGATACATCTTAGGAAAGAATGTTCAGGTATAGACTGGGCGAAACTATCTAATCAAATAGGGATGTGTTTTTCTTTATACGAATCCGGGTTTTAGAATATATTTTCGTGACTGTTCGCTAATGAGCTATTTGATTTTTTTTTTTTTTTTTTTTTTTTTTTTTTGGTATTTTAGCACCGCCAGGGATTGATATCAGTACAGAGCTGGGCAATGATGATAACAACGGAAAAACACTGTCTGTACAGTTTTACTCAGAACCAAAACCAGATGTTATTGAATGGGTCAAGGATGACGAAACACTAACCTTCAGCTATAAACATCAACAAATCACATCAGTTGCATATGTTAAGTTGCAGATTTACTCTACATATGTCCTGGTTAACGGATTTCAGTCTTTGCTCTTAATAGTCAATTCAAGTCATGCAGATTATGGGACTTACATTTTTATGGTTAAAAACACCAAAGGAAGTGCACAGAGAAAACTACTTATAAACAAAAATCTAATTGGTGAGTAGCACCAAAACGTAATTGAAGAACTATTTATGTTGGAAATATGTTCGTTTAATTTACAAAACCTCTTTTGACATATATCCACACCGCAACTTTACTGAAATATCTTCCTGAACCAAGGAGGTAAATGTTCAGAAGTCAAAGTCTTAATTGGTAAAAACAAAACAAAACATGCATTTACTTACTAAATGGTAATCGCTGCTGGTAGATTAAAACTCTACGAGGGTACTTATAACTCAATAGGTCGTATTTTATGATGTCAGTCATGGACCATGTAGAAAAATTTTCAGCCGTTTTAATTTTTAAAATGTATTTAATCAAAGTTTATTCCTTCATGCAACACATTTCAGATTTGGATTCATATAGTTCTAGAACTAACTATGTATACTTTTATTTTCAAATATTTACAATAGCACCCACCTTCCGCCTATGAAAGCTATTTCTAAACATTATCGAAAATTTGCTTCATACGGCTATGAAAACGTATGTTTGACCTTTTTGAACTGATCCAACAGCACCGCGTATAAATACAACGTTCAATAGTTATGTGTACAACTGCCACAAACCGCAAGACACATGGCGTTTGTTTACAAAATAAACCAGAAAATTATACCTGATATTCCAAAATTTATTTACAATTTTTCTATAGTGGTCACAAGAATGAGGCCTCAGTTAGAAGCTATGCCATGGATTTATCCAGTTCCCAAAAACAGACAATTAGTAATGTCCTTGCTATGACTGCTGACCCGAGCGCAAAATTATATGCATCTGCTTCGTCCGGCAGAGCTAAAGAAACTTTCTAACTGAGTCAAACCAAATCACCAATACGTCACATACCCTTACACGACAAGTAATTTCCCACACTTCTGGTGTATTTTCTAATTCTTCTTTTTTAAACTGTACTTTTAATTAAAATATGCAAATGTTACTATTAAATATTTTCAAAATTTAATCGTTTAATTCTGTCATTAAAACAACTGTATTCCATTTAACGGATTAGTTATTTTTCATCAATGGAAGTAGGCGGGGTCACCTGTCATCCCACTTATCAATGACGTCATCGCTTACGGAGATGCGATAGACGGGTTCCACGATGCACTAAAACAAATGGAGGTAGTAAATTAACAGAAAATGAAATGTAGTAATAGTTTTAAGTCCACATTGCAGATTAGATGTAAGAAATAAAATGTTTGTTTGTTTTTTGTCTGCTTATTCGGAATATATACACACACACACACACACACACACACACACACACACACATATATATATATATATATATATATATATATATATATATATATAACACAAATACCTGCTATATCTGACCTGATATCATTGTACAGTTATGTCAGTTTTGTGGTTTATATGTGATATTTTAATAAGATGAAATTCTTTTAATAAAAATACTACCACTAATAATAATAATAATAATGATAATAATAATAATAATAACAATAATGATGATAATAATAATAATAATAATAATATTTTAACTTTAAAAAATAATAAGTAACGTCTCCTCTTTTCTCTATATATAACATATGTATACATGAAATGGCATCGTGTTTTCTAACGTGTATTAGGCTGTTATTTTCACCATTATCATTTTGCAACAAAGATATTCACGGAGCAATTACGAAAACATCGTTAGTTTGAAGAAAATAACTGGTCATCAATAATTAAAGTAGTGGATTTTACCATAAATTCTACATCCTTGATTTACTTTGAGTATATAAAAATCAGCCAAGTTAGATTAAAGAGTATCGATGTTTCATGCCCAATTTATTTTTTACATTGACCAAGGTGGTCAATACTTGGTTCATTAAATAGTAAGCAAGTTTATTTTTTCAATTGTGCAGATGCATTTGGAAAATAATGAAAAAACAGATTTAAAATCTAATTATAAGATTAAATATACGGCCTTTATTATAGCATTTTTAATATAAAATGCGGGCATACACAATCACCATATGCAACGTTTTGAACTTTTAGAAAATAGTGTATGTAAAGTTTCGCATATATCACTTCTCAGCAGAATCTATTACTGATTATATTGAACGTGTATACCTATAGTGAATAATGTTTTTATCTATCAAATACTCATCCGGTTATGAAGAATTTTCCAAATTGTGCACATATGGCACATCAAAAGTTATTTAGGTATTTGTTTTATATACTGAAATTTAGATGCAACATTTTGACAATATACTTTTACAGGTATCCAAATATTATTGTCGATAACCATATATGGAACGCGCTATGACAAAATGTATAATTCGACAATTTTTTTTGCAGAAAAAAAAGATTCGATTTTTGTTGAAAATAAATGTTCCTTATGTAAAAATATTTGTTTCTGTAAAACATCTATAAGTATTTAAATATAGCAACTAACATGTCACATCAAAACCCATAAAAATCTAAATTACGTTACAACTTTTTGATGTCATAGTCTTTTCTTTATTACGTTGCAAGTTAGATCTTGAAACTCGGAACTTACTAAGTGTTAGTCAGTTTTCATGTTTACAAATGAAAACGTGCATTTGTTTAAAAGAGTTGTCTCCCTTATTAACTTACACAGTAAATGTATATACAGAGAGTTTTGTCTTTATAAGCCCAATCTTGCTTTTACAGAATTGAAGGTATTGTTGTTGTAATAATATTAAATGTTAAGTTAATTCGGGTTGAGAACACGGTTATTAACCTTTATGGATTTAACTAAGAATTGCCAGTATTTTATGGAATGAGGTGGATTAAAGCTCTTTTTTCGGTAGGGTAATAGATGACCGGGCGCCAGACAAAGAAGTGACATTTTAAAATCCTACGCATGAACCACGATCTACGGGGAGAGAACTCTTGTCCTCGAGGTAGACGCTCCACAAACGAGCCTTTACCTGGGTAATAGTGATTGGTATGTTATTGTTTTATTATATTTTATTTCTTTCTTATATTTGAGTTTCCACATTATGGTTTTAAGTAGGTACACAGGAAGTGCTTAATTTTTTAGAGCAACCGATCTTACTTCCTTTTAGGAGGTTTTTGTGTATAACAATATTGGCAAGTTTTCAAAATGGTCACTTCGTTTTTTAGGATTGTGATTTGTACATAAACTGATTAGTTTGTGTTTTATTTTGTCAAGCAGTTTCAGCGGGTGTTTGGTTAGTTCATCTTCCTCTTTTGGATCATATACTTCTTGATCTGCATCTGCAAATAGGAAATATTGGTAATGCTGTATTGCCTTTAAAGCTTTGAAGTAGGACGCAAAAAAATTCGTTTAATGCAAAGTCACTAGCAAGTACCGTCCTCGTTAACATTGTTAATTACACTAGGTTTTTATGGACCACTGTGTAAACTGCTGGTATCAGCACATTTCTGTATAAAAAAATATTTTTACATATGTGTAACCAGTATGTATGTATGTATGTATGTATGTATGTATGTATGTATGTATGTATGTATGTTTAACCATTCAAATAGACACATCAAATAAAGGTAAGGACTAAAGGGTGACGCAAAAATTAAAATTGCAATAAAAATTGATTTATAAATATATCACAGTTTATATATATATATATATATATATATATATATATATATATATATATATGAGGCAAAAAATTAAATTGCAATAAAAATTGATATATAAATATAATTATTTAGGCTATAAGTATATGTATTTGAATGTTTACCGGTTTCTGTTTTCAAGTTTTAAACTGAATTGTTTTTCTAATTTTTGATAAAAATGATGGGAACAAATACGCATATCTTATTGTTAAGTTTTAAGTTCAATTCTTATTCAAATTGTAGATGAAATTGACGAGAACAAAAAGACACGAACAGAAACACAAACGCAATAATAGCATTATGATTTAACATGTGAAAATCAATATAATATATTTGATCACTAGTTATATACTTTTTCGTTAGTTTGTAATATATGATATGAGTTAAATTCTCTGATAAAAGAAATTCAACACTAGAATAAAGCTTTTTCCCTCCCCTTTGTATATATGCTACTAAATAGTTCTAGCACTATGTTAAATGACACCTTTCAATCGATAATGTGTTGTTTGATGAGTATTTTGAAATTCTCTTGGAGCTTGAAATTTTGTAGGGTAAATTTATTAAAAATGTTCTTCTTTTAGAAATGCGTCACATTTAAAAGTTTATTCGCAAACGAAGCAGTTTGTAACTGGGATAACACGCATCGTTTGTTTACAATGAAAATAAATACAATGTCTGATATTATGAACTTTTATTCTAAATCAATAATCGCGATTTTCCATTTTATATCTTTTTTTTAGACATGGAGGTTCTGTCTGGAATAACTGCCAAGTGATGTTAAAGTATTTCAAATATTTTAAGGGAAATGCTTTTGTCTTTGCTCGCAAATACCTATCTTCAATTAATATAAAAATACTAACAAGGAAGCAATGAATAGAAATGTCAAATTTCAAACACAGTTAAATCCGTTAAGTAGAAAACACTCTTAGACAATCCGCCAATAATTTATGTTTTTAAAGTCATTTTTCACATATAATTACCTATATTAAAATATTAAAGTGGGTATCAGGGTATCAATATTTTAAAGCGAATATCAATATGTTATAGCGGATGTCTTTTTATATAATTGCGGACTACCGTATAATAAAGCGAATAGTTTTATATCATAGCGAAGTTTTATTAATATGTAGTACAATATACTTCGATATATTATAGCGGGCATCCAATGTTTCATCTTTGGATATCCATATATTAAAAAAAATATTTTATTGCAGATATCAATACATTACTTACTAGTTCTATGTATTGTACCGGATAGCCTTATAATATATAAAATTATCATATGTTATATCGATCCACGGGAAAGACTTAAAACGTTATTATACATTTTCCCTTCGATTTGATTTCTCTTGTCTCTAACTTACTCAGAGTCGGAAAGTTTAAATCAGTTAATAGATAATCAGATAATAATTGTTTTAGAAAACCATTATCTATGTTTGAATATTGTAGTAGAAATCGATAAGAAACTTAATATCACTCTGACAATTTATCTTCAATGTGCCGTACCCACGTTTTGTTCTATTAATATACAATTAATGTTATTGTCCCAAATTCAAGTAGAAATGTCTAAAAATATACATGCCCGATAAGTGTTTTTATAATACATAATACATTCAGGAAACAGATTACGGACACGTTAGTGCGTGTGTCACTATTCAAACTCGTATACAACACTTGATATATAGTCGATGATTTAAAAAGGAAGTTAAAATATAAAATGGATAGACGATATTTATGTCAAATATATATTGTACTAGTTTTATTTATTCATGGACCCAAAGGTATTTATAAAATCATATGATATAAGTGTCGATCTATTTAGTTTAAAAAAATATGAGATTCTGAAATTAAGTCTAAAAATTAAAAATTTTGTATTATCCTGAAAGGCAAACTATACGCGATTTTATTAAAAATATAAAATAATGGAAAGTGATAATATGTGTACACAATGTATGTACATGTGTTGTTGTTGCGAGGTGATGTCTTCTCTATATGTGTGTCTATGAGTGTGGATATAATTAATACCAAAAATATCAACCCTACAATTTTTTTTAAAATTTACTATCGACCTTGATATACTATACTACTCAACGTTTTATCAATGCACTTTATGTAATGTATACCTGGATAATGTCATCAAGGTTGTAATTGTGTTGACACACGTACAATTAGAGTTAACGATAATAATAATGATAATAATAATAATAATAATCATTATTATTATTATTTGGACCGAAGACGTCATTTTTGACCGAAACATACAAAAACACATTTATTTTGTTGATATTTAAATTAGTATAAGCAAATTTAAAATAAATACCAAAGAATCAAAGTTAATTAATTTTGTAAGGTACATAAAAGCTGTATAAATCAATATTGTATTCATAAAAGATAAAGATTTCATGAAAGGTACTTTCAGAATTGTTTGTTCATTACTTTTTTTTTAATCTTCATTAATTCCATATTTTATATGTATAGTTTTTCAGATACTTAACAATAAAATAACCAAGACTATTTCATTTTGTTTTGGTACACAATGTCAACTAGCTTATTACCTTGAATTCCTTTTAGTTCCATATTCAGGTTTGGTTTTCAAAATAGATTGAATCTATAAATACAAAGTTTTTCGTCGGTTTTGATGTATGTGGACCTTTCCATAAGCCATGGTACAAGAGTGAAAAGTATTAAATATTTAGAGTTTCATCAATTATCGGTACGCAGAGAACAGTATTTACTAAGAATCAGTTGTTATGATTTTTAATATTTGTAATTTTAATAACATTTTTTGAGTAACATACAACAAACATATTACCAATGGCTAACATAAGGTAAGATCTAAAGAGTATATAATTATGAAAAACCATCGTGAATGGATAACTTTTGCATTTTTGTTTAAAGTGAATATGTTCACTATGATGCACTCATCGGAATTAAAAAAAAACATGCAGACACCGGTGCATTAATTTAATGAAACAGGGATTTGGAATACTTGGTGATTTGTTGCTCTTTTAGATCATTGTAACTGGGCTGGTATTCATAAATACATCACTGTATGAAATGGAACATTACAGAGGATGCAGTATTTATAGTGGACAATGTTGTAGGTCAGGTTACATGTACACTGTATGGTAACTATGGTGATATTTCATATTTTGTGCAGGTGTAACTTCACAGAATTTGACTATAAGAGAGGATACAGTATATAAAGTGAACAATGTTGTAGGTCAGGTAACATGTACACTGTATGGTAACTGTAATGCTATTAGTTGGTATTTGTCAAGTATAAAAGCATCACTAGCCTCGGCTTTAATTGGGTAACTAACAGTAGATACAGTTTATATAATAAACAATGTTGTAGGTCAGGTTTCATTTACACTATAAGGTAATTATGGTGATATTTTAATTTTTTTGTACAGGTGTATCATTACAGAGTGTAACTATAACAGAAGATACAGTATATATAGTTAACAATATTGTCGTTCAGGTAAAATGTACACTGAACGGTAACTGTGGTGCTATTAATTGGTATTTATCAAGTTCATCATCACCAGTAGCCTCAGCTTTGATTGGATATCCTTGTCGCAACACAACCAGTGGATACTATCAAACATGTGATAACCAGAATCATCAATATACACTTTACTTTACTGGGACACCAAATCTACATGGACAAACAATTAGATGTAGTGGTGAAGGTTGTACTCCACAACAGACTGTATCAGATACAGTTACAATCTCCAATATAGGTAAGTATTATATAAATCATTTCAGCAAACATCAATCGGAAAAAGAAATCCGAAAAAGAAAAAGAAATCGGAAACAATAAAAACATATATCCAAGTATTTATTATTATCATCATTATTGTTACTATAATTTTTTTTTCAATTTCCCTTTTTTTATTTTATTTATTTATTTATTTATTTATTTTATAATTTCACTACGCAACGATATTTCAAAAATGTTTGACTGACAATGATATATAAAGATCTTGTGAGTTTAGGATGTGATTGCAAAGGAACTGATAGCTTGTATCCATCGTTGTAAAGAGTTAATTATTTCGATTTGATAACATCATGATGTATTGGTTCTCTATTGTTTCATTTGTCTTTGATGCCTACAAACGTATGTATTTTTTTGCAACATGCCAAAAAAGTTACCAAATGCATATCGACACACCGATGGAATTATATGATTTCTTTTTATACGCCAACAACATTTAACAATGTATCGCGACATATCGAAAAATAAAGTATACTGCATCGAGACTTATCGACAAATAAGTATATTTTATCGCTAAAAGACGACAAAATTATATGATGTATCTTGACAGGCCGACCAAGTTTTCATACCTCTCGACTTGATGAGAGAATTATATTGTTTATCACTTTACACCGACAAATTAATCAATTTATCGATACGTACTCAAAACATATCAAAATGTCAAAAAAGTCTATTATTTTTTGCGACATGCCGACAACATATAATATATCAAATCGTGACAAGCAAACTATATAAATCATCGCAAAATGCCGACAAAATTATATAATGCAACGCAACATGCCGACAAATTCATATAATTCATCGCGTCAAAGTTTTATAATACCTTCTGAATTGCCGACAGATTAATAAAATTTTATCGCGACATACACACAAAATTAAACAGTTTAACAGAATATGCGAACAAAATTATTATAATATAATTTTTTAAAATTTATTTCATTTTTTGTAAACAACACACATTCAAAGATATACAAATGAAAATAATATATAGACAACATCAAGAAAAAGTACTGTTATTAGTACTATATTAATTGTTAACATGTATGTTGATTTTAGCAAAGAGACAGAGCGAGAGAGAGAAAGAGAGAGAGAGAGAGAGAGGGTAAATCAATAATTGTCGTAAACAATACAATCAAAGAATATTCCCATTACATATATATATATATATATATATTATTAACCAGAGATTATATATTGGTTAACACATTATCCAAGTATTCCAATATTGTTCATAGATAGTTATTTTTCTGCTTTAAATAGAAAAAAGCCTTTCAGTTAAAGACTCCTTTTTTAAAAACTGCTGTGAGTAGTGGGGAATAACTCACAGCTCCCGTAACTGTATCAAAACCGCACGGCGCACGGCCCTATAGAGAAAGCTAATGAGATGCATGACGTAAGAGGTCAAGTGTGTCGTCAGAGGTTAAATCTCCTTATATGGACACAACGCACGGCCATTTAAATATTCATGGAGATGTTCCTTATATGGACACAATGCATCACTTGTTCATTTATTATGATATTTATTGAGCAGTGTATTTTTCTGCTTTCATTTTCATTTTTTTTTTTTTTTTTTTTTTTTTTTTTTGAGCAGTTTAATTTTTTCTGCTTTCATTTTTTTTTTTTTTTTTTTTTTTTTTTTTTTTTTTTTTTTTTATTTGAGCAGTTTATTTTTTCTGCTTTCATAATTTTTTTGAGCAGTTTATTTTTTCTGCTTTCATAATTTTTTTTTGAGCAGTTTATTTTTTTTTCTGCTATCATATTTTTTGAGCAGTTTATTTTTTCTGCTTTTATTTTTAGCTTAATTTCATAATTTTCAAATATAAATAAACAAAGAATACTACCTTTCACACACGCATGTACACAACCTAAAGTCATAGCTTTATTCAGCACGCAGGCAGCTGTGACCATTTAAGAGTTTACATTGAGTTATCGCATTCATCCGAATCAAACACACAACCTACAATCATAGCTATATTCAGCACGCAGGCAGCTATGATCATTTTAATACTTTACATAAATACCAATTCATCCAAATCATACAACAGGTAGACCACTACTTTAAAAGAGGATGTATACATATTCAATTGCTTTAACATAAAACGCAGTTTTGTCAAACAATATTTGGATATAAAATTATAAAAAATAATTAACCATACTCAGATGATAATTCTTGTACTTTAAACATAATAGATAATGTTTATGTACTATAAAAATGGACACTGACTTATAAATAAAAGAGGTTTTGATCAATATGGATTTTTATTCATCTAGGAGGGATGCTAAAATATCCAAATCATTAAAATAATTAAGATCCTCTTCTGATTCATCTATGTCTTGTTGTTTGATGTTTTGTATAGGGCAAAGGGTTACATCAAGAGGGACAGTATGTATACCATCTGCTAATACTTTACGTTTACAATAAAAGTAAGAAAACCCACGTTTGTATTGATTATAGGTAAAAATGGAATTATCTTTCACTCTTAACCCACGATTTACTCCAAATTGGCATTGGCCCGTACGTAAAACATGTTTAAAGATCTTCATGGGGTTTATAATTGTGCTTTTATTTACTCCTTTGGAGCTGAACTTATACTCGTTTATAAGTTTTGATACATAATTCAATCGCCGTGGTTTTAATTTTTTCGCTTTTCGCAGCAAACCATACGCGGAGATTCTACTGCTTACTGTTTGTTCATGCTTGGATTTCCTAACAATGTATGTTTTACTGCAAAGTCCAATCATCTCATCTCCGCTATATTCCACTTTAAATAAGCCCGGTGTACGTTTGTCGTATTTGGCATGTGAATTACAGCATGTTCGGGGAAACCAGAAATTAACACCATCGGGTTTCATAGGTGTGTTGTTGCAGAAGTTATTTAAGTATGTATTATAACTTAATCGCATGTCAGGTTTTATGACCTCATCCAAACAGGAACCAGAAATTGCCATATAAGCCGAGTCCGTATCCATTTCAACATATTCGAAATCGGAACGGTCTACATACTTATCCATAAAATCATAATAAAAAGACAGCATGTGTAGTTTAGCGTATTGTAAAATAAAATACCCCAGTTGGATGGGTAAATCTAACTTGATCTTTTGCTTGGCAAATTCGGCTTCATAGTACTGTTGTTCTACATCTAGACACTCAAGTTTTCTGAAGGCTGGATCGTTAACTAGCAAACATGCCTTGTTTTCCGTGTCTACATATTTTATTGAACGATGTTTGGTTTTGTCCATAATAAGTGATCCATACCCAGAGTTGCCAATTAACTTCATCGTATCAGCAATAATCGACTTGTCTGGATGTACATCGCCATCTCGCCGGGCATTGCTGACTTCTTGTACAAAATTACTGAAACAGGCTTGGGCTTTATATTCAACTACTTGATAAATTTTGGTTACTACTAAACCGTGTTGAATATACCATTTCAGTAATGGTGTAGCAAGTAAGATTTGACGAGCCTTCATCCCAGCCACTAACAATCGTCTTGGTGCTTTAGAAAAATGATTCGTCTCCACATGGTTTTGCATATGTTGACCTATAGCATCGAAAGGAACATCGGTATTGCAAAATAATGGACACATTTCTGCAAAAAAGTCGAATGGGGTTAAACTTGGATGTTGAAAGTAAGACGGCCATTGTTCAGGTACTTCAATGTCCACTTCAATGGCACCAAAAAGTTGATCATTTACAACAGCTTGTAAAATCTGATCTTCTGTAACATTTTTATATTTGTGTTTTTGAAAAAAATCCGGGCGAGACTTATTTATTACATCGTACATTTTTGGGTGCTGTCTACAAAATTCCTTGTATTGACATTCCCATAATTCAATAACTTTGTAGCCTTGTTGTTGAAGATAACGTGTGGTGGCTTGGGTCTTGGTAAATTTTTGTTCTCTGGTCTTTAACCATTTTTCATCTTTTATGTCCCGTGTTACTGGACAGGAATGACCATGATAATAGCAGCCATGGAACTGGTATATCGTATTTTTAGTGACGTCATAACCATCTACTGGATATTTTCCAACACGTTTTTCTTGCCCGCAGTTTAACATGTGCTGTATATGGGCACCATTTTGATTTAAAAAGTCCATCCAGTGATAGGCGGACATATATTTGTCTCGTACTTCGGGTTTAAAGTCGGGAGCTTTTCTTCTTATAAATGAACCGACTGGCATTTTTTGATCCAAAGCCCATAAATACAGAGCATTGGCATCAAAGCCTACCACTTTCTGGCAAAGTCTACCTCCACGGATTTTGGTCTGGTTTTTCTGTGCGTATCGTTTCATAATAAGACCTGGTCCACCTACGATCCCGGTCTTAAACGTTTGATATAGGTCTTTGTTATTTGTATCAAACAAAGCAAAGTTTGCTCCGACCTGTTTAGCTGTTTTAAAAAGCAATTGGCGGGCAACACCGGGAACACTGATAGCAGTTTTTAATACGTCAATATTTTTTGTAAAATAAAATTGTTGAAAACGCTCGACTGCTGTTACAAATGGACCGACGTCCAAGTAGTTATACCACACAAGAAAATCTTTAAAAGTTGTCATGTGTTGTTCCTGCCAAATACTATTACAAAGTTGGTATTGTTCATCTGAGATATTGCTGTTTTTAAGAGAACTATAAAATGATTCATGCAGAGGTAACTCTGTGTGGTTTAATTTGGAGATATCGTCAAACCATTCATAGGGGAAATAACCTTTCTGCTCTTCTACCCCATAGGCTTTTAAGAACTTTACATAACTAGTACCTGCAGCTAAAAACTGCATAATATCCATAAATTTTAAATCTGGACTGGATAGACACATATAAGAATTATTTTTCTTCACGACAAAATTATCCTTGTCGTGTAGGCAGAGATGTTTAGCAAGTACTTTTTTTATTAAATTAACGTCGTAATTAGCTGAATTAAAACCTAATACCGGTACTTGTTTCATATAAGATTTCAATTCATCCATTATGCGCTGAATGGCTGAGGTTTGCATCATTTCACCATCATCGCCTTCATCAACACTCGCGGTGGCTATGACTTCAGTGTCACTATATTGCAGTTTTTCAAAAATCCAATCCCATCTTGCACCTGCCAACTCGAGTACTTTGCTGCTGATTTCGTGCATATATGAGACCATGCTTGATACTAATTGATCACAATTTTCGTCAACTATACAAAATGGCTCTGTATAACCCGGTACGTTACTGCACACCGACACACTGATGGGTATATGTTTCCGTGTCCATTTCAAGTAGGGCGTTTGATCTTGATCCACTTTTTCTAACATGGCCTCAAAATCGTAAACAATAAACCAAGGGAAGGTTCGGTCGGTAACAGGTACATCAATGTTATAATGTTCTAGCTTTTGAAAAACAGTTTGGTTGGACTTGAAAAAGCCGCCTGGATAAAAGTATTTAGTTTTGCTGGCACAGGTGGCTTCGTGCCGTTTGAGGTTACTTGAGTAATCAAAATGGCGTTCACAAGTTTTGCATTGAAATTTTTTTGCAAAAGAAGCGAAATTTTTTATATAACTTGCATGATTTTCATAAAGATTAATATATAGATTAGTATCTTGGCGCCCTCTGGACTTGTATATGGAAATGCAGACGCCGCTCTCCTGTAAACTGTATACTTCAAGATTAATTTGAAAACATCTTTCAAATTCTGGAAATTCTTCAAATGACACACCACAAAATTCTTTATTGGACTTCGAAAACTTCCGCCAGTCTTGGTAATACTGTTTAGCAGGAGTATCTACACTTTTGATATCATATCCATTGTGTAGCGCTAAACAGCGAAACAAGCATAAATGGTCGTCATAAGGTCTGCCAGTGTTTTGATTTTTGACAAGTGGATATATACTTTCCCTTGTCATCAAATACTCTGGTAGATTACCAACACCAACGGGGTATTTTGTAGATGTAACGTAAAACAACACATTGGTTAGGAGTACAGGTACCAATTTAGTGTCTGGACGAGTATGTAGTAATTCATTCAAAATATCCATTCTTCTCAGCTTCAAATACAACCCTCTCAAATTAGGTCTTCGTGATATATGCATAGGATTCTCCAATACTACGTTATTGGTATAAGCTGTAAAGTATCTGTAATCTCCAGTTTCACGATTCTGTAATATAACACCGAACGATAGATTTAAACGGAAAGCGTATTGTTGCTCTCTATAAATTTCATCCACATAACGCATCAGTTGGTCGACATTCAAATCATTGCCGACAGGAAAATTATAAGTGCTTTCCACCGGACCAATATCATGATTTTGTAAAATCAGTGGTTCATTTGCTTGGTACACCTCTTGAAGTCTCTCGTCTATGGTGTCATCTTCTCGTTCCCAGGGCGCAGGATTATCTCCCCATGGTACGGTGTGTAATGCACCACCATGTTGGTAATGTTCCCTCATGCGATGTAGATAGAGGTCTCGCTTATTGTTACAGGTGAAAGGACATTTTCTGCAGTGGTAAAATATTTTACCTTCTTCAACCTGGTCGGAATGACATGGGGTGGCAACACGATGTGGTCTAGCATCCAATGGACTGCTTTCTAGATTATTCTGGATATTCCTCTCTGATTGTGCATGGGAAGGACCAGCTTCTTGACTGTTGTGAACAAAATATTCGTCATTAGAATTTCTGTAACTTTTTCTCTTGACTGTGTATATCATTCTTTTTTCTTTTTTGTTCTTTGTGGTTGACTAAATGTCGATTCAACCCCCTAACCGTATTACATTTTCTGTTACATACTGGGCACATGTGGAGAGATCCCATACAAGTTTTTGCATGTCGATTGTAAGAACCAACATTCTTAAATTCTCGACCACATTTCTTACAACAATAGGTTCTGCATTTTTTTTATTCTCTAAACCTGTACATGACTTCATGTGTCGGTTGCAGGATCCAGCTTGGGCAAACTTTCGTCCACATTTTTCACATTGAAAAGTTCTACCTTTGTGTTTGTTCTTCTTGTGTTCTGTTAAATGTTTTTTCTTTTTGTAGTTTTTAGAGCACTGTGAACATTGAAACCCCTACAAAGGTAAATAGATTAATAAAATAAAATGAACTTACAATTCTCTTGAAAAGATGATAAACACAGGTGTATCTCCGTTTGTGATAGTCTTCATATATTTACACGTTTAAATTAGAAAATGACGCCAATTTCATAAAAATTAACTATTTTTCTTTTCTAAAATTAGAGGTTAAATATTTATTTCTAACTACAAAGAGTATAAAACTTACTTCACAAATATCTCTATTGAATACTTCATCCATTGCAACCACCAAATCGTCATCAATATCTGAATCCATCTACAATAATGAAAATTAATTTTCCGACATTATTTGTATTTAGATTGATGTTATGATATTAATATTTCATAATAATGCTAATGAAAGATATTCGTAACTGTGGAATCACAATAAAATAACAACAGAAACAAAAATGAAATAAATAAAATAGAAAATTGAAAAATACATACTTCCACAAATACATCAGTTTTCTTGATACAAATTTCACCTTCTACTTTCTTTACATGTATGTTTTATCATAAATACTCACGGTAATATCTCCCCCCTCTTCATAATCCACTACATCAAGTGGCTGATAGCTTTCCACCTCGTCTTCGTCCTCCTACAATTGAAAATTTAATAAATAGTTGAATTATTAACCGGTATTTATTCTAAAAATCCCACTTATCTACCCAAAAAGTCCATTAGACCTTGCTAGTTTCTATCATGTTATTATTATGATAATAAATTTATTTAATAATTTGGTTTCAAAATACTTTCAATTTACCGTATATTGTAAGAATAAATTGAATCATGGAATGAAATATTTGAAATTATTAAGTGATTAAATGTTAGCTAAAGACTTTGACAAACAATTAAAGAATTACCTGAAGATTGACGTTTAACAAATCTTGCGTGTTAATCTCTAGGAGAGACTCCAAATCCTGACTCCCGACAGGAAGGTTAATGCCATCAAATGATATTTGTGATACGTTTTCTGAAATGAATAAAGCTCAAATATATGAACCTTTTGGAAAATTAAAATTAATTACCTAACCCATACCTGATGTTAAAAAAGATAAATAAACACTAATACATGGGGCTTTACACTAATGTACTCTTTGCACTTTAAAAATCATGTCCGTCACCTTGACGGAACGCTTCAATGAATTTATATGTATTATGTCTTTTTCACAAGGAAGATTATTAAGATTAAGCGAGATCGTGGTAAACTTACAATATCTATATTATCATATATGACAGCTTTCGCGTGCCGTGGATTTCTTTAAAAACTTAAATAAACTTTAACAATAAGCTCTATAGTAATGTTCCACAACAATTGTTTTGTCGTCTGCTAAGTTATACTTTTTATGTATGTTCAGTATCAAACGTAAAAAAAAAAAAATTTTTAAAATTAAAAAATGGCTACAACATCTGGTGGCTGGTATGATGCGTGATCATCTAATACAATGCAATAATGTTTGATAAATAGAAACCATTGAAACCATCAAATCAATCAAATTGTAGAGAGATAAGCAACGATATGGTATCTCAAGAAGTACAATAGTCGCAAATGATTGATATCTATTTCATTCATGAGGTCAACAGAGAAATCAAATACGCAATTGAGTCTCGTCTTACTGAATGGATATTATTGAATTTGTGAAAATTGTCAGTCTAAAGAAATGTCAGGTCACGATAACAAAATGAGTAATATGTTGGTATAATTTAAACATATTTAGAATGCTCTTTAAATCATATTATGTTGGGCAAATGAACAGAATCTATAGAAATGTTTTTGAAATCATATATGAAAAAAATAAATATTATACGACAAAATTCTTTGTGAATTTTGAAAATTTAAGTTTAAAAAGAAATAAAGAAATATATTAAATTTTAAAATATAATACCTTTATCGTTAACAAAATAATATATATTTCACTTTTAAAATAACAACCCCTTTCTTAAAATTAAACTCTCTCTTATCGAAATTACAAAACTCTACCAGGGTTAGTTAAAGTTAAAACACTATATCGCCTCGTTTAAAAGAATCCATAAATGACAAAGGTTATACTCAATTGAATGTGTGAATGAACTTAAATTTTACAAATCATATTTACGCTTTTGCTGATCAAATTTAGAATAAGTCATTGTTAAATATTTCTGTTGCTTATAGCTGACGATACAGTAATTTTAAAGAAGAGGTCATTATCAAGATCTATATAGTGTGTAATATAAATGCAAAATAAAATTGACTTACCTGAATCCATGGCGATATCTAAAGAATATTATTAATTAACACTTTTTTTTCACAATTAAATGTAAAAAAGTCTCTACAACCGTTTTCAGTTGTAAAAAATAACACTGAAGTATTTTCTATAAAACAAAAAAAACCGGTCAAATATCTTCTAGATAACGTCCGAACACAAGTAAAAATTGCGCTTTAAAGTGACGAGATAACGCTTACACAATATTATATTCAAGCGATAAAGCTTCAATGCGTTCATCGCTGATTGGTCAATTTATATACCAGACCGCGTATTATGAATTACAAATTCTCATACAATAGAGTGATGCATTGTGTCCATATAAGGAACATCTCCATGAATATTTAAATGGCCGTGCATTGTGTCCATATAAGGAGATTTAACCTCTGACGACACACTTGACCTCTTACGTCATGCATCTCATTAGCTTTCTCTATAGGGTCGTGCGCCGTGCGGTTTTGATACAGTTACGGGAGCTGCGAGTTATTCCCCACTACTGCTGTGAAATGTTTCGGTTTATTAAGTATGATGCGACACTAATAAATGTAATATCCTCTTAAGCATGGTAGTGTAAATAAAAGTTTGTTTTTTTATTTTTCGTTAATTTTCCGAATTTTTTAAACGGGTCTTCTAATTTTATCTTTAAATACTTTGTTACTGCGTATTTCCTAAACGGAATTCTTCAGCATTTTTGCAGATGTTTTCTTGATTTGTAAAAGTGATATATGCATATTATTAGTATCTGATGTATGTACAATGTTGTGTATCAGATGCGAGTTGTGGTTTCCATCGTGATATCACTCCGAGTCGCGACAGCGACGAGGAGTGATGGCACGATGGAAACTACAACGAGCATCTGATACACAAAATTGTTCATACATAACATACTAATGATATTTTTATCTTACAATTTATTATTTTATATAAAACAAACAAAATCCATTCATTAAAATGAAGTATTTATACACAACATCTCAAAAGTCATAGACCTATTTTCCCCGTATTCCAATCTGATAACGTCACTCGTCGTCAGGGAATACCCGAATTGTTCGCACGCGACTTTGTATCAGGCATATGCATGATACGGAAAAATATCAGACACCCCGATACGGAGTCATAAAAAGTACTTTTTAAAAGAAATACTTATTTATTGTAAGATAAATTAGTAGGCAATATTCTGTTATTCATTCTGTAGTGACACCATCAATATTTCGTATTATTTGCAATATTAAACACTAACATGTTAAACAAGTTTTATGTCATCTTTTAATGACTTTAAAACGGGGATTTTTCTTTTTGGTATTAAATTCCGCATTTAGTGTCTGTATTTAATTGATTTAGCAGTATAATGTAGATCAACTATTTTATCAAAATCGAAAGAAAAAAATTCTAATAAGATAAAGGATGTCCTTATTTATAGTTTTAGTCGACATGTAAGACAACGCGACAAAAACGAAGACAGATAAGTATAATTTTCAGACATACCGTCAAACTTAAATGATACATTGCGACATAATAACAGAATAATATACTTCTTCTTGACACACTACATTATATATTACATCGCAACATTCCGAGATATGTCGAAAAATCGTGTAAGTCATCGCCACATACCGACAAAATTATAAAATGCAATAAGACATGTCTACAAAATTAGGTAATGTTTGCAATATGCCGAAAGAAAATTATATATAATGCTTCGCCATATGCCGACCAATTGAAATGATTTATTACAAAATGCTAAAACAATTTTATAATTCATTGCGAAAAAGGCTATCCACATGCCGAAAAAAGAAGATAATGTACCGCAACATGCCGACAAATGTAACTTATGTATCGCAACACACGGTCAGATTTTTAAAATACATTGCGACATAATGACAAAAAAAATATAATTTATCTCGACAAACAGACAAAATTATGTAATTTATCGCGAGATGCCGACAAAACTATATAATGTATCGTGACATGCCGACAAAATTATATCGTGCGTTTTGACATACCGAAAAATTTATATAATATAAATATTACGGCATGTTGAAAAAATTGATTTGGCGCAATATTATACACATAATGGTATAATTTATGGAGACATGGAGACATAATGATATAAATCATCGGGACTTGTCGACAAAATGATCTTTATGCTTTATGAGGACGTAATTATTTGATTTATTGCTACATATCGACAAACTGATAAAATTTACATGTATCCCGATATGTGGACATACTGAAAAAAATATCGCCATTCATTGCGGCATGTTGACATAATGATTTAATTTATCGCGATAAAGTACATTATTATATAGTTATTAAACGCGACACATCGATACAGCAATATGATGTATCACAACATGTCGACATGTCGACATTATGATATAATTTATCACGACGAGACGACGCTATGATATATTTTATCACGACATGTCGACTTAATGATATAATTTATCACGACATGTCGACATAATGATATAATTTATCACGACATGTCGACATAATGATATAATTTATCACGACATTTCAACATAATGATATAATTCATCACGACATGTCGACATAATAAAATTTTTTATCACGACATAACGAAATAATGATATAATTTTTTAGAAATGTTGACATATCGATAGAATTTTTGCGGCGTGTGAGTCTAATGTTATACTGCATTGCGACATGTCTACATCATATGGTGGCATAGAGCTGCCATCGACATGTTGAGATAATTTAACTTGATTTAATATTATCATGATATGTTGAAAAAATTGCAATTTTATGCCACATTTTGTCGTCTTAACTTTAAAAATATTGTGTAATGTCGGCATAATGCAATAAAATATTCCTATATGTTGACTTAATAATATGAAATTTAGCGTCATGTCCAGAAAATGCTTTAATGATTGTGTCATGTCGACATAACGAGATAATTAATTGCGTCATGTCGACATAACGCTATAAAATATTGCGATATATTGACCTATGTAACGGTGTGTCGACATAACGATATAAAGACTTTTTAGTATTGTGTTATGTCGATATAACTAGATAATTTTAGCGTCATATCGACATTACGCCATAAAAACACTGTTTATTGTCATAATGTAATTTTTTATATAGTTATGTCAACATGATTATATAAAGTATTGTATTATATCGACATAACTCTATAAAAAATTCCTATATGTTGACTTGACAATATAAAATCCAGCGTCATGTCGGCAAAATGCTTTAATTGATTGTGTCATGTCGACATAACGAGATAATTTATAACGTCATATCGACATAACGCTATAGAAACACGGTTTATTGTCATAATGTATTATGTTTATATACGGGTGTTGTTGTCTTCAAATTGTTGTTTAACGTCGCACCAGACACCTTGTAGCTCAAGAGATCAAGCTAAATTATCTCTAGGGATAAATCAAAGAACAAGTTCGTATATGCTTGAGATGTGCGAGTGTGTTTTGAGGCATGTCTTGTACAACTTTAACAACACTACCCATTCTCATTATACCGAGGGAACTCATAGTTGATTCTTTGTTCTGTGAATACTAACTTTGGGTGAGGTAGCCGTATCTCAAAGATTTAGTCTTATTTGTATGACCCGAAAGCGGTTAGAATTCCCAAGGCTTTACACTCTCGAGTCAGACGCTACACCACAGAGCTACGGAGAAAGTCAATGGAGCAACCGTGCAGTGTTATTAAAATGATGAATTTTGGTACATTAGTCATATGTACATACTCGGCGTTTAGTTACCCCGACGACTAATGAAATCCAATTTGTAGTAAGATATACTACTGCAATTAATAAAGCTAAATGCCCAACCACCTTGGATTACGAGACACTAAGACAACTTATTTGTAAACTAATACTGATAAAACTTTGGAATTTCTATATCAATGATTCTCTTCTTTTAAAGTTAGTAAAATGATTTTACATAAAGTCCAAAGTAATTTTTTTCATGAATTCAAACCGGTGACTTTTTCTAATAAGATAAAATAAAAAGGGACCGCGTTGACGTTTTGTTACCTTGAAGCTTAATGAAATCCACCACATGGAAAAAGGAGCATAGGAAATCGCATTTAAGTTCATATTTATGATTATTTTTAAGATATCTGATCGAGCAATTTATCGAAAAAAAGAAGAAAAAGATTTCTTACGATAACTTAACACTCGCACGGACATACAATAGTAAAGTGCAAAACAATGGCTGGGTTTTTTCATGTAACTCGGCATTTAGAAATTTAAGCCACGGGGACCTTCGAAAAAAGCCTTATAAACGGATGCGACATATCAAGGCAAGCGTTAAAGACCCTCCTGATACATTGCCCTGAGAGCACTGCAAAGCTAATAACTTCAGCCACTTCACCTGTAGCTGGTGACGTTTCGATATAAGATCACTATTCTTCACTGAAAACTCGAAATGATCAATAAATTAATCAATCAATTTATATCTGTAAAATTATTAGATTACCATCATTTAAAAGATAGTGCACGATCAGTACCTCCCACAAAAAGTGTTAAAACTAGAGCAATTTGTTGAGAGACAAATACCTCCCTATCCCAACTTCTAGAACGATGGACAATATACTTGGTGCAAAATTCGATTAAAGTCCATCTATAGGCATAGGAGCTATGAAAATATGAAGCTGACACAACATTGTGACGGACAGATGGCGATTCATATACATGAATATAACCTCTATACTTCGTTTGCTGGGTAGTATAGTAGCCAGTTTGTACGTAGAGACAAAATACATGCTATATGTGGCTGAAAGGACGCTGCGTAATTGCTAATTGAATTAAACCAAAGTCGTAAAATTTTGAAAGTAAAAATTTTCACTTTATACTTATCAAAAACACTCCTCGATGGAGCCTCTATGTTTTGACTTTTTTAGCATTTCACTAGGCGTCGAACTCTATTTAGAGTCAGTGCAATGACATCTATTTTGTTCTTATAAAGTAAACATTTTCAGAATTTAATATATAACTCTAGTATGTGAAATTGAGATGACACAGAAGGTATTTCTAATTTATACAAATCGAAATTGTCAGAAGAAGCATAAAGAAGACATTCCAGTATTGTTTTACATCTTGTCACGACCTTCAAAATTGTCAGTAAAACCTTGTGACGGTACATATTCTCGCCTACCTAATATGGTTAATATTGTTAGAGTTGAGCTGAGTAATGGTGTTTAACGTCCCAGTCAAGAATATTTCACCTATATCGAGACGTCGCTAGCTATAGGCGAACGTGCAGAAATTATGCCATTGGGTTACGCTGATGGCATTATACAGCAGGGTTCTTTATCGTGCCACGCCTGCCATGACACGGGACCTCGTTTATTTTAAGTTACCGCCCGTGGCTTTCAGTTCGTAATACCGATTGCTTGGCGAAAGAACAGTCACTACCCACTTTCAAGTCTTGGGTCAGACCCAACCGTGGTTCGAACCCACGACCTTACACTTACGGAGCGAGCACTCTACCATTATATTGTTAGAGATGATAATGGTTATTGTATTTTAATATTCACAAAAAGGGAAATAGAATACAAAATGTTTTTACTTTCACTAACCTTAACTCCACTTATGTACTGGATATAAAATGTGTACCTCTCTCTCTCTCTCTCTCTCTCTCTCTCTCTCTCTCTCTCTCTCTCTCTCTCTTTATTCAAATGCTTAAATTCCTACAAATATGTAGGTCTTTTACGGAATAGCCTTTGTCCTTTGTAATGTCCAATGACTATATTCAATATATTACCTTGCAAAACATAGAGAGGACCTGTTGTCGAAACCCCGACAGGATATATTCCAGAAAAAACATCAGTGCGATTTATGATTTTGCCTTTTTTATACTAAGACATGCAGCCCCTAATCCACACGATAATGCTAAATGTACACTATAATATGCATAAAGAAATCCACGTATTTGTTTCATATAAAGGGTTGGACATAACGTATTTTTATCGTGATCATCAAATTTAGAAACTGAATCCTCTTGATCATTATATAAAGGCGAATGTAGACCGTCCTTATTAAACCAATTACAGTCTCAGTACAACAATGATAAATTCGAAAGGAAGGTAACTGACAATGATAAATACATACACATGTATTTGACTATTACTATCATCCCTCCAGAACCGATGTCCCAATTCTACACGACAATAATTGAGATGTACACCCCAGTCAAGAGTGTTTCGCTTTTATCTAGAGGTCAGTTCTAGGATGTTGGTCGAAACCAGAGTGTTCGGAGAAAACCACCTACCCTCTAACAATCGAACCGACAAACATCTGTCCAAGTGAGATTCGAGAGAGGCAGTGTAATCTGTAAACGATTGAAGAACATTATAACAATATTTATGTAACATTTATTGTTAATAGAATGATTTGTCAAATTGTATTTTAATAATAATATTATTTATTGATAAATTAAAATAATAAAATAATTAAAATGTTCTCTCTCTCTCTCTCTCCCTCTCTCTCTTGCTTAAGTTTCAACTAGCAGCATTTCTCTCTCTCTCATATATAACATATCGCCAATACTGACATTATATATAATGCATCGCGATATGCCGACAAAAATACATTATTCATCGCCACTTGCTGACAAAATTATATAATATATTACGACATGCCGGCAACATTGATTACATGTATAGTGATATTATCGATATAATGATATAATTTATCGCGACAAGACGACTTTTTATATAATAAATTGAAAATTTGAGATATAATGATATGAAATAATAACGACGTGTCGAAATAACAATATTAATGATCGAGACATAACGACAGAATGATCTTTATGACGACGTATTGATTTGATTCATTGAGACACATCAATGAAGTTTTATAAAGCGTCGATATTTAGATATAATAATTTGCGAAATGTTGACAAAAGCGACATGAATATAACCTGCCACGACTTATCGACACAATATTATAAAATAATCGCGACGTGCCGACATTTATGATGTAGTTTATTGTGATAAGCGACATAATGATATAATTTAACACGACACATCGATATATTGATGTAAATTATCAAGACATAATGATATAATGTTTCAAGACTTTTTGATATAACTTATCACGTTTCGTCGATATATTGTTATTATTTTATCACGACAATTCAAAATATTGATATTATGCATGCATTACGACATATCTACATAAAAATGAGATTTATTGCGACATATTGACATAGCGATATAAATTATCTTGACTTTTCTTTTTTAATTAATCAAACCATGTCTATACGATTTGGTATTGTTTGTTAAAGTGAAGACTGGATGGAAGACTGTTATATAATAATGACACATAGTGATAATAAGAGTAATAGTAAAGTAATAATATTATATTCAGTCTTTTTGTTTTTTGTTTTTGTTTCGATAAAAACAGCTGGTGGTACTGTTTGTGTGTCTTTGGACTTACTTTCGTATTTGTGTACGGGACGAATATTTTAGCAGTATGCAGTGTGCTTATTATTTTATCAATTTATGAATAATCTTAAAAATAATTTTTTATGATAATAACGAGGAATAGGTCAGAAAACATTTATACAAAGTAGGCCTATTTATAAGTGTGTTGATAGCACGATTAAACACAGGCCGAAAAAGTTTAGCAGTATGCAGTGTGCTTATTATTTTCTAAACTTAATGTCTGAATGGATAAATTGTTGGTCATCCGACTTCAGGCTTTTTTCAATTGTTGGTTCAACATCGATCGACCGCAAGTGAAAGGAAAGGTTTTCTTGAAGCAGTTATCTATCTGTTGGTTCGGTAGTAATATTATGAATTAATGGGACTGTTATATTGATATGTGGTATAGATGTGCTATTTCACTCTCAAGGCCGTGGACAATATTAAAAGTAAGACTTCAAATTTCACAAACCAATTAGTAACGCAAGTTGAGATTCTCAGTATAATTAAGAAAAAATTACCACACCGAAAAATCTTAAAAACATTTATAATGAGTCAGCTTACATTACCATAACAATTTTGAGTCAATTTTACTGAAAACGATTTTCAGAATATATTATTTGAAAAACCATAATTTAAAAATAACCTTAACATATTTTCAATGAACTACACGCTGTAAATAACATATATATATATATATATATATATATATATATATATATATATATATATATATATATATATATATATATAGATAGATAGTTTTTAAGAGTCAATTCATGATTTGATATAAGTATGTTAGATTTAAAGTAAGAGCTTCGGTGTTCAAGTGGTTTGAAGCATGTCACTCACAGCTTGGGGGTCAAATCCTACTCTGGACATTTCAAATTCTGAGAACATTTTCAGTTCCAGAAAATCCAGGTTCCTCTTCCAAATAATATATTTGATAAAACGTCTTGTTATACACATGTTATATGTTAAGGTAAATTAAAACAAATATAATTAAATGAAAAATATGAGTAAGAAACTCATTTCGGCAGTTTCTATTGCATTTTGTTATAGTTTAATAGTATCACATCATTGGAAACATTTCACTTTGTATGGAATACAATAAGGATTACCTGATGTTCAACATAAAATATCAGCGTTCAGATCTATTTATAAAAATAGCTGAACCTGAAAAAAATACATTTTTAGTGATAAACAATGACCACAAAACAGTTTTAATTGTACCTTTATTGTTTTATTTTGTCTGATTTAGAAATGTTCATAAAACACAGTCATTATCTTTTTGGGCTTTTACTACTTAACTTATGTTGAAAAATGATTTACGAAAGCTCTTATAATTTCATTATTTTTTCCTGGTCTGAGAACAACATTTTGCCGTCAACTAAACGCGACAAATCCAGGTTTCTCTGGAGTTTGTATCACTCTGGTCCCCAAAGGGACAATCGATCTTGACTGAAACGCTCGTTTTGAAATGGGGGAGTGACATGTACATCCTAAAACTTGTAATTTCTAATAGAAAAAACAAGGAAAATACGCATAAACAAACAAACAAGACCAAACAAAAAACAAACAAAAGGATTTTGAAGGTCTCACACAATAGTGCCTATGTCATTACTGTTGGACCTTAAACACCATTCGATTATCATCTGATTGAAAAACCTTGAAAAATGTCCAAAATTAGAGGATTTAGTCACAATACTTCTATGAAAAATATCTATCAAAACACCTTTTCAGTACAAGACACTTAATTTATCTTCCGGGACCTCTCGTACTATTGGCGAGTGTTCTACCTACTGAGTTTTCTAGACTATTACATTTTCCCCCTGTTATTGTTGGAGTTCCCATACTCCTATGGGGAATCTCACCCTAATTTCCTTCGTATGAACTTTATATGAACACAATTAGCAACCTACCACATCTGAGAAACAGTAACAGGAAGGAGAAACAATGGAGGATCGGACTGGGGTTCTCGCTGTATAGGCGAGTGCTCCACAAACTGAGTTATCCAGACCACACATAACGCTTTATAAATTATATTATGTAACGAGTTAAATGAACAGAATTAATGAATCCATATGTTAAAAAAAAACACACTTGTGCACATCTGGCACATCAAAATTTAGCAGGTATTTGTTATATATTAATGTCTATCGTTGACCCAGGATACGTGACAAATGTTCTAAGTGACATATTTTCTATTTTTAATAACAATAATCTTTTCCAACAAATATGTTCTACAATGGTACATTACATCAAAGCATTGTGCCGTACATTCAACATTAAACCCATTTTAAATTCGCATCTGGAACGAAAAAGGGAGAAAGTAGCTATGTTTTCTGTAGCAGTCTGCCTTTGTGTAAACCTCTTTATACAACACTTTAAAAGAATAAACGTCTCCCCAAGGTATTAAAAAAGTGTTACCATCTATTGCACATAGATTATGTTTCAATGGTAAAAGTAATTTAGCAACAAATTTTAACAAGATTTGGGTACAAAAAGGACAAAACATACAAGAAAGAAAAAAGTCTTTTCAATTTTTGTTTTTTTTCCCACGTCCTAGGTATTTCTTATTTTAAAACATGACAGCAAAAGTAGTATTCATTAATATGATAATCTATACTTAGTTAGTGTATAGACATTCGTTTAAAATGTTGATATTTTGACATAGTTTCAAGCCTTTCGGTATAGCGATGCACAAAACAACTAATTGATTTTTCCATATTTAAAACATCTTCGATTGGTCTGATGTGAAGTTTTTTGGTTAATGTTAAAACTATTAAACAGGACAATGGCTGCCTTACAGTTAATCAACTGATGATTACGTCTTCTGTTATGAGCCATAACTTATAACTTCCATACCTTATGTTGAGTATATCCTATATTACAGTTCCAGTTTCATCTGTGGCTTTAGAAAGAATCAGTGGTCAACAGATAACAGTTCCAGCTGGACAATCAAAATCTATAACATGTGTAACTGGTTCCAGTAGACCAGCATCTCGTATTTTGTGGTATATAGGAGGGACCAATTTGACTTCACTGAGTACAGAGACACAGGTACCGTCACAGGAACTGTTTTATACAAGAGGTACTCTGACATTTATACCTACAAAGTCACAGAATGGATTACAAATTAATTGTAAAGCTTACAACATGGATAACAATTTGGTAGAACTTACTACAAAACCTACACTGAATGTACAATGTGAGTAAATGTGTTATATAGGTCAAAGGTCAACTGTAAAGCTTACAACACAAATGACACTATAGTGGAACTGACTAAAAACCTGAATGTGCATGTTAGCATGTATTTTATTATAAAGGACAAAATCAACTGTAGATCCTACGTCATAGAAAATAACATTTTTGCACTTTTTTAAGATTTTAAGTTGATTTACATTGAGGATAAAAACGTTTTATACAAAAGAGATTAATTCTAAAGGAAATAGTAAAGAATATTTTTGATTGACTTTCTTCGAAAAATGAAGATAGACAACTAAGGTTTAAATTCAAATATGACATGGATTTTTACATCTTAAAATACAAAAAAAAAATAAATAAATAAATAAAATCTCATTGATTTTTTTAAACGAGATACTAAAGAAATTTATTTTTTATGATTTTATTATTTTTTTACTTTCAATTTTAAAAGCAAAACAAAAGCTCATTTAGTATAATCATGTCAATTATGCCATGAAATAAAATATAAGGTATATCGCACATAACATTTGTAATATTGATATTAACTCTTAACCAGTTAAAGGGGTTTTTTTTTCTCACCGAGAACATAAAAGTCTGTGGTTAAGCCCGGATTTAGCTATGTTTAATTTTTCACGTGCAAGTAAGCAACCCCCCTCCCCCAAAAAAAATCATTATATAACTAAATAATTTACTTGGAGTAATAATAATTAATGCAAGCGCTGATCGATATTTTACTGGGATATTTAAACGCAGTTAAAATAGATTATCGTATTTTATTTCCCTATTACATAACGCAGTTAGGTTTACATTTAAAACATACGCAAAATCGTTCTACAATACCTTAAAATGAAGTACAATAGATAAAATTAAAGGTATACTATAAACATTTCACATAAAATTTAAAATGGATATTAACGCATAACCAGATAAAAGGGGTTTTCCTCACCGAGAACATAAAAATCTGTGTTTAATCCAAGATTTAGATATGTTTAACTTTTCACGTGCAAGTAACCACCCCCCCCCCAAAAAAAAATCGATGACTAAATAACTTACTGGAGTAAAAAATCATTAATGTAAGCGGTGATCGATATTTTTACTAGAATATTAAAATTTAGTGAAAATAGGCTACCGTATTTTATTTCCCTATAACATAATGTTGTTAAAATGTTTACGTTACAAACATACGCAAAACCGTTCTACAACACCTCAAAATGATATACAAGAGATAAGATCAAAGGTATACTATAAATAATACACAACAGTTTACAATATACAATAACAGAATTAGCTTCAATATTTTAAATGAACAAAAAATGTTTTGTATGGTCAAAGGTCAAAGATTAAATGGCAAATATAAAACAAATACCTACTAAATTTTGATGTGCCAGATGTGCACATTTCGGAAAATAATTCCTCATCAGTGAAACTAAGGGCCAAAATGTTTGATAAATTAAAAAACATACGCCAAACCTTTGGAAATTAATAAATCTAAAGTTCCAAAATTATATGAATCCAAATCCAGCTAAGGAAATGCTTTGCATGAGGGAACAGACCTTACTTTTAAATAATTTAACATTATGTACATTTGTATGAAATAATGGACGATATAAATATTATCAATATTAACTGACATTTGTATATCTTGCAACAGATGAAAAAAATTATTTAACTTTAAACAAAGGCAGCAGTAAATAAATTAAAAAAAAATAAAATTCATTACATTAGATTGCTTTTTTCATTGACTATTTTATTATTTTACATATACACAATAAATTAAGACATTCGACAAAAACGTACCAAGATTGAAAAATCGCTTGAATTTTATTACTTACATACACGTCTTTTAGTCAAAAGATTTATTTTTGAGTACATTGTATTTCTTTTCTGCCTGTTTTACTTGTTAGCATGTGTGTTAATCTACTTTTAGGTACTGAAATATTTTATTTGATAAATCAACGTTATGTAACACATTATGCTTAAAATGGGAAAATAAAATAATAGTTTTTTTTGTTAGGAAATAGCTGATAATCAAGTAATATAAGTCGCTAGATCCTATAAGATTATTTCTTTAACAAAATATACCAATGATAATTGCTACTTAAAAAAATTACACTTAAAACTACACCTTATTTTAATTAAATTTCAATTTTATCGATAAAGTGATTACTTTGTATTCATTTACTGAAATTGTTAGGAGGCTGAGATATAAAGCAAAGAAAATTCTATAGCAATAACAATAGCCATACCTCCATATTCTCTTTTTTATTCTCTTTACAGATCCACCAGATGATGCAAATGCAGTTATAAAACAAAGAAATACTATATCTACAATAGAAGGGAATAGTACTGCATTAGTGTGTGAAGTTAGAGGAGGAAATCCATTAGCAACAATTATCTGGGATTGTTTTGGACTGACTGGGACATCCTCCACAGACGGGGATATATCTAGATCTACTATAAACTTTATCGCCCATAGATCACATAACAGACGAACCTGCACCTGTAGAGCTACACATCCAGCTGTTAACTTAGGAAGTGATTCTGTTACCATTAATGTGTACTGTAAGTACAGTTTGCATAGTTATAATTTTCTCATTCTTGTATGTTAATCATTAAAATTCGGATGTATTATGTGACGCTATTTGTCTGTCTGTTAAGATTATTCTGAAAATTACAGACAATGATTCTAAGGAAATTCTTTTTAAATTTCTGAAACATGATTTTGTACCGATATTCTTTGGCTCTTGGTCGGGAATTTAAATTAAAAAAAAACCTTGGTGAAGGTACGCCGTCAAGCAAAGACTTATTTAATTATATATATAATACCATCTGCATGAAATAATGATGGTCATGATCCCTGTTTTCCTTTAGTTATTTGACTTTGACTTTTATTAATCATGCCTTGTAAAACATTCAATAACAATACGCAAATTGTGTTAAAAAGAGAAATAATCGTCATGATGTGAATATTGTGATTTTACGAAAAAAAATATAATTCTTAAAAACATGAAAATTGATTAATGGAAGAACTATTAGGATAGAAAATCGCATGTGTTTGTAGAGTTTGAATACATAAATAAAATATCATTAACACTGTTTTTCGTTTTCTCTATCTATTTGGCTCTTTTGTATCTATCAATTGTTTGGCCACTAGTGTCTCTGATGAGGTAAGAAATTTAGAAATGTGCACACATGTCACATCAATATTTTTTGTTAAATACTTAAAACCTCGAACATACGTAGGAAATCCAAAATGTGCGCCACAATTGCAAATAGCAAGAGCTTATAAATCTTCAGATTTCTGTATATTTTAATTACTTTTATAAACGTCTAGGGATTTAAGAGCTTTCGAAAAACAAAGTGATGATCAGACCATTCGCTCAATCGCAATAACATTTCGATCACCAATAGATAACGGTTAAACGTAATAAAATTTTATTGGAATGTAATAATTAATAAAACGAACACATTTTCGTGCCCCACCTGCGGAAGTGTTTTGTTTCGAAGTAACGATATTTCTCGAACAAATTATAAAGAATGAAACCGGATTAAAACTAATCTTTCCGGGGCTGGCAATGAAAATTTGGAAAACAGATTCTTAAACGGAAAACACAATGACAAAATAATGCGACTTTAGAAACTGATTTTTCATATGTCGAAATTATAGTTACTAAAATTTAGAGAACCTTTTCGAGTTTGATGCAGATATGCACGCATCATATGTTTCTGCACCCTCCTACAAGTCTAAAAATATACCAATCTGTAGTTTTACCGTGTGCACATCGGATTTAAGATGAATAGAAAAAAATCATCATTACTGCTTAAAACGAATTCTAGACCTACACATGTAAACCCATTCTGACATGGTCTTGGGGCGTCTTGGTTGCTTGACTATATTGACGTTAATTGAAAAACGCAAGTTCATTTTCGTTTCCTTGTTATGACGTCTTTCAAATCGTCATTTGGTAATATAATTGTTGTTAATAAGACTTTTCAACATATTGACATACTACAAGTGTTGAGAAAATATGACTTGTTCTAAACATTGACAGATTATTTGAATTTATCAGAATTCCCGTCAAAAATAGTTGGAAAGCGAATGTGTCTGACTGCAATCACATTCAGGCATGATTACCTACAACGTGTTTCTGGTTCTAAAGATTACACTCCATTTTCTTCTATTCATCTTGGCTTCAATCCAACTATATTTTGGACTTTATCTCAAATTTGTTCGTGACGTTGGACACCATAGAAAATGATAAAGTGATTAAATCATATATTAAAAAATTATCTTTTTTAGTTTTGCCATACAAATTAAATTCCCTTAGGGTATCCTTCTCAGTAGACAGTACTTTGTGCTGTCAGAAAACGTTTCTTGTGTCAACATTTACAGCGGTTTCAACTTTTTTAATACTAAGGTTTGTACAACATTTCTTAGCTGGATTTGGATTGATATTCATGTTTTTATATTTATTTTCACTATTTTTCTACTGTTGGGATCATTAAATTTCTATCTATCAACTTTTGTGTCCTCTAGTGTCACTGATAAAGAATGAATTTCCGAAATGTGCACATATATATGATACAGGTAAATAGGTATTTTTGTTGAGTATTTCATCAAAATGTTTTCCTTGGAAGCCAGTGTTTCCAAACTTATTTGGATATATTTGATTTCCCATAGTTCCTCGTTTCTTTTTTTTTAAATTTGACGTTGCACGAGACAGGTGTAGCTAACTACACTGGAGGTGTTATACTTCCGACGCATTGTTGAATGTTAAAAGTATTCGAAAAAAAAATTCTATTTTTATCGGATTTCACATGTTTATGCTCTATCTAAATATTTGGTGCTATTTGACTCCCTGCATTCCAACAAGTTTTGCATTAGCCATGAGTTTATTTATTAAAGTGGTTGGTGTTTATAGATCAGTTTGTTAGAGAAAAGGCAAGCTTTGTAACATTGTTAACTTGTAGCGTTTCCCTGCATTGCAACATGTTGGCGTATCTAGCCGTTTGGGAGAATTCCTAAAAGTAGTCCAAATTGTTCTTTTATGTGACGTTGTTTCAGGCATATGCCTGATATGGAAAAATCGAATAAGAAAATGGATTATTGAAAATTATTAAATCAGTTTTTTTATATTATTATTGTTTTCAGAGATATCTAAATACAATTTTTCATTCATATTTAATCTCTAAAATATATAATTTTATTTTGGAACTAACATTTGCAAAATCCAACAAGCCCTTTTCAGTCTTCTTTCTATATTTTAATTGACAATATATACGTATTACAGTTTTTTTTGTGTGTGTGTGTGTGTGTGTGTATACATATTAATTCTTTTTTCTTAAAACATATCAGGGTTCTCCTTTGTTTCTATTTATATATTCTAACGTCAGCTAGAGTTCGGAAATTGAGGCTATTTGATCATGAACAACAGTCATCTTATATCTTTTCTCTTCTTGAATAAACATGCAACATACAGGCATACTTAAGTTATTTCAAAGTTAGCTTTTATATTCATTCTTTTTATAATTGTGATATAAGACCTAAACAAAAGCACTTTACCCCGGCCTATTTAAACCATTCTAACTATTCTCAATGAACAAGCAATAGATTTACAATTATGTATTTTGCATCACGAGCTACTAATAATAATGCAAATACACGTCTTAATTGAGAACATTAACTCATACAATGTTGAAATTGTTTGTCACTTTTCCGAATTAAAAAAAAAAACTTTTGAATCTGTCATTGTGTCCAGGGAACACTGTGTTTTATTATAGTTAAAATGCATAAAATAAGATCAAAGAAAACAATCAAACAAAATTTTAAGAACATCAATAGTCACCTGATTGATATTGACCGCAATATTGCCATTTTGAGAGGCAGATTAAAAAATAAAAATCAGTGGTTTTATTGATGAACGGTAGATAGAATGGACATAAAACAAGAAAAAATACCTCTTAAACTATCAGATCTTTTAAAGAATTCTGCCTACCTTGTCAAAGCTGCTACATCCCTCTTATTTTGAGACAATGTGTATTGGTACAATTTGTAAATTAATGTTGTGTCTCGCTGGATGTAAATTTCAATTGAAAATAGATTAAAGAAACACAGCAGAAAATTAAGTAGTTGGATTTGCAATTGGCACCTATCTTAAATATTTCCCGGAAACGTATGTATGCCACATCAAGTGGCAATTGTCCTTTTCACATGCTTCTTTTGATGAATTTAAAAACTGAAAAATAAGCTACATGCCTTTAATTGAATATAACAGTGACGCACTAACATCTCCTTTAAACTAAAATAATAGTATATGGTTTAAGAACGATACAACACCTTGCTTAACTTCAAACGATCATTGTCTTTGAGAGACATTTGCATCGCAACGGGCGTTAATAATAAGTTAACTCCTCACTGCTTTGCTTTCCAACATTTTTACTATACCGAGTATGAAGCTCGGCACTTAATGTTCATGTCCAATCAGATGAGTTAATCTCAACCTAACAATGTCAACATTGCAGAAAAATCTGGTAGAATGAATTCAATTGGCATTTATGTCACTCTATATTGTAAGTAATAATACATGAAAGAAAGGAGGTTTTTTTGTCTTAAAAGTCTATTCGGAAAAATGTTTAAATAAATATAGGGTCTTTTGTCAAAAATAGACAATTTGTTTCAGGATTGTTTTTTATTTTTTGCAAAAGTATTGAATTATAACACATGACATCAACATGCCGTGTCCTTAAGGATTCTAATGTCTACCGACATGTTTGCGAGTAAACAATTGGGATTTAACAAAGAATAAAGGACCATCGGGTTAAAAATCAATCGCATTGCGTAATGGAAAAAAAACATCAAAATAAATAAATAAATAAATAAAATAAATAAATTAAAAAAAAATAATAATAATAATAAATAAATGAATAAGTATTTATTTGCTGTTGGTAGCTCTGCAACAGCAATTAGTTGCGGACAGATTTTGTTTCTGTGAATGTTGAATTATTCGTTTAACTTTTCGAAGTGAGAATTATCATGTCTTATTACTAATAGTTGGTTATTTTGTATATAATATTGTCTTCGTCTATAATGTTGTATAGTGTTGGTAACAAAATAATTACGACAATACAATGTTGTAAACCTGATCAATGTTTACATTAAGGTTGACCATGATTGCAGTCAAACAACTAGCTATTTTATTCTATTTTAAAGCTTTTGGGATAATATTAGAAAAATGAGTTTATACATTAGAACTTGGTAAAACATCATTTGTTTTCTTGTGGATATCTTCAACACATGATGCACTTATTTTAAACAGTTGTGTTGAGTTAAATGTGATTATCTGCAAAGCTTGCATGCATAACACATTTATTGCTACGCTTTTGTTGTATTTTTACTGATTTTTTTTTTTTTTTTTTTTTTTTTTTTGAACATTCTCTTCTTTCGCTGAATAACTACATGTTAATGATTCTTTGACAGATTGTGAAACTTGCTTTTATATTATATCATTATTTGTATTTCATCTCTCACTTCTCATGACATTTTTTCTTCAGATTCTATATCACTGGCATGTCCTTGTCACTATTTATCGTCAAAAGATTGGTTTCTTTACATATTTGGCAAGTCTCATGCATACAATTCTAATTTGTTCTTGAACATGCTATTTGTACAAGTTTGTCAAGGTTGGAAAGATTTTAGAATTACAGCTTTCATAAGTGCTGAAAAATGACATGTTTGTAATCCTCCAGGCATTACTATTTTAAAAGATTGAAATATGCAGAATGAACAATCTAATTATGTCCGTAAATTTTCTTCTTATATCTTATTTTTTGTAATATTCAAAGTCTGGTTAGCAGTTACTTGTATTAAGGAAAAAAACGTCTCTTTTAAAAATGATTGGACCTGAATTCTTAGTTATCTTAATATGGATGCTAAGAGTCGCCTTTGATTTCTGTCTTAATCCCTCTTTCATTATGCTTCCACTGTATATTTTGATTTTCTAACATTTACAAGTTTATTTTTTCTCACTCATCAATTACTAATTAAACTAAGGATAATTAGATAATTAATTTGAGACTATAAACTTTTTATCGAGGCATATATAAAGCATTGAAGGTTTTGATATAATAATATTTTGATAAGAATTTCAAGGTAGTACGTTCAGTGAGTGGTCAAGGTCATTGATGCATAAAAAATATGATAAAACATTACAATATCTACCTTTAATACTCTAACTCTGTATTGTGAAAGCTTTTATAAATAAATAAAAACAAAAAAATCTATTAAAACTTACTAATTTTTGGCAAACTTTAAAAGTTTTGGCAAGTGGTTGTTTTTGTCACAATTTTAAAATTCCATGTTTTCTTTCCTTATGTATATATCTATTTATTACTTAAATTTTCAATTATATATTAAATGTTGAAGCTTAAACAAATTAATTAGCAATCACTTTAAAAAAGCATGTCAAGGCTTTGAGTTTTTCTGTTTTTTATTTAGATGACAAAACAGACAAACTCTTTTAATACTCCTCATCTGATTTTTTAATAGTACGGATTGGGCGTTGTAATGTTATTTGCTTTTATTTTATGAACTGGTAAGCTTAAGGCCTTATTAATACCCAAATGGTTTTCATTTTGTTAACCTACCGTCTAATTACATGATAGATGATTTTTCATTAGTCAAGTTTATATAAAAATAGCTTTACTACTTTACTGTAAATTTTTAGTAATTTTTTATTGTTAAATTGTCACAATTCATGTTTTGCTTTTCATTAATTAATTTATTCACTCTTTCATTTTTTTTTTTTTTTTTTTTGATTGCAAATAAAAAAAAAACAAAAGAAATTTAAAGTGAAAACTTTAGCAAACTCTTTATTAATAATGTTCAGGTAAGCATACCTAGCATTTTGGTTCTTCTGTTTTTATAACTGGCCATTATTCATGACGAACAATATTTATTGTTATATTTGTTTTAAACGACCAATTCTTAAATTGTGAAATTATGATAATATTATCTTTTTCCTTAATATCCCAAAATCTGTCAACTGTTTTATCGATTCAAATGTTGTCTTTTTTACTCAGGCGTTTTAATGATTTCCATTAATCATTCACTTGTGTCAACTAACACTGGTGACATTAGAAAACAAGCGGACTATTTTAAAACCTTTTTGTAATAATAGGAAATTGGTGTTTTATTGTCATTTGTTGTTAGTTTACATTTAGTTTATCTTTTGGCCTTATTTGGATCCAAATGTTTTTCATTTTGTGGATTTACCATCCAATTACAGTTAAGGCTTGTTATCAGGATTATTTATTAATTTCATTTATTCTATTTATCTGTTCATATGTTTAATGCTCTCTAATGATATTCAAATTATATCTATTACAGTTGCAGCAAAACTCACAAGTATGAATATTAGTGATGGTAACAACTTTACAATACCTGAACACTCATCTAAAACCATAACCTGTTTTGCAGAAGGATTACCACAACCAACAATAACTTTAGCTTATATATCAAACAGCAGTATTATTAAATCGGTCAATGGTCTGAGGTTGGATTTTACCTTCCCATTGGCAAGATGTGAAGATGCAGGAATATATAGATGTGACGCAATCAACAAGTTTACTCCTCAACAACCATTACAAAAGGAAGTATTTGTATTGTGTAAGTGCATGTAATATACATGATAAACATGACCATTTATTTCAAAGGCTTACATTGACATAGAAAAAAGGATCTAAAAAAACTTGATGTCAATATATCTAGCATAATAGATAATGTAGATGTATTTCAAAAGATTTTCAGTATATCAAGTGACATTTGCAAGAAATAAATCACTAAATATTACATTTATGTGTTATTACTTTATACATCTGTATTATTATATTATCATTCAGCTATTTATATCGGGCAAGTTATTTGGCTAAGGTGTGTCATATAGGCCTTTGGCCTCAGGCCAACATGACACACCTTGGCCAAATAACTGGGCCAATATAAAAATACCTGATTGAAGTCAGAATCTTTAATTTTTGTTCATCATTTCATACCGACATAGGTCGAGCATGCCTTCTCTAAAAAAACAAAAACATGCTTGTCTGATATTCGTTGCATCTTATTAAAGCTGTTTATGTCCGTTTGTTTGCAAACATACTGCGTCACAAGAAACGTTAACGCTTACAAGACGCGAGAAACGAGTGTCTTAAATGTATAGCTCTTTGTATATTTTGTGTGATGCTTTTATTGATAATATTTATTTAAAAACAAAAGCATATAAAATAAGCATATTTTGTAATCGAAAATTGTTCAATTGGCACTTACCCCTTTTAAATTATGTGAAGCGCTACGCGTTCGGCCATTATGTTTTTATAATGAAATGACGTCAAAAATAGTTGCACCCGCCCATATTGGCTCAGTGCTTTTTATATTGGCCCAGTTTTTCTCATATTGGCCCAGTTTTGAGAACTAATTGGTGAGGCAGTTTTTTACGTATTGTATGAATAATACTTGTTGTTAATTAATAATGGTCGTTAATATAAATGTAACAAAAAGATTATGAAATACATATGTGGATGTATTTAAAAGTTGCTGTGTATATTCTCTAAAAAATGTGTCTTTGTTAATTTGACATTTTATTTTGTAGGCCCACCTAGAGCAGCAAAAGAACCATTGCAAAACCGATATGCCTTAAGTGTTGGAAAAACTCTTAATATAACTGTTCCTTATCTTGCTTATCCGAAGCCGACATTCAAATGGTTTAAAAATATACCCGATAGTTCTTCAACACTAATAACAGATGGTGAAGATGTTCAGATAAATAATTCTGTTATAAACACCTACACATATGTAACACAATTGATAAGAGAAAATATGCAGGAAGATGGTTTTGGAACTTACATTCTTATATCTAATAACATTATTGGAACAAATAAAGATGTATACATAGTTGGGGCCAACGGTAAGAATAATTTGATTGACGTAAGATGTTAATAATCGAAGATTTTGTCTCTTGATGTCTTTGCTATGTGTTGCTTGGAACATTTGGTTCTGACCAGCTGGCCATATAGCTGAATAGGATCTAATATTATTTACCTTGAGATAATCTAAATTGGCTGAATCAAAGCATAAATCGACAAAATGCAAGTGTTTCTGATTTTAAGCTCACCTGAACACAAATTGCTTAACCCCTTCCCGTTCCTACCGGTACAATTGTACCGGTAAGCATATTTTGAGCCTATGCGTCATCGGAAAACACCGATAACTTGGGTAATTCTGAAACGATTTTTTCGCCGTATATTTTATTTGAATCAGTAAAACTTGCTGAAAATAATGATATATTTTTCTAAGAGCAAATATTAATCTGCAATAAAATATTTTCAATTTAAAACGCCGACAACAAAATATTTTCTTCACTTTATAAGAGAGAATCGTACTTTTACACTGATTTTGAAAGATTATTCACTTCATCGTTATTTCTTAAATAAGAAACAGATATTTAAAACTTGCATACCACAGTATTCATAATTATTTAAGCTTTTTTACAATGTGTCTTTCAATTTGAGAAAGTCAACAGTCGGGTCAAAGCAACCAATAATATGGAATGGTCACATTTTTCAAGCTTGGAATTTTTAGTTACTCCGTCGGAAAATGACATTTTTTTCATTTTATGAATATTTCTCGTGAATAAAACTTCAAATAGGGAAAACAAAATCCAGATTAGAAAAATTCACAATTTTTTCTTTCATTCGGTACAATTTCAAATAAGATTTACTTTCCGCATTACATTTTATTAACCGCGTGAAGGTACGACCTTGACGCAATATTTTCAAAAAATGTGGAGTAAGATTGCATATCTATGATACGCAACTTTCTGGTACGTTATATTTATTGTGTCACTTTTTAATTATAACACTTTAGTTATTTTTTTTAATTTATAATGTCATGATTCATGCCAAAATCAACAGTATTTATTATATTTTTATTTTAAGTAAAAAAAAAGTCATCTTTGATCACTTTTGAGACATTTTGCTGACCATTTTCACAGTGAAATACTTGCCGGGTAGAAAATTTATTTTACTCTGTCATGACTGGACATGTCAAAAAAATGATTCCAGTTGATGTTTGTCATGAAAATACAATAACAATAAACATATTCCAGTAATACTAAATCAAGTATTTTATGAATTCCTTTAATAATTTCAAACTTAATTTTGTTTTGATAGAAATAAAGGGAACAGACAGAAAAACGTGCATACAGAGTAGGCATATTTTAGTATTGATAGAGCGGGTCGAATGCATGTCTTCTACTAAGTCCGTGTCATATTTGTAAATAAACAAGAGGTCAAATATTAGATCGTTGATTTTAAAATAATATTTTTGTTTATTTGTGCAGTATTTCAAAAACATTGTCCAACCGAACTTTGACCTATTTAGCAGTATCATTATAATGTTGTAACCACAGTGGCTGAGTGGATAAGGTGCTGGTCGTCCGACCTCTAGTCTTTTTCGATATTTTGTTGGTTCGACCTTGGTCGACCGCAAGTTATAAAGGGGTTTTCCCTGTCGTAGACATCTACTGTTCGCTCGGTACTAATATTACAAAATGGGACTACTATATTTGTCTGTGGTATAGAGGATGCTAAATCACTCTAAAGGTCGTGAACACTATTAAAAGCTACCATCGCGAAAAACAATAAAAACGAAAAAAATTAAAAAAAAAAAAAAAAAAAAAAAAAAAAAAAAAAAAAAAACCATGACACAGAAAAATTCATTGTTAGCTCACATTACAATGACATTTGATTGAGTCAATTTTATTGAAAATTATTTTAAGGAACTATTATTAAAAGAAATTGACAAGAATTGAAAACTACCTTTACATAATTTTAATGTAACTGTCATAATGCATTTGTTAATGTATTTAACGATAAATTTTTTAAAAAAGTATTATGACATAACTAAATGTTGGAGATATATGAACAAGTAGTTATAAAAATAGTGTTGATTCATGATTCAAGTATCTTGAATTCAAAGTAAAAGCTTCGGTGTCCAATTGCTCTAAAGCGTGACTTTTAGTCTAAGTTCAAATCCTACTCGGGACAGGTCCAATTCAGAAAAAGTTTGTAAGTTGATATGTCGACAGTCCTTTTAGTACATTCTGATTTCCTCTACCATCCCATAACTGACCGCCTCGTGACCACCCACGCCACTGACAGATACAAAACTTATATCATAGGATAAATGAACTTTAAAACCTTTACCATGGAGTCACAGTCCCTTCATTTACAAACCAAATATAGGTACAACAGATTTTTAATAAAATTACAATTTTTGACCATATGATTGTGTATTGTTAATACATTCAAAGGCCGAAATCTTGACTTTATATATATATATATATATATATATATATATATATATATATATATATATATATATATATATATATATATATTTTAACTCCTTACAAAGAAAAAGATAAGCATTTTCAAGTTTCAACGTCTTGTTATTAACATTAAAATAAATAAATAAATAACGAGAGAGAGAGAGAGAGAGAGAGAGAGAGAGAGAGAGAGAGAGAGAGATTCATTTCGGCAGTTTCTACTGCAAATTGTCATAATATCAATAGTATCATACCTTTAGAAACACAATAAAAAATCTGGGGGAAAATTGCTACCAGTATTTTTAGACATTTTTCTTGTCAGCATAAATATCAGCGTGCAGATTTATTTATATGAATAACTGAACTTGGACAAAAAATTCAACATCGAACATAATATATTTCAAGTTGCAAGTCTATTTGTTAAATTTTGTCATATTATATATTGTTATATATTTGGCTTATACTACTGAATTGTTGTTAATAAATAATGTTCGATCCTGCTGAGGACTTCATTTTTTCCTTGTCCGAGAACTATATTTTCCTTGAACTTACACGCAACAAATCTAATTTTCTCTGGATATTTTAATCAGACCGGTCCGCAAAGGGACAATGAATCTTGACTGAAACGTTCTGTTAAAATTGAAGGGACCATATACATCTGAAAACTTGTAATTTGAAAAAGAAAAGGTAACAAAAAAAAAAAAAAAAAAAAAAAAAAAAAAAAAAAAAAAAAAAAAAAAAAAAAAAAAAAAAAAAAAGAATATGCGATATGCACTTTATTTGTGCTTATACTTCTGTTGGCAACTACAGCCTGTTAAATTAACCATATTTTGTTTCTAATATCTCTTCCTTGGTCGAAAATAGTGAACCCATGTTTCGTCACGAGTAACAATGTTTTCAAATTGTCTTTGATTGAATTTAGGAAACATTTTTAGCAATTGCTTAACGGTTTGTACTCGTACCCGTTTTTGGTCATCTATTAATATATGCGTAATACATCTGACAGAAATCTTTCGAGCTTTCAAATACGCTTCAAAATGAAATACACCCGCGACAGCGATATGCCAACAGCTTTGGCAATATCACAAATTGTATATCTGCCATCACTTTCAGTTATTTCCCTGACATTTGAGACAATTGTCTTATCTGTTACAGTCACAGGTCGGTCAGATTTTGTTGTATCTTTGACGGACACTGTGTCAGTCAAAACTTTCTTTCTCCACCTACGAACTGTCTCATAGTTAGACCGAGATTTCTGCGGTCTTTAGATTTATCCTTTTCATTTTTTTTGCCTTGGCGGAAAAATCAAAGACCGAGCGGGGTATATATGAAAAACGTTCATTTTGACGATCTTACCCCTAGTACCACATACGGTGTTTTATATCTCTCCTAAGGTGATAATCCTCCATTATTTTCACAACATTTTATTCCCATAGCATTTATCTTCCATAATACGAAATATCGGGCGTCTATTCCAATATTTTCTACACTTAATTACTCCATTTGTTTCAGTTACCACTTATTTCCATTTAAACCCACCGCCATTTTGAATGAAGTGAAGTAGGTCACAAAAATAATCTCGAAACAAAGTTACTATAAAATTATGCAAATTTGACTTATCACGTGATATATTCATTGATATCGTCAATGTAAACAACCGACGGTTTTAAACAGCTGACCAGTATAATGGAACCCGATTTTATAACTACATATTCTGGGGATCTTATTCTGTCAATATCACTGTGTCCACGTCCGAGATTTATGTATACAATTAGCGCAAACGTGTTTGTCTATAAATAAATGTATTAATCACGTGATATGACAATTTAAAACAAACTCATAGTAACTTTGGTTTCGAGACTATATTCCGCCATTTTGAAAGTTCATTGATTGCTACGCTTGATGGAATAATATCGATTCGTTACACTTAAACAAACATGAGGAACTTTATTGTATATGCTTCAACGTCGAGTTTTAACATATAATTATAAAGGTAAATAGGTGTTACCTGCTCTATATTAAAACTTTTACAATTATAGCATGCGGTTCCTCGAGGCACCGCACAGATGCAAGAAAACAGGCGCTTGCCGTTCTGACGGTCTACTGCACGATTGGAGATTGGAGATAGACCGTCAGATTTTCGGACTATCTCATAGTATACTTTATCAGACCCGTAGACTTTCCTCAATTAAGTAAAAATCTGTATTACCCAATGACCGAGTTTTGTGCGAACTTTTATATAAGCTTTAATTTCTTCAATATTATCAACCTGTTTTCCATTTTTACAACAGTGGTCAAAGAAACTTGCTCTATTGAAATGGCTATAATTTTAAAACTATGTTGAGCTGAAAACACGTTTTGTGCTGTTGGAAAGGTATTGAATAGAGATATTCAAACGTATCGTCGTCAACGAAATCGCGCAAAGCGTAATCGTTCTGTGATACAATTAACATGACATATCGAACAGTCTTCGTATAAGGTCATATGCTGAATTAAAGGCCAATGTTGCGACCTAGAGGCGCATTGTTTATTTATAATTTTTTAGTAACGAGTCCGATGAACAGAATTTAAAGAACCTTAATGTACAAATTTAGGATTTATTTGACACGTAAGGATTTTCTCTGACATTTCTTGGTTATTCATGGTCTTTTAACCTTTAACCCTCTCTCTCTCTCTCTCTCTCTCTCTCTCTCTCTCTCTCTCTCTCTCTCTCTCTCTCGTTTTAAAACTTTCTCTAAATCCCAAATACATACAGTAACGTATGTTTGATAAAGCAATACAATTGACTAATCAAATTTTATACCGATACTTCATTTAAACTGTGCGATTTAAACATCGAAAGATTTTGACTTTTGACCTTTTGGTCGCCATGGCGAATGTGTAATTAATCAATGACACAAGGAGTCTTTCAGTATTCGTTTATATGTAATACTTAAACAGTCATCGGACCTTATCTGCACACATAAATGCAATCAACTGAAAAAAAAGCAACAAAGCAGATTAATTTTCTGATTAATGTTGACCTTTGACCTAAGGTCACGTGACGTTTATACTATTTTAAGAACGTCTGATTCGGCATTAAAGAGTGCTGATCCTCGAATTTTAGTTTCTGTGTTAGTTTATTACAGTCATCGGACCTTATCTGCGCACATAAATGCAATAAATGGAAAAATAAGAAGCAAAACAGATAAATTTTCTCTCAATTTCTTGATTAAGGGTGACCTTTGACCTGAGGTCACGTGACCTTTGTATGCTATTTTAAGAACGTCTGATTCGGCATTAAAGAGTGCTAATCTTAGAATTTTAGTTTCTGTGTAAGTTTATTAAAATCGTTTTATGGGTCTGTTAACAGGTAACTTAATGTTAATTATAATGCTTTTTGAGCACAGAATTTGGTAAAAAGTGCTTTTGACCTTTGACCTTCTGGTTGCTATTGACAATGACCAATTTTTAAAATTTTTAAAGTTATGTTTAAAGAACTAAATAGACTTCAAGAATTAAGAGTCGCTTTACACTATTTGTACAAATGATAGAAAGAATTACGATATTTGTTACGAAAATGGCCAATTTTACCCTTAAAATCATTATTTATGTTGACCTTTGACCCCAGATCACGTGACATATTTTCTTTTTTTAGAAACGGCAATAATTTTAAAATCTTGTCCGGCAAATATACTCTATAATGATACCCCGCATCATAGCATTGTCATTTACATTCATCATGTTTTTTACACTTATAAGACTGCCCCAGAAATCCCATGTAAAATTCGCATTTTATCCAGAACGGGAAAGGGTTAAGTGACCTATTGTGATGGGTCATTGTCCGGCATGCGTCGTGCGAAGTGCATCGTGCATCAACTTTTTATTCTTAACATTCCTGAGGCCACAATTTGAATGCAATCTTAACTAAATTTGCTCACAATGATCCGCTTGACAAAAGCTAGCTCAAGTTCTTATATGGGCCATGTTGAGTCAATAAGTAGATTACCAGGTCAAATAATAGAATAATCTTATTAACACTCCTGAGGCTCTAATTTGATTGCAATCTCTACCAACCATTGTCAGATTCGTCCTCTTGATAAAAGCTAGCTTAAGTTCGTATATGGGCCATGTTGGGTCAATAAGTAGGTCACTAGGTCAAATAATAGTGAAAACTTGATAACACTCCTGAGGCCACAATTTAAGTGCAATTTTCATCAAATATTTTCAGAATGATCCTCTTGACCAAAGCTAGCTCATGTTCGTATATGGTCCCTGTTTATTTAATATCTCACAGGTATCCAGTTGTGAAAATGTTGAAAAAATGGCATCATACCAATGTCTACTATGTGCTTTAAGGTATTATTGTTTGCGTGGTACAAATTTTCGTGGAAAAAGCGAAAAAAAGTACATGGGGAAAATATTTACACTTACAGTATCATGCATTAACTTAAGTCTATTGTTTCTGAATTGTTCCTTAGAAAACATGGTAGGCAGGTACCTTTTGCCATATAAGAAAATCCTAATGAAAATGGCAAGCTGAAAGAAGACAATGGAGTATAGATTCAAATGACAAGCTTACAGTTTTGGATTAAAATATACCTCTTATATTGTTGATTTTGTAGAGATGATTCCCATTTCTTTAAACTTGTATACGTTGTATTTAAAAATCTATTTAAATTTGGATTGTAGTGTAGGGTACTATAAAATAAAATTTTTACAAACTAATTTTAAATTTAACAGTAAATTAACATAACCCCTTATTCATTGAAAGTTAATTGTTCTTAAATTGTGAGGATCACACATTCTATTAGTGCTATCACGAGTACCCGAATACCGGTCTCCCGTTAAGGTACAGGTCCTACCAAGGTAAGGAAATTACTACCCGATACCCGAACAGGGGACATAAACTATATCAAATGTGTAATTTATAATCTACAAATATTTGTGTTTTTGTTTTCAGCAGAGGTGATTGATATTTCTTTCATAAGCATAAGGTCATTTTTGACACTTGTTTCATTGAGTGTTAGTCTTATATAAAGGGTACCTGTAACGCTTTTCAGTTTTGACATATTTTATTCTTTTTACCTAATATGGCTTTAGCGAAAATTCCAAAAAATCCCACTTCATAATCAGGAAGATATCGATGAATTCTAATAAATCTACAGAACTCGATATCGAATCTCCCGTGTTGTGACGTCATACCAGTAACATACCTCCTCAGAATAATATTTACCAACTACTTAAATAAGCCTATTCCAAAGTCATAGTTTGACATTCTATGATTATTTTACGGGAAAACTATTTAGTGAAGTGGAATTAACATCCGTTTGACATGTACCGATAATTAAGATTATTATTAATCGGCTACATTCTTTAGATTCAGGCCCACACCTGTAATTAACAGGATGTAACTTCTAATTTTCAAAATTGATGTGCAGGTTGATAAAGTTATCTTACGACCCTGTAATATACAATAATATATTTACAGTTTTTGTAAAGTGAAATAATTTTATTTGGTAGACGTTTCATGTCATATACAGTATAAAGATTTCACTTTGGAAAAAATGGATGTTTCATTTTTAAAAAGTAAAACACAAAATATTTCCCTTAGTTTTCCTTCCAATAATAATAATAATAATAATAATAAACTATAACTTTTAGACAACATTAAAAATTATGAATTAAAAATTAAGGACCAGAGTAGTCTATTTAAATGATTATTGATCTACTTACAGCATTTGATTGTATTAAGATTATGGTTTTCACTTATCCTTGAGCATACATTTAGTTAGGATATGTTTAAATCCTTTATTCAATATATACAAATCCATAAAATTATTTTATCATTATTATTTTTTTTTTCTAAAATCCGTGTCATTTCAATTTAAACAATTACAATATTTTTGCGTTAAAAAATTAGATGGATTATCTTGTTGTTGTTTTTTTTTTTCTTTTTAATTACCTCTAGCATTAATTAGCCATTGGACAGTTGAAAAGAACTATGTTATAAACTATTTTTGTTTGAACATCTTTCTATTATTGAGGAAACGTATTGCCGCAAGAGTGCTTAAAAGTTTTCCACATCATAGTTACAGATTCATCCGGTATCTGTCCATTCCGACTTGATATTTAATTCAATTTAAAATGTTGACGATAAAATTGTTTTTTGTGTTAACACTCGTCACGTTTTTTTCAACAGCTATGCAAACAACTTCAATCACAAATTCTCGATTAGGTCGGGACTCGACTCAAATATTTCATCCGTTCCTGGTTCCAATAAATATGGCTATACTCCAAATGCATTACTTATAAGATTGTCCACTGCTTCCCCAAATAATAACGAACTTTTTTGCATAATTAGGAATACGTCAGAGTCGTTACTGCTTTCTACATATATCGATATATCCTATTTGTTATTACTGTCTATTATCTTAGATACTACTTCTGGTACTGCACTGACGTCACATATTTATAACTCAAAACGAGGTATTTCACTTTGCGATCAAGGGAAAGTTAAAAAATATGGATTTCAAACCCCTATAACTTTTTTATTACGTAGGAAAGTCGAAGATTTTTCTAGTAATGTCGTTGTTTTGTAAATAACGTACGGTATCTATGTAAGCAAATGTCAGATTTTTTTAGCACAACTGTCAGTTTTCTTGAGCACAACTGTTTACTTGCGTTCCAAAGAAGTAGACCTGACCTGTAGAGCACATCACATTCTGGGTGTAACAAATGAATTTCTGGATTTATTTAATTCAATTTTAAATCACACATCTTAGAGAAGAGAAGAAAGTAACACAAGTAAAACAGCTTCCCCTACACACACACAGAGTTACGGAGGAATTTGCTTTTTTCCGGGTTGGAAATTTGCATATCAACTCTCAAGCTCCGAACAGCGGCCATTCCTACCTCTTTTACAATTAAACGAATTGTAATAACTCTGTAAATATATATATATATATATATATATATATATATATATATATATATATATATATATATATATATATAAATATATCTATATATATATATACACCGTCATAAGTTGACTTAACTGTTTATGGTAACTAGACTTATCCGTGTATATAACCTTATTAGCCATAACATTAATACCGAAGTTTGTCGGCTACGGCATTAAATTCATTTTCTTGAATCCTTGATCAGAGGACATTAAATTAATGAAAACGTCACTTCCTAATTTCATCAGAAACAAGATGTGTTTGATGTTTAAATGGTGTACATGATTTCCCCAGCAATGGACATTGATTTTAATCAACGTTCACTTTCATACAGAATAAAAGCACTTTATATTTAGGTATGATTTTTATTGGGTTTACATAAAAACGTAATTACATGTGTAGATCATCTGCACGTTACAACACCTGTCTTTAGTAACGATGTACTGAACAATCCATCGCGCCAATACACATCAAAACAACAGCAAACAACGATCCTTGCTCTACGTTATATTCACTCTTTATTAAAAAGCACTCTGTATCATATCCTAAACCTGAGTTTCAGCAAATCGTGTCTGGATTTTTTAGACAAAGAATTGCTGTCCAAAAAAGAGAACATTAAAAAAATATTAAAATTCAAAGTAATGATGCCGAAAGCATTGACGGACAGGAATTTTTCTGGGTATTTAGGAAAAAAGGCTCCCGAGGGTTGATTTGGGAAAATGTAGCGACAAACAGGAAATTGGGAACAATGACATAGACTGTCGAGATTAAGTCAAAGTTTATTTTACTTTCAATACAGTTGTTAAAAATCAATCAGTTTTTTTTATTTTTATTTTTTCAATAATATTAGAGATAGAAGAAGCAAAAAGTTCCCAGTATTTGCATAGAAATCATCTTTACAATTTGAGAAATACAGACATTTTCATAATAAGATGCCCGAAATTTGCTGTGATCTGGCATGCTACAAGTTGCACAGTGCTACAAAATCAGAATCTTCTGATTATTTTTCAGACAGTGACTGATATATAACAAATACCTGCTAAATTTTGAGTGATTTCCCTAGTTATAGTTGCCGTCGCTGTATCTGTCCGAGTTTTGGGCCAACTTTCACTTTTTTTTCCTGAATCTGAATAGGACTTTCATTTTCTGACTCATCGCAGTAGAAGTACTGTTTTTTCTAAAACAAATCCTGTAACTATTTGGAAACTTCTTGGTGTCTTCCCTTTTCATTCGTTTTATATAATATTTACTGTTTTGAAGTTTTTTGCTCATCTTAGCTTTGATTTTATTAACAATTTTGATGCTGTTTTCAGTATTTTGATATATGAATAATATATAAAACAATTGAGATAAATCCTGTTACAGGTGCCCTATAAGTTAACTTTGCAACTATGTATCAATATTATGAACAGTCATTGACGATGTCTGTTAAATTATCGGAATACTCTTGGCATTTACCGTTGCAAAATATGTTGACCTCGATACTCCGAATGTTTCCACTATTGCGCAGTGATAATCTTATATATGTAAATAATCTAAAATCTGTTATCGATAAATAAAATTTAATAACCATGGCTAGTGACGATGATAGCAAGAGGGCAAAAATTTGGAAATTTTTGAAACTTTCTGATGAAAGAAAACACTACATGCAACAGAACTATGAAAAGTAAACCTAAAGGCGACCTGGATTGTTTCACGCATGTGAGAGAGGATAAAGTCTGTGGATGTATCGCTCACCCACGGTCATTAATAGAACAAATACGAGTCAATGTTGATAAAACATGTAGTCAGGCAATCATAGGTTTGAATCACGAGTACTCGGTTACGGGTTGGGTACATGACATTGGTTACCCAGGTTTAATTTTTTTCAACTCATGCCATTCTGTCTTTTCATGTTTGAACAGTTTTAAACAGTTTCAGAAATTGAACAATTAAATAATCTAGGTTGATATCTCAGAAGAGTTCTTGCAATGCATCTTTCATCTGTTGTCCATCATGCATCAACAAGGAACATTTAAGTCTTCTCCAAAAGTACTTGACAAAATTAAGTAAGACTAAGTTAAAATCAGAGTTGAAATATGAAATAATGAATACAATTACTCATATGAAAAACTTTGTTAACACTCCTGAGTCCCCAATTTGAGTGCAAACCACATCAATCACTCTCAGATTGATCCTCTTGACAAAAGCTAGCTTAAGTTTGTATATGGGTTATGTGGAATCAAGAAGTAGGTCACTAGGTCAAATAATAGAAAAAAAAGTTTAACACTCCTGAGGCCCCAATTTGAACACAAACTTCATTAAACATTCTCAGATTAATGCACTTGACAAAAGCTAGCTTAATTTCGTATATGGGCAATGTGGTGTCAATAAGTAGTTCACTAAGTCAAATAATAAAAAATCCTTGTTAACACTCATCAGGCCCCAATTTAAGTCCAATCTTCATCAAACTTTTTTCCGATTGATCCACTTGACAAAACCTAGCTCAAGTTTGTCATGTTTTGTCAAAAAGTAAGTCACTAGGTCAAAATATATGAAAACGTTGTTAACACTCCTGAGGCCCCAATTGAGTGCAAACTTCTTTAAACATTCTCAGATTGATCTTCTTGACAAAAGCTAGCGTAAGTTTCTATATGGGCCATGTTAGTTCAATAAGTAGGTCACTAGGTCAAATAATAGAAAAACATCGTTAACATTCCTGAGGCCTAAATGTGATCGAAAACTTCATTAAACATTCTCAGATTGATGATCTAGACAACAGCTAGCTTAATTTCGTATGTGGGAAATCTGGGGTCAATAAGTAGGTCACAAGGTCAAATAATAAGAAAACCTTGTTAACACTCATAAGGCCCCAATTTAAGTCCAATCTTCATCAAACTTTTTTCAGATTGATCCCCTGTCAAAAAGTAAGTCACTAGGTCAAATAATGGAAAAACCTTGTTAACACTCCTGAGGCACCAATTTAAGTGCAATCTTTATCAAACATTGTCAGATTGATCCTCAAAAGCTAGTTCAAATTTTAATCTTTATTTACCTTAGTCAGAATTATCATCTTGACAAAAGCTAGCTCATGTTTGTACATGGGTCAAGTTTTGTCAAAAAGTAAGGCACTAGGTCAAATTATGGAAAAACCTTGATAACACTCCTGATTCCCCAATTTAAGTGCAATCTTTATCAAACATTGTCAGATTGATCCTCAAAAGCTAGTTCAAATTCGTATATGGGCCATGTTTGTTCAATAGATAGGTCACCAGATCGAATTCCAGAAAAAAACCTTGTTAACATTCCTGAGACACCAATTTTAGTCCAATCTTTATTTAACCGAGTCAGAATTATCATCTTGACAAAGGCTAGCTCATGTTTGTATATGGGTCATGTTTTTCAAAAAGTAAGGCACTAGGTCAAATAATGGAAAAACCTTGTTAACACTCCTGAGGCCCAAATGTGAGCGGAAACTTCATTAAACATTCTCAGATTGATGATCTAGACAACAGGTAGCTTAATTTCGTATGTGGGCAAAGTGGGGTCAATATGTAGGTCACAAGATCAAATAATATAAAACCTTGTTAACACGAATAAGGCCCCAATTTAAGTCCAATCTTCATCAAACTTTTTTTTCAGATTGAACCCCTTGACAAAAGCTGGCTCAAGTTTGTATATGGGTCATGTTTTGTCAAAAAGTAAGTCACTAGGTCAATTAATGGAAAAATCTTGTTAACACTCCTGAGGCACCAATTTAAGTGCAATCTTTATCAAACATTGCCAGATTGATCCTCAGTAGCTAGTTCAAACTAGTATATGGGACATGTTTGTTCAATAGATAAGTCACCAGATCGAATTCCAGAAAAAAACATTGTTAACATTCCTGAGGCACCAATTTTAGTCCAATCTTTATTTAACTTAGTCAGAATTATCATCTTGACAAAAGCTAGCTCATGTTTGTACATGGGTCATGTTTTGTCAAAAAGTAAGGCACTAGGTAAAATTATGGAAAAACCTTGATAACACTCCTGAGTCCCCAATTTAAGTGCAATCTTTATCAAACATTGTCAGATTGATCCTCAAAAGCTAGTTCAAATTCATATATGGGCCATGTTTGTTCAATAGATAAGTCACCAGATCGAATTCCAGAAACACCTTGTTAACATTCCTGAGACACCAATTTTAGTCCAATCTTTATTTAACTTTTTTTCAGATTGATCCTCTTGACAAAATCTAGCTCATGTTTGTATATGGGTCATGTTTTGTCAAAAAGTAAGGCACTAGGTCAAATAATATAAAAATTCTTGTTAACACTCCTGCGGCCCCAATTAAAGTGCAATCTTTGTCAAACATTGTCAGATTGATCGTCAAAAGCTAGTTCAAATTCGAATATAGGCCATGTTTGTTCAATAGGTAAGTCACTAGGTGAAATTCCCAAAAACCGTGTTAACATTCCTGAGGCACCAATTTTAGTCCATTCGTTATTTAAGTCAGAATTATCCTCTTGACAAAAGCGAGCTCACGTTTGTATATAGGTCATTTTTAGTCAATAAGTAGGTAATTAGTTCGAAACAATCGAAAAAATCTTTTTAAAAAAATAAAAATAAAAAAATAAAATAGAAATTCCAGTTTGCCAAAAGCAAGCTGAGTGTACATCATTTTCAGGTGAGCTTCCAGGGCCTTCATGTACCTCTTGTTAAATGTTTACTATTACTCTGTCGTGATGTGTATTATCTACATCTCCTAAGTATATAGAGGGAAAGAGTCGATGTATAGACTGAAGAGAAAGAGAAATCATTAGATGTAACATAAAGGGAATAAGAATAAAAGTCTAAAAATGACTGTTTAATGTTTTACTTAGTTTGACATTTAAAATAATAATATTAATAATAATTATACGTTATAGGATGAAATTATTTTAGAACACAACATGATCATTTTAAATGGAATATAATGTTGTAGTAGAGTTGTGTAAGATCAGTATAATATTTGACTTTTGGAATATTTAATTTTAATAAATCTTTGAAAATGAATGATTTTTTGTGTTGTGCAACATGTATTGTGATGCTGTGGCCACTTGTCAAGTCGAAATATCATTGATAGATTAAAAAACATGATGCTTAAAAAAATCTTGCTTTAATTAATCAAATTTATTATCCTGAAAGAAAAATATATTATGGTTTTAAATGTGATTCTTATTTCAGTAGAATTTATTATTCCATTCTAATCATTGTAAATTTGATATGATTTGATTTTTTTAACATAAAAAAATCCCAATTTGTCTCAAAATGACGCGAAGATTCCAAAGTGCAGAAGCCCTGGCCCCATGTACAAAAAAAAAAAAAAAAAAAAACATTGGTGCGTGTGTCTGTGCATGTGTCCGTGCATCAACCTCCTAGTACACGATTAAACTGATTCTTTTCAAACATTGAAGGGTTGAGTGAGTAATGATGTTTAACGTCCCAGTCAAGAAATATTACACTTATATCGAGACGTCGCCAGTTATAGGCGAAAGTGTAGAAATTTTGCCTCTGCGTTGCGCTAATGGCATTATACAGCAGGGTTCTTTATCGTTCTATGCCTGCCGTGACACGGGACCTCGTTTATTTAAAGTTCCCATCCGAAAGAACCGTGACTTTCATTTCGTAATGCCGAGTGCTTGGCGAAAGAACAGTCACTACCCACTTTTAAGTCTTGGCTCAGACCCAAACATTGAAGGCTTCTTCCTTATCACCTGCAGATGGTCTTTTGATTTCTGGGAGTCTTGTTCTCTTTTAAATTAAGATTTTAACATTGTTCTGACTGTCTCTATAAAGTGACAAAGATTTCAGATAGAATAATATATGCATGTAGCAGTAAAACGTGAAAGAATGAATATCAACTGATAAATACTTTCTGCCTATGAGTTATGAGTATCTAGTATTTTCTTGATTATGATTTGAACATGGATTGGTATATTTGTTTTTTATATAGAAATATAACACATTGAAAAAGAAATTTAAAATTTTATCCCCTACCCCATTTCCCTTTTGACTTGTGGCAGGGAATATGATCATTTTTGTGAATTTTTTTTTTTTTTTTTGCAAATGGAATTTGCCTTTCACAAATTGTTTTTATTATTTACATAATACTGTAGATCAATAAGGTTTTCTTGGAAGTGACATCTGTCAAACAAAAATGTTCTACTGTGTTATGTGGGGCAAAATTTTGTATTTTTTCTTCATTAATAAAAAGTCTCCTTTGTTATGCAGGTACACCACAGAAGCCCAGAAATGGACAAGCATTGTGTATAGATTATAAAGCTGCTGTTATAACATGGAAACCGGGATTTTTTAATGGTGATAATCAAACATTTAGTGTTGTATATAAAGAAAAAGGTGGTAGAGAACAAATATCTGTCAGTAATATAAGTGATCCAGGACATGATAAATACATTAACCACACAGTAAACTTTTTACAAGGTGCTAAAACCTACATATTTACGATATATTCCAGAAACACGCTTGGAGAAAGCCCACCACTTGAAGTCAATTGTACAACAAAAGGTAACATAAGTAATATTTTACAAAATTATTTTATCCTTTGTGGAATTTCCAAAATATTACTGCAAATTGTTGCATGTACCTTTCGAGGGTTTTTTTTTATTTTTGAGCAGTTTTCAAAACCTCATTTTTCGCATAAGTATCTGAACATTGGAAACGTTAGCAGTAATCAATAACAATTGTTTATGATTAAAGCAGATGGTTAATAGAGATGGTAACCAGAATTAAAATGACATCTCTCTCAATGTGTATTGTAAGAAAGCACTTTAACATTAAAGTTGTTTAAGGTATATATTATTGTTATCATATATTTATATCAATTTTATAATTTTCAAAATGGCATTTCAAGTGTAACCTACAACTTAGGTCTTTCAACAATCTCGTAAAGCATAGGAGATAGAACGATTTAAATTAAAAAAGGAAACTAAAAAAAAAGAATTCTGCATTCCTTCAAATATTCCTTCAAACATGAAATAAAAATGACTAATCAAACGATAATTGGGGTATTATATGGAAAAAAAAAACAAAAGTCAAAAACCAAATGCAATTACGGGAAAGACGACTTTTGCGTTTCCAATGCGAAAAGAATTCATTTCAGCACAAAGTTGTTGCGTTACTTTGCAAATTTGCATTTATACACAGACATATTTCGTTCCCTTATTTTACTCTAATAACGATTTATCACTGCTTTTGAACAAAATATTGTTGTTTTAGTAAAAATTAATCTTTCGTGTGAAATAATTTTACCGGAGGATGAAAACTATTTGAAAGTACTTCTGAGGCGCGAAATTAGTTATACTACTAAGAAATGAACTTTCCAAATGTGCAATTATAACACATCGAACTTCTGAAATGCTTACCGTTTTTATCTATCAACATTTTTGGCTTCATGTGCCAATGGCAAGCAATAAATTTCCGAAATGTGCACATACCGCATATCAGAAACAGGTATTTGTGTTAACTTTAGTAAAACTTTAGGACACTTGTACTTTTTCTTCGAACTCAAACTATTACGTGGAAACTATTTATATATATATATATCACATTGCCAATAAGTGAACTGCATAAAAACCACAGTAAGCAGATTAAGCCAATCTAGCTCTTTTAATAATTTTCTATATTTTATGTACATTTTGAATTTTGTTTTTACTTATAGTCAAAACTATATTTATAGTCAATACCTATACTATCATTTATAGTACAACGGAATAGAGACACGACAAAAAAATTGCGCTGAATTTAAAATCAGAGAAATTTAAAATATTATTTAAGGCGATGTGAATTTAAATCTTTGTCGATGTAAAACGGCATACTTGATATAAGTTAATATGAACCAGCTGTTGTGTAAAAAGTTTGGCAACGTTATATGCTTTAATTCATTCATTAATTAATATTTTTTAATTATTTATTTGTTTTATTTTTTTATATTGAATTTCAAATATATTCTTATATCTTCAACGTCACTGGTTGATTACCAATGAAATATTCCAGATATTTGTTTTCACTAACCACAATTATTTGTATTCAAAATCTGTCAAATAGAAAGGTTAGATGTTCAATACCTATAAGCATTATCATCTAAATTTTATTTTTTAGAAGTTTTATATTGAATATGATATTTTACATTTAAAACTTTCAGAAACAAAACATTATCAAAGGCCCATACTCTTAACTCTAAATATTCATTCTTGATTATTTGATCATTGAAAACTAAAAACGACACATCGGGTGAAAACGCCTTTTACCACTTTAGTTCTTTTGTGCAAATTTCACAATCTTTTAAATGAAGAGAAACCAGAAACCTGATCATAGAATTTGAGGATAAGTGCCAAGAGCAGGTGAAAGTAAGGTTTTTCAAAAAACAAAATAAACTATAAATAACAATAATTGTTTAATGAATAAGTTTAAATCACCTATCAAAATGTTAATTTTTAAATCTTCAACTGTGTTTTATGTGTGTGTGTGTGTGTGTGTGTGTGTGTGTGTGTGTGTGTGTGTGTGTTAAATATCCAAACGGCACACGCGCACATCCCGAAAAACCATCCTCATCAGCGGCTCCTGGGGCAAAAAGTTTGATTGTTTAAAAAATACAATAAAATTTAATGAATCAAAAGTCTATTTCATTATCTGCTAACATTATGGATATTGTAAATATTTTAAAAGTATTGTTTAGTTATGTAAATTAACTGATAATTTCACATTCTTCAGGTATTTTTTGTAACTTACACAATGCAATATATAAATAGTAATATAATAATTAGAACGTGGAATTTTGTTAAAATTTTTTAGTAAAAGCAGCAGAATTTAGGTTAAACCCGTAATATTGTTCTTGGGTACCAAACTTTGGGTGTACTTGTGTTATTCAAATGATTTTCCAAAACAAACTGTCCATAATATGACGTTTAGAGAAACCATTTACTTCTACATTCTAAATCTCTTAACATATCAGAATGTGTATTAATCCATACAAGGAACGATATATAGCAGGTTCCTCTAAATGTACTACTAAATCATTATCAGTAATTCTAACAAAAATTTTGACAGTCGTCAAAGATGGCCTTCAGACTTATTCAGAAAAAGTCTATTCTACATCTGGCATCAACCAAATGTTGATTCTCAAAAATTCTAAAGAACTACTTGACCATCATGTTTCTAATACTCTATCTTCGGTAAAAAGTATTAAAACTTTTGTTTTTTCTACCCTTTACACCACTATCCCTCATTCTAAATTGAAAGAACGTCTAAAACAAATCATTCACTTTTCATTCTTTTACAAAAACGATAAACCAAGATATAAATATCTAGTACTCAACAGGGATTTTGGTTATTTTGTTAAACACCATACAGACTGTAAACAAAAATACACTGAAGATACCATCAACAAAATGTTAGAGTTTTTGATACACAACATATTTGTTGTGTTTGGCAATATAATTTTTCAACAAACAATCGGTATACCAATGGGCACAAACTGTGCACCTTTGCTTGCTGATTTGTTTCTTTATTGATATCAATCAGAATTTTTACAGAACCATGTCAAATCTGGAGAAAAGACTCTAAATCATTCAACTACACATACAGATATATAAATGACGTTCTATCTCTAAATAATCCACAATTTGGAGAGTATGTGAATGTCATCTATCCAAGTGAGCTTGAAATTAAAGACACGACAGATTCTCGATGTTCTGCTTCATATTTGGACTTATACCTCAATTATGACACCCACGAAAGGTTACATCTAAAGCTATACGACAAACGTGATGACTTCAATTTTTCTATTGTCAACTTTCCGTTTCTTTGCAGTAATATCCCTGCTTGTCCTGCGTATGGTGTATATGTTTCACAGTTGATACGGTATGGTAGAGCTTGTTCCCACTATGGGGACTTTTTACAACGAAGCAAACTGCTTACAATTAAATTGTTGACGCAAGAATATTGCAAGCCTAGGCTAATCAAGGCCCTTAAAAAATTTTACGGCCGTCATCACAATATTGTTGATAAGTATGTAGTCACTGTGTCCAAACTAATGCTGGATATATTTGACTTACCATAGTTCTTTGTTCCTTTCATTCTCAAAATTGACTTGCACGTGACGGTTGTAGCTAGCTAGAAAGGAGGTGCTTATCCTTCCGGAGCACCCGGCCTCACTTTCTTGATGGAAGTTCACATGTCTAACCAATTTTGCCAGCTTTCAAAGTTTTTTGCTTTGTTTTCTTGGATTATGGTTTGGACAAAGACTGGTATGTTTGTTTTATTTAATTATATCTTGCATTCAACTACACATACAGATATATAGATGACGTTCTATTTCTAAACAATCCCAAATTTGAAGAATATGTGAGTGTCATCTATCCAAGTGAGCTTGAAATAAAAGACACGACAGATTCTCAATGTCCTGCTTCATATTTGGACTTATACCTCAATTATGACACTCACGAAATGTTACATCTGAAGCTAAACGAAACACGTGATGACTTCAATTTTTCTGTTGTCAACTTTCCTTTTCTTTGCAGTAATATCCCTGCTTCTTCTGTGTATGGTTTATATGTTTCACAGTTAATACGATTGTTTCCACTATGGGGACTTTCTGCAACGAAGCAAATTGCTTACAATTAAATTGTTGACGCAAAAAAATGAATGAATGAATAAATAAATAAATAAATAAATAGTTGACGCTTATCACGGCCCTTAAAAAGTTTATGGCCATTATCACAATATTTTTGTTAAGTATGTTGTCACTGTATCCAAACTATGGATTATTCTTAAGAAAATAAACTAGTAACTGGGACGTCGTATAATTGCAAACATTATAGATCGTGTACATATTTCAAATGTATTGGTCAGTTTTGCAAATTAACTGATAATTGTACATTCTTTAGGTGATTTTTGTAAAACACGATTTCAAGAGTTTCTTTTTATTAAAAAAATAATGTTTTTTAATAAAAATAGGAGTTTTTTTAATTAAAAATTAAATGCAAAATAAACAACCTAGGTCTAGTAATATTATTGAAGCAAATAAATATTTAAAGAATGCAATATGTAAATAAAACCTTAATAATTCGAATGTGGCGTTTTGTTACAACGTTCGGGTAAAAGCAGGTTAAACCTGTAATTTTTGTTCTTGGCTACAAAACTCGAGGTCTACTTGTATTGTTATTCAAATGATTTTTCAAACCAAACTGTCCATACTATGACCTTTCAGGAACCCATTTACTTAAATACATTCTTTAAACATATCGGAATGTTTATTAATTTAATAACTTGCCTTCTTTACCTTTGCAACACACACTGTTTCATAGGAACACCAGAGCAGCCAATTCGTGGTCTACTTATTTATCGACTAGAACTCTGCAGTCATAACTTGGGTATTAGAATTAAGTCATCTAGATAAACAGCCATATAATGTTGTATCGAGAAAAGGAATGGGGTACTATATAAACATCAATATCCAGAAATGCATGAACCAATAAGTCTTACGGTTGTTTCGTTGAACGAAACTAAAACATATGTTTTTAGAATATTTTAAGAAAAAAACATAAACTGTTCAAATAAAGCTAATAGGAATAAAATGTATGACAAAAACACAAACATTCAAATGAAAAAACAACATAGTCAAAACACTTAAGACATTTCTGTTGTCACCAAGTACTCATGGCTAAGTCTATAGTATTTTAAAATACGTTTATGAATGTTTTGGAAACTGCAGCTTTAAATGGAATAAAAGCAATGTTTTGATCAAGAGAATACGATTAAATTAATATCAATATCAATATCCACTTTGTTTCATATACGATATTTATTTTATTCCTTCTGTTTTGTAATCATACAAACAAATATGACGTTATAAGTCAAACGTCCAAATATGAAGCAGAACATGGAGAATCTGTTGTGTCTTTTATTTCAAGCTCACTTTGATAGATGGCATTCACATATTCTCCAAATGTGGATTATTTTGAGATAGAACGTCATATATCTGTATGTGTAGTTGAATGATTTAGCGACAGTATTTTCTCGAAATCCAAAATTTTGGATCATTTAAAAATATGCTAAATTTTTAAAGTTCTCCTTAAAATATTAAGTTTGAGATTTACTATTTGATACTTTAAAAACAGAAAACAAACAAAATCTAATGGTAGTTTCTAAAAAGAAATACGCTTTTTTAGAAAGATTATGTACGTCTTGATGCAAAAAATATTTCCTAAACAACTTTACATAACCTATTGATTTTTTGTTATTTTTTATTGTTTATTTTTTCTCTTTTTTAAGTTAACACTAACAACAGACCTTCAACTACAGGCAAAGCCGTTGGTGCTGGCTTAGGATCAATCATTGCTTTGGGGATATTATTAGTAATTGTTATATACTTTTTAAGAAGATATCAAACAAAAGCAAAAGGTACACATTTTCATTAAATATTAGTTTAACTGTTTAAAAAGTTTAAGGTTTACAAATAAGTTTACAAATGATTTCTTTATCTTGAGAAACAAACCTTTAAAGTTCTCTTAAGCACAGTAATAATAAGTTTACGATTCAGACATTTTGAGCCTTTTTGATTAGAAAACATTTTTAAGTATTGAGCGTTTTTCCCCTAAAACAAATCAATTATATTGAAGGAAAGTGACATTTAATGAAGAAATATTAACCAAGATAAAAATGGCAGGTAATAATGAAGTTATAAAGTTATAATATTTCCATTTGCATTTTATAATTTTTTTTGACTGTTTTCGTCTTTTTATTTCCCATTCTAGTACTAATAGGTGTAATGATGAATCTGTGACAATTGTTGTTTATCTCTTATATTGTTTCTGTATTTGTAAAGGTAAAAAAGATAATCAAGTGTGTGACAGGTAATTTTATTTTTTACAAACGATTAATTTATTTATTATTATTTATTAATTTATTATCAAATAAATCCTGATTTTTGTTTTTCGTTTTTTATGCAACACGATTGTTTTTTTTTCAACATTGGAAAATGTTTTTCAAAATTTTGATAGCATACTATAGGAAAATTACAATGAATGTAGTTTCAAAAATCATTATTTTGATCAACGGACATATATGTTCTAAAGGCCATCAACAAAAAATTATATTTCATACAGAACAGAATAAATATATACTAAAGATACCATAAACATAATGTTAGAGTTATTGATAAACAGCACATTTGTTGTGATTGACAATATAATTTTCCAACAAACAATTGGTATACCAATTGATATATACATCATGTTTAGCTGTTTTTTATTCATGTGAATCAGACTTTTTGTAGAACCTTGTGTTAATTAATCTAACATAAGCGATTTATATTTGGATTAAATTTTTCAAACTCCACATCTGTTACATCGTATCAAACGGATTATACAGAAGGTACTATGACTTTTCCAGCGCTAATGTTATAAACTCTTAGAAAATTGTTATTTCTCAAAACGTTTTTTGTTTATAAACTCAGAGGTAATTTTTCTATTTACTAATGATCATCATAACTTAGGTTGATGTAGTATTAAAAAGCCAGTTTAAAATGTTTTAACTTTCCTTTTCAGTTTGTTATTTAAACACGAACAGGTATTTTTATGATTATACAAAATAATTTGAATCCTAATTGTTTATAATGAACATAATGGTTTAAAAACTCTGTGTAACGCTTTTAACTTGCAGATGTGTAAAATAAATAGATTTATCACTTATAAATTCAAAAGAGTAATTGCAAACGTATACTTGCAGACTATTAATGTGTGTGTGTGTGTGTGTGTGTGTGTGTGTGTGTTACTACAAATCGACAAAAGTGGTTGCAAAATATAAAACGATGATATAATTTATCTGAGAAAAGTTACAATCAATTAAAAAAATTACTTGCTTTCAGCAATAAAAAAGAGGATGATAAATTTGGAGTGAGCAATGAAACGGCCGCAAACAGTGTGCTAAGTGGTGAAGGTAAAATTATGTCAATTAAGGTTTTAATTAATTTTCTCGTCTTTATTTTACCTCATGTTTTCATTGTCGATGCCATTGCAAAATGACACTTTTTAAGAATTATGATAAATAATGATTATTATAAATTTCGAACAATAATAATTTAGAAATACCACTAAGTACAAATTCAAAAATGCAAGTATGGTAACAGCGAACAATCTAGCAGATACTAGATTTTTCAAAACGTTTTGATTAGCATTTAATTGTGGAAATTAAATATTGATTAACAACATGACAAGGAAATTAAATTATATAAGCATATATTATGTATATGAGGACGTTTCAAAAATTTAAGTTGCTGGTTGGGGTAATCATTTTATAGTTCAGTACTGCATTAAAAATTTCTACAATAAAGTACTGAAAAGTTTTAACTGTATGATATACATCTCTAAATTGATTACATATTTTAACAGTATATTTCTGCGGTATCGTTAAGATAATACATTAAATGTTTTTAGTTTCAAATTTCAATTTTTTATTATAGATGCTTATGAAAATGTTATCGACACTAGCACGTGAGTATGCTATTAAGTATAACTATTGTAAATGAATCAATATTAAAAGTGATATATTCTTAGCCTTGAATCTCTTTCGGTCTCAAAATAATAATTATTTTAATAGGTATTTGTTTCAGTATTTTTGAATTATTTTTACCCACACACACACACACACACACAGATACACACACACAGACACATACACACACACACATATATTGAACGAACAAGTATTTGTAGTTCAGTCAGGAAACGTGGTAGTTGTCTTTAATTTTGCTCTTATTAATAGTGATATCGTCGGCACCGTTCAAAAATTCCGTACCTGCATTTTATCAAAGTTTCAGGAGAGACAAAGACATTTGTTCTTTTGTTAGTTCTGCTCTCAAAATGTATTTTTTGACATGGTAAACTATTTTTTCTTCATTTATAAATATCTTTATTTATATTTGATGGTACGTTTTATATACCTATATAAATGCAGTTAGGGGATTTTTTGTCAAAGGTTTTTGTGTGGATAAGGAATTTTGAACATTTATTGCAGGGGTAAAATTGCATAAACTTTATTTTTTTGTAATTACGGGAATTTTACTTGAATTACATCAAAACATACAAACAGTAGATATCAATCGATATTATTTTTAAAATTGGAAGCTCTTTATTTTGTGAAAAAACACAATTTCACCTTATTGTTATCAGTTTCAGGCTTTTGCTAAATCAAAATAAACATTGCAAGACTTACGGACAAAAAGAAAACCACTAAAACAAAACACAATGGAACAAGTGTTTAGACATTTTCAATATAAGAAAAATTAAAGATAATATATTTAATGTAACTAAGATAATGATAAGAGTGATCTCAAACAAATATAATTAAGACAATTCAGTATTAACCAGGTGATATCCCCAGTTAAAATAAAGAAAATATTCCAATAAGTTGAAAGTTATATTCCATAACATACCATTTAATTCAAGCAATATGTGTAAAATGTAGTTCTGAATCTATGCAGGAATACCTATGTTTGTTAACATAAGACATTTACATTATTTTCAACACAACAGTATTTACACAACCCAAAATCGCCTGAACCGATATAACATTTTGACTTTTTTTTCCTTTTATTGTCCATCGGTAGCTCATTTGATAGCATGGACTTATTAAATCTGACCTCACAATGATGTTTTATTTGTTTAGGATATGACGCTTTTTAATACTCTCTCAAGACTCAACAAATAAAACTACTAAAGAATGATTTGCAAAAGTCACAAACATCATATTGTATCCAATCACAAAATTGAATTACAAAATCGAAATATCTAACATAACTGAGACTACAAGTCTAATACAATCTTGAAAAGATAATTCTTCATCTAAAGTGTTATAGAAATCTTAATTCTAAAAAGATGAAAAAATCAATCAAAAATGTTAACCTATATCTCACATTCTAAAACTTACAAACAGCCTAAGATTATTATTCTCAAATTTTTAAACACATCTTTTATGGTGACCTAAAGACTGACTAGAATACAAAATCACGAATTTTATACACATTTCTTTCATGGTGACCTAAAGACTGACTAGAATACACAATCATTAATTTTACACAAATCTATTTCATGGTGACCTAAAGACTAACTAGATTACACAATCACAAATCTTTAAGAGATATCTCTTTCATAGTGACTTAAAGAGTGACTAGAAATAAACAATCACAAACCTTTACATTCATCTCTTTCATGGTGACTTATAGACTGGCTAGAATACGTAATCACAAATCTTATAACGATATCTCTTTCACGTCACGGTGACCTAAAGACTTACTAGAATACACATTCACAAATCTTTAAAAGATATCTCTTTCATGGTGACCTAAAGACTGACTAGAATTAACAATCACAAATTTTTAAAAGATATCTCTTTCATGGTGACCTAAAGACTGACTAGAATTAACAATCACAAATTTTTAAAAGATATCTCTTTCATGGTGACCTAAAGACTGACTAAAATACACAATTACAAAAATTTACACACATCTTTTTCATAGTGACCTAAAGACTGACAAGAATACACAATCACAAATCTTCACGCACATCTCTTTGATGGTGATTTAAAGACTGACTAGAATACACAATCACAAATCTTTTAGATATATCTGTGCCATGGTGCCCTAAAGACTGATTAGAATACATAATCACAAATGTTACACACAAAACTCCCAATTCTGTTTCTTAGGTAAAAATCTGTATCTGTATTGAGTAAACAATTTTTCTTGAAAAATCCTGAATATACATCTCGTCGTAGTTTACAGTTTACACTTAAGGAAGAATCCCTTATCTACTTCTATTTGTAGTTTCGGGATTTTTATATGCCAACAATTATATCTAATAGAGATACGGGAATTTTGATACATGATTTTTTAAACTTTCTGATTGGTCTTTGGGTCCAGTATTTTCACAAAAAGAGTGGGAACTTAAATTGTTGCAATATAATAAAAAAAAAAACACCCAGGGAGCAAAATTGCATATACGAGATTTATATATATGTATATAGATATATATACTTTTTGTCCTGTAGGAACAATCTGAATTATGAAATATTACAAACGCTGAATGGTCAACAACCATATGAACAGATAAAAATGCAAGGTAAGAGTTTTTGAAACATCAGTGATAGATAAGTTTAGAGAATTAAGATAAGTGTGGTGTATCATTATTTTAATATAAAAATTTTTACACAAAAACTACATTTAAACAATCTGACGATTGAATATTTTGTGAATGAGAAGTCCCTTCATATCTCCACTTATTATATTGCAGTATAACTGAATACAAAAAAAGAAGAAAAAAAAGAAAAACAAAACAACTTCGGGTGTCAAGAGAATAATTTGTGAAATCCTTGTCCCTTAACACATATCGAACAAAAAATGTAACTTAAACAAATATTGAGACCGAATGAAATGGCGATATTTACTTTAAAAGGACAAAAAACATATTAATTCAAATATTTATGGAATAGATTATTCAAACAATCAAGGGAAAATGTAGTTGTAAAATGGCATTCGTTTTCATTAATATAAGAACATGAAGACTGTTGATCTTGCCAGCAAACAACAGCAACAACAACAACAACAATGATAATAATAATAATAATAACATTGTGAATAATTAAATGTATATTCGATTTTGTAGTTCACTGGTTTTTTTTAACTAACAATTTTTACATGCTACTAAGTACATAGTAAGAAAGGCAAATATGATAATTGTAACATTAATAGCCGATACCCAAGGAACTCAATATATTGCTGTCAATATAACTGCAGACTTCGCTTTATTATTAAATTTTTTCTGCACATTTTTTCTTTTTTACCTTTTAAAATGTTATCTTAATTTACAACATTGTAGCGAAATTAAAGCTATGAACATACATAATGTATATCATAACGTTTTAAAAGTAGATGTTGCTGCTTGTGATGATATTCACTAGACGAAATATTATCTTTACGCTAGCTAAAAGGTGGCTTAAAGATGGTTTAAATATGTCTTTAAGAGTCAAAAGAACATGATCAGGTTATGCGGTAAAATACTTAAACAACACTTTTCAATACACAAATTTAAATAGATTATAATTTTAACAGTAATCAATTCCTATATGTCGGCAGGGTCGATAACATAAAAATAAAACGTGTTTTAGTTTTAATTTGTTTCTTATTATAGATACTTATGAAGAAATCAGCCGTACTGACACGTGAGTATGCTATATATTTTAGAGGTTGAAAATTTCAATATTCTTTCTTTCTGTGCCAACATAATAGTTATTTTATTTTGTATTTGTTTAGTAATTAAAATTCATTGATATTTTTGCAACGTATCTATGAACTCGTGTAAAATTGGAAAGTATTTGTTTTTCAAGGCTGTAGTGTCCTTCATTATACAACTGAATACACAAACTCTGTGTATGTGTGTGTGGGTGTGTGTGTGTGTGTGCGTGTGTGTTTGTGTGTTAATTCATAACATGCCAGTAAGAGTTTAATCACTGATAAAGGCGATTTAACCAGTACTTGACTGTACAGATTGTTAATTTGGAAAAAAAATTTATGGGAATGAACATCTTGAATTTATAAAAAAAAAGTAAAAAAGGTGGTATGTGTCATTAATCTTACATTTGAAATATTAATTGTCTCGTAGGCGCAAACTGAATTACGAAACATTACAAACGCTGAGTGATCAACAACCATATGAACAGATTAATTTGGAAGGTACAATTTTTTAAAATCCTTATTTTAGATTTCTTTTGAGAACTTAGATTAGCTTCATTGATATAATTTAAAAACTATTGCATGAATACATATTTAAATTAATTAGCGATTATTTACAAAAAGATCTCTCTTGATATCCCTACTTATTATAAAACGCATTTCTTAATTAAGAAAAAATAAAAGTCAACGTTTTATTACAAATAAGAAAATACAACCATTCGACCAACATTTGAACAAGTAAATTAAGATGTCGAAGAAAATAATTTGTGAAAACCCTAGAATTTAAGACATATTAAACAAAAATGGAACACCATCAGATGTTTACATCAAACCTGCCAAATTTACTTTAGAAGTTCTATGGAACAAAAACCATATTGATGTTAACATTTATGAAAAACAAAATCTGGCTTTTAGCTAAAGGATCATTATATAATATAAATTTTCTTTGTTTAATTTATTTCAGAAAAAATTGCAATTGCAGATGCTGAGAGAAATGTATATTTGAATACTGCGATACGTTAGATGTTGGTCATACTTAATACCAAAAAACCCTGATTATTATTTAATATTTAACAGCCAAGAAAAAAAACTCATTTTGAAGGGTGACATTAGTTTCGTTTATATTATAACTCGAGGATTGAAGGATTTAAGGGGAAAAATAAATAAAAAAATAAATACATAAATAAAAGATAAAAAGGTTTAATTAAATATTCAACTATGTTTATTATTATTATTATTATTATTATTATTATAATTATTATTATAATTATTATTATTATATGTATTATCATTGTTTTTGTTGTTTTTTTAAAATGAGATAACAACATTCTGCAGGAGATCTGATTTTAAAAGTTACAATATATATAGTCTATATGCCTTTATTTTATATAATTATTATTAAAAAGTATTATTATTTTAAATGATATAAGAATGTTTTCTGTGTGCTTAATGTAAACTGTAAAAAGATAAAAAATATATTGCAAACATAATGATATTTAATTTTTTTAAAAAGATTTTTCAGGTTTTTTTCTTATTACTTAAGATATATTTATCATCATAAATATACTACAGTTTGAATTCAAGATTTAAAACATTAGCATACCAGTACATTTCAATATTACAGTTTTACTATTTCACGTTAAAATCATTGACCAGTCTTTTTTTTTTTATCAAATCAGAGATGTAAAAAAAATGTAAATATGCTTGTTTTTAACCGTCTGCTAAATAAATTTATCGTCGTTTTCCATTAAAGTTTGTTTGCATATCTACTTGTTAGAAAAATGTAGTAAAACACAAACATGACATGGCCCGAATGGCACTCCTTAAAATACAAACATCAAAGTTTGAAAATTGGCTTATGAAGCTAAATACACAAATTTCTACCGTCGAAATGGACGAATACGTTAAATAGCTAGCAACATCCGCTACGTAGGCGTCAAAAATATCCAAAATAAGTATTGATAGAGCATTTATATGCTTATGAACATTTTGGTGATTATGTCCGATGATAGTTTTTTATATATCGAATCAAAAATTTTATCTCAAATTTTACGTTTGAAAATGGATTTTAAATGCATTTATTGTGATCATTATATGATAAGAAGTTTTCAGTGAATCGTTTAAAACTGGCTCGATAAAGAAGGTAAATATCTTACCAAAAACTAATAATAATAATAATAATAATAATAATTTAAACTTAAAAAATAATCAGTAAAATCTCTCTCTCTCTCTCTCTCTCTCTCTCTCTCTCTCTCTCTCTCTCTCTCTCTCTCTATATATATATATATATATATATATATATATATATATATATTTACATTTTCAATGTGTTTGCTTTATATAACTGTGTTTGAGACCAATGGTAAATATGTATCAAATACCTGCTAAATTTCGATGTGCCAGATGTGCAAAATTATTTCAGCTATAATTACCAATAATATCGGCTATAATTACCATTGATCAGCTGACCGTCGTATGAACACATTGTTACATACGGAACTACATTACCAAGGTAAACAAACATGGCCGCTATCCAAAACAACAAACCTACAACGCGAGATTTGAGATATTCGTTACTTATTTTTTACGCGATAAAATCGTAAAAATTAAAATTTCATGAAAAAAATATATAAAATAAAAACCACCTATATGAATATTAATTAAAACTAGACCAAATTTCTTTGGTAATTCCACATTCACGTCCTGCAGGTTCAATTTTCATAACTAGACTGGTGACTGATAAGACTTTTTACACAGTGTGCAGTTGATCCAAGCGCGGTTGCTATTTTTGTCGAAATTTGATATTGAAATAAACAGAGAACATTTGCAGATTAAATGTTACAATAAAACAATTTTTTGAAAAAGAATTATTAAATTAATGATGCTATCTTGACTTCACTGTTATCTGTTCCTATTTCTCACCCACTATTTTGTTTGGCTGTTCCAGTAACTGGACATACTTGTCGTAATCAGTAAGTATTTGGACATTTTTTTAAGGATTAAAAATATCAAAATATTTTTTTTAAAAATCGTGAAATGTAAATATATTTGTGTTATATATTAACTACTCCTTGAGCCAGTACGGCTGCTAGTAGAGGAAACTCCCTGAGGGCTTCCATAAGTAAGTAGACAGTATTTTATGCTCTCAGAAAATATACAATTTAGTAAAATTCTCAACCATCAAACAATTGAAAATTATTTAAAGCTAAGATTTGAACCCTGATGCAAAGTATTCCTTAGCTGAATTTGGATTCATAAAATTTTGCAATTTAGATTGATTAATTCTCAACTGCTTGACTTATGTTTTTATTTATCGAATTTTTCGACAATTTTATCAAAAAAAAAAAAAAAAAAGAAAATAAATGTTCTTAATGTAAACAAGTTAAAACCTGAAATTTTATTCCTGTAAAACATCTATAAGTATTAAACACATGGCATCTCACATGTCACATCAAAACTCATCACAATCTAAATTACGATACAACTTCTTTTGACGTCCAAGTCTTTTCTTTATTACACCGCAAGTTACGTCTTGGAACTCGGGACATACTAATTGTTAGTCAGTTTCTATGTTTACATATGAAAAACAAGCATTTGTTTAAAAGAGTTGTCTCCCTTATACAGTATACAGTAAATGTCTATACAGAGAGTTTTGTCTTTATAGACTCAGAGAGTATTTTATGGAATGACGTGTATTAAAGCCCAATTTTTCGGTAAGGTTCAAGCTGACTGGGCGCCAGACAAAGAAGTAAGATTTTAAAATCCTACGTATGAACTAGTTTAAGTTCTCTCTATGATCTCCGGGGGAGAACTCCTTCCTCGAGGTAGACACTCTACCAACGAGTCATTAACTCGGTAAAAGTTGTTGGTATATTATGTTTCTATTATATTTTCTTTCTTTCTCATATTTGACTCTTCACATAATGGGTGTGGGTAGCTATACAGAAGGTGCTTACTCTTTCGGAGCACCGGTCCCACTTTCTTTAAGGAAGTTCCCGTGTATAACTATATTGACAAGTTTTCAAAGTGTTCACATCGTTTTTGTAGGATTGTGATTTGGACATGGACTGATAAGTTTGTGTTTTATTTTGTTAAATAGTGTCAGCGGGTGTTAAGTTAACTCAATCTTCTTTTTTTAAAAATATACCTCTCGATATGCATCTGCAAATCGGAAATATTGGTATAGCTGTATTCCCTTTAAAGCTTTGAAGTAGGGCGCTAAAATTTTCCGTTTAATTCAGTGTCACTAGCAAGTACCACCGTTATAATAGTTTTTTTTTCGGATTCATCAAAGAGAAAACATCGATGATTAATTTTAAATCAGTTTTTTATGCCGTTTGAGTATTATTCAATAGAAAATAAAAATACACGATCAAATTAAAAGCTTTGTTATTTTTAAAATACGAATTCAAGAAATTAATCCAAGGCTTCAAAAACCGCAATTTAAGCTGGAAATTTCAAGTCAATTCCGAGACACTTAACACGAAAACTTAGTCGAGTGATGAGACTGCAAAACTATTTCTTATAAAAAAGGAAGTAACCCGTCCTGATAACTGACCTTTTTCATTCTATTCTTTCTTGCTCTCTCTTTTTTTCCAAATTTTTTAGGACTAAATAGCCATGTTTTGTTGTAAGTCTATATTTTTTATGATTGGCGTTTTTTTTAAATATTTTTTTTTACTGGAAACAGTCTCATTTTAATTTTTAAAAAAAGAAATTTATTGCATTATATTTAAACTCTTCACTGAAAATAATAAAAATAGATTTGTAGAAAATGTTGTTACAAACACATAATTTCGTGTCAATTCGCGGCGATCTAAAAATAGAATAGTGTAAAAAACAGTTATTATAAATCTGACATAAAGCAAAGTACTTCTGGCATCCCAAACAATAATTTTTATTGTATTAATTCTCTGTGTATCAAGTACTTGTCCTGTTTTGATTTGTTACCTGGTCACGACTGCAGACATGATTTGAAGACGATCACGTGAAAATCTCTCAAGGTGTGATGATAAGCGTATAACAGGTGATTATGATTACGCATACTAGCAATTAGTCTTTCCGTTTCCGTTTTCATCACTGTTAATTAGTTAAATAGTTTGTCGTAAAGTTTTGATTGAAAACAGGGCTTCTTTAAATCATCTGAGTCCAATATTATTAAAGACCAGAAATGGATTTCCCGGGATGGGTTTTATTTCTTAACAAAAAATATATATAAATCAATAAATTATAATTAAAAAATGAAAGAAAGGAAAAAAAACGGGAGAGATTCTCAGGCCTCCCGGAAATGATAACCATTTTAATTATAGCTGACCTAGCTGTCAAAACATTTGTAAAGGTTAAATAGTAAAGGCACGTGCAATGAAACTCGTGGTCGTATTTCGCTTGAAGTTAAAGGTTCTTGTCAAGTTATATGCACCTAAAACAATGAGTGAAGATGTTGTTTCACTTTAAATGTTTTATTTTAAAATTAGTAAATCTACGATACAATTCTTCTTGAAATCGGGATTTACATACATTTATTGATAAGATATTGATACAGATTTGACTAACAATTTCAAGAATTTTAGATTTTTAGAATTCATCTGGTGCTTCAACTATGCAAAAAAATTATGTGGAAAAAATCGGTGTTTTATTACACTTTTTTAAATTGTCAAAGAATTCTTGAATTCCCCGAGTCTTGTACTTTAATTATGATATGATTACGGACAATATCGATCAATAACTAAATGAATCATCTATGTAAACATTTGTCGTATGGTCGAGTCATTAATGTCTTTGAGCACACATTAAGGATTAAATGTATTTCGCTTACAATAATCATCGCGGTGGACATTTTGTTCTGCCGGTAGACGATTATACTGTCCTCAGCGGCAGAAATATTCCAAATCCCTTTTCTCTTGATTCGCGGCGGACCGCGGTGGGTAACGATGGACCGCGTACGAACTTTAATCCCCTTTAATCGGCAACCTTGTCCACAGCGGCGGATGGAAATTCACGTATCCGCCTGAGCTGTACTGTACTATCAGCATATTTCTGTATAAAATACATATTTTTATATATTTGTAACCAGTCTACAGTATATCAGACACCAGAAATAAAAGGTAAAAACTAAATTGGGACGTAAAAAATAAAATTGCAATACATACATACATACATATATATATATATATATATATATATATATATATATATATATATATACATATATATATATATATATATATATATATATATATATATATATATATATATATAGTGTATAAGTATATGTATGAATGTTTTCTGGTATCTGTTGTCAAGTTTAAGTTAAATTATTATTTGAATTGTAGATAACAATGATCAGGACAAACAAACATAAATAGAAACTTTAACGCAATATTAAAATTTAAATAAAAAATCAGTATAATAAATCTGATCACTAATAATATACTTTTTCGTTAGTTTGTGATATATGATATGAAATAACTTATCTGATAAAAACAATTTAACACTAGAATAAAGCTTTGTCCCTCCCCTTTGTATATATGCTACTAAATGTTTTAAGCACTCTGCTTAATAAAAAGTTATCTTACCGGGTATTCGATTATGAGTTGTTTCACGGTTATTTCAAAAGACCCTTGGAGCTGTAAATTTTGTAGGGTAAATTTATTTAGAATGTTCTTGTTTTGGAAATGTTTCACAATTTAAGGTCTATTTTCAAGCTAAATAGTTTGTAACCTGGGTACAAACATCATTTGTTCACATTGACAACCGTTGTCTGGTACTATGAACTTTAATGCTAAATTATTAATTGTGATTATTCAATTTTTAGATAATTTTTTATTCAATATCCTGACAAACCGATTGCCGACTGTTTGTTGATCATTTTTTGTCAGACATGGAGGTTCTGTCTGGAATACCTGTCAAGTGATATTAAAAAACTACAACTATTTCAAGGGAAATGCTTTTGTATTTGCTATCTGCAAGAAATAGTTAATATAAAAATACTAACAAGGAATCAATAGATATAAATGTTAAATTCGCACAGACTTAAATCCGTTAAGTAAAAAGTAAGGCACTCTTAGACAATCCGCCAAAAATTGATGTTCTGTTCTTTAACGTAATTTTCACATTGAAACGTAAAGGTTCAATTGTACCTTTTGCCGTAGAGCAACTCGTATAATAGCAGATATCTAAATATAATTGCCTATATCCATATAAACATATCAATATTTTAAAGCGAATATTAATGTGTTATAGCGGATGTCTTTTTTTTTATTTGAATGGATATGAACATATCCGCCGTATAATAAAGCGGGTAGTTATATATCATAAAGAATTTTTATAAATATGTAGTACATAATATTTCCATATATTATTGCTGATATCTAATGTTCCATCTTTGGATATTCATATATTTAAGCAATTATTCATATTTTTGCGAATATGAATATATTATTTACTAGTGTTATGTATTGTACTGTAAAAATATGTATTTTTCAAAATACCATTATCTATGTTTTAATATTGTAGGAGAAATCGATAGGAAAATGAACATCACTCTGACAACTGAACCTCAATATGCCACGCCCACTTTTTGTTCTACAAATACACAGTTATTAGTTATTGTCCCATATTCAAGTACAAATTACTAAAAATATCCATGCCGATAAGTTTTTTTTTTTTTTTTTTTTTTTTTTTTTTTTTTAATGCATAATACATTCGGGTAAACAAAGACTATGGACGCGGCAGTTTGGGTGACTTTTATCAAACGGAGCCTTAAACTTTTGACAAGTCCGTACTTAAGTCGTCATCATAAGTAGTGTAATTTCTTTAATAATAATAATAATAATAATAATAATAATAATAATTATTATTATTATTATTATTATTACCGTTAATGATTTTACATGTATAAACACAATTACAACCTGAATGACATTCTCCAGGTATACATTACATAAAGGGCATTGATAAAATGTTTAATAGTACAGTTAATCAACGTCGATAGTAAATTTTATAAACAAAAATGTTGATATTTTTGGTATTAATTATGTCCACACTCATAGTCATACATATAGAGTAGACATCACCTCGCAACAACAACGCACGTACATACAGCGTGTACACATATTATCACTTTACTTCGAGATTACTATATATTTTATTTTTATTTTATATATTTTAATTTTAATAATAATAATAATAATAATTATTATTATTATTATTTCTTTATTATTATTATCGTTAACTCTGATAGTCCACATATGAAAACACATTTATTTTGTTGATATTCAAATTAGTATAAGCCAATTTAAAGTTAATTGATATTGTGAGATACAAAAAAGTTGTAGAAATCAAAATTGTATTCATAAAAGGTAAAGATGTCATGAAAGGTACGTTCAGAATAGTTAATTCATTTCGTTGTCCTTTGTTTTATAAATCCTTTAGGGATTATGTATTTTACAATATTTCCAGATACTTTAACAATAGAATTGAAATCAAGACTATTGTGATTTGTTCCTGTATACAATGCCAACTAGTCATATGTTTTTTACCTTGAATTCCTTTTAGTTCCTTATACAGGTTAGATTTCAAAATAGATTGAATCTATCAAAAAAAGAGTTTTTCATCGATTTCTATGTATGTAGACATACTATATGGTACAGGAGTTGAAAGTATCAAATATTTAGAATGTTTTACCCATAATCGGTAGGCACATAGAACAGTATTTACTAAAAATCAGTTATTATGATTTTTAATATTTATAATTTTAATAACATTTTTTGGAGTAACAAACGACAAACGTATTAGCAGTGGCTAACAAGAGGTTACATCTATAGACTGTCAATATAAGTATGAAAAACCATGATAAATGGATGACTTTTTCATTTTTTTACTTAATGTGAATATGAAGTTTGGTCGACTACTACAGTGCCGTTTTTAATATGATTCACTCTGTCTAAAGCATTATATAAAACTTAAATGTAATAATAGTATCTGGGCTGGTATTCATGAATTCATAAATACATCATTGTATGTAATGAAACATTACAGATGATACAGTATATATAGTGAACAATGTTGTAGGTCAGGTTACATGTACACTGAATGGTAACTAGCGCATAATAATTTTAGCGGTTTTAATGTGTCAGTTGTATTAGCGGTTTTATTTTAGCGCTAGTGATTACCCTGTTTGGGACCCCAAATTTTACACCTGTACCCGACTATATAATAAATCTTTATTAAGCCAACTGTATATATAGATACTATAAATACTATTTTATATATATGCGTGATCATCTGTGAACAGGTGACTAGTAGTATTAATTAAGTAAAAGAAGCCATACATTTAATCTTTGTCATTCTGTACATCCAAACGTATTTATAAAAATTGCAGTTTGTCAAGAGGGTTCCAATTATTTACAAGTCCAAAACGACGATTTATTTGTAAATTTTTGGACTTTTAATTTATTTTAAACTGTTTTATTGTGGATTTACTGATTTTCATGATTTATTGTGATTTAATTCGGATTTCATTCCATTTCAATTTTGAGTGCGTGCGCATATCGTGCTCTTAGCTGAAACGGAAATGGACATTTGGACTGATTGAATATATATATATATATATATATATATATATATATATATATATATATATATATATATATATATATATATGTATATGTATATATATATATATATATATATTTAATATGTATATATATATATATATATATATATATATATATATATATATATATATATATATATATGCAAACTATTTTTCAAATGTGGAAGTACTACGAATCTAGTCTGGTGTAATAACGTCGGGCAAGCTAAACCAAACATGTTTAGACACGTTGGATGAACTTTTTCAAGCGAATCGAAATATACTTATAGACTTGAAACGTTTTGTATACGTTGGCACGAGTTTAATTTGATTGATCTAGAACAGCTTTCGTGATTGGTTTGTAATGGGTATCTTCTACGACGTCGGTACTCTCTACATATAAACCGGTTTAATTCAAATATATCTTCAGTTTAGATAGTTCATTTGCAACGTGAAGACGTATCTCCTTCCAGTGTGCTTATATATATATATATATATATATATATATATATATATATATATATATATATATATATTTATATATATTTATTTATTTATTTATTTATATTTTCAGACGATGGCTAACAACAACAGCAATGATTTTCAAGCAGAAGAGGAGATCCAGACAGTGGTTATATATCTTCACACATTATATATTATAACTATCACAGAAATGTAAATCAACAGTTTTCGAACATGTAATTAAATTTGCAACAGTGCTAGTAGAATCCATCATAACACGTGATTTAGTGCTGTCAAACTAAGACTGCTATGATAAGTAAACGTGACTTTTTCAAGTGATTATTAATTTAAATATTTCCATTAAAAGGTTTTGTTTATTTTTGTTTAATTATTTTAATAGGACTATTTTTAACAAAAGATTTATAGTTGATATAATTTCTCATTGAATACAATGGAATTAAACCTCATGATATTTATTTTATCTTTTCAGGGGTTCCGGTGTGATCAGTGTGAAAAGTCTTATAAAACCAAAGACAATCTCACTAGACACATAAAGGCCAAACATTCGCGCGTGACTTTCCGTGTACCACCTTTGGGAAAACCTTTCCATATGTTGGTGACAGAACCCGCCACGAGAAGACATGCAAGCCAGGTCCTAAAGACTTCGAATGTGACATCTAAGGCAAGCGGTGTGCCACGGAAGGTGGATTAAGGCGCCACCAAGAGAGTCATCAGGGTCCATCCAAATCAACAACAAAGAAGGTACCAAAGAGAAAAAATTAGGATCCTGCACCTGTTTCACCATCAAAGAGATCCACACCCTTACCTTAGCTCAGAAAATCTTTCCGATGTCGCAAATGTGTTGAAGTGTTTTACAACCCATGCCCTGGGGACCCTATCCAGCACCTTGGGAAAACAAAAACGGAACGGTAGATGAAGCTCTCCGGGAGTTGTGTAAGACGGCTGAACTGATTATCTTGGAAGAACATCGCCCTTGACCTGTCGTATCTGCCTATAATTTCCCTATTGACGATGGTATTAGCATCCAACAACTTATGCAATTTACAGAGGATATAAGCCGCAGGGAACAACATGTATTCCGCCTCAATCTCGTCTTTGGCGTCATTTTACAACATAGAGAAACGTTAAGCTATAAATACGTTCGTCCGTACAACAACTACACAGTACTCGACACGCCGATTTATATTTCAAAGACAGAAGATCTGAGAAAATTGTTCGTACGACTGAGCCGCATTGATATCACACTCATTCACTAAGAAACCGTCCAGATACGAAATCGATACCCGTTCTTCTCACCAATGTCGTTTTTACCATCTACAGTACTCATTATCCTCTCGGTATTGGAATTGTTCCCGATTATTTGAGAAACCATCATGCCATCGTTCCCTTAGAACACACCGGACAAAATTATAACAATTCCCTCTGCGCTTTCCGTTGTTTGGCTGCTCACCGTGGCTATGATGTGAAATGTTTGGAAGGTGCAGCTCACGAACATAACAAACAATGGTCCAGCGATGACATTACCTTCTTCCAGGGGATCTCCTTCTACGAGTTTCCAAAATTCGAGGAAACCTTTCAAGTTAATCTCGAAGTGTATTCCCTGCACAAAAACGAATGGGCCAAATCCATCTACAAATCTATGGGACGTTATACAGACACCATGTACCTAAACATGCACGAACACCACCTTTCATATATTAAGGACTTTGCGGGTTACGCCAAGAAATTTCAGTGTAAGTCTTGCGAACGTCATTTTAACATGATTAAACACCTCCATGTGCATCAACGTATTTGCAACAACAAAACAATATACGTTTTCCCTGGTGGATTTTTAGGCTAACGAAAGCATTTTCGAAAAGTTGGAGCAATTCGGCATTGTGGTTCCGGACACAGAACGTATCTTTCCATGGTCTATTACTTATGATATGGAGTACATATTAGAAAGAGTATCAGAGAGGAACACCGAAAGGCTCGTCTGAACCAAAAAGCATGTTCCCATCAGTGTTAGTATTTGCAGCAATGTCGAGGGATATACACAACCACAATGCATCGTTGATCCCGACCAAGAACAGTTAACTGATGAATTCATTCAAGCTCTACAAACCATTGCAGAAGAAGTAAAGCATTTAGCGCGTGCAAAATGGGGATAGGTGCTCAGAAAACTCGATAAAATGTTGGAAACAATTACGACAGATGAAACAAAGGAACAGGATGATTTGGATGATGAAGAAGATGCTGACAAATGGGGGAACAAAATGAATGTAAATGCCGTTAAAACCATGATTAATCAAATGAAAATCTACGTGACACAAGTACCAGCTTTGGGATTTGATTCGGCGCGAAACGATCTGAATCTAGTCAAGCAAAAATTAGCAAGACATCTAAAAATGCACGAATTAAATGCCACTTTTGTCGTTAAGCAGAATAATTTTTACAGCTGCATCTCCTCACCAACATTCAAATTTTTAGACATCACACAATTCTTAGCGCCAGGCACCTCCTACAGCAAGTTTCTGAAAGCGTACGATGTCAAAGAAGCAAAGGGGTATTTCGTTTACGAATGGTTGACTGATGCCAGTAAATTAGAAAGTACTTCCCTACCTCCTCACGAAGCCTTTCACAGCTCTCTCAAAAGGGGAAAACATTACGATAGAACAGTATGAATTCTATCAATCCATTTGGAAGGATCAAAATAATTACCTGCTTCCGAGATTTCTTAAACTGGTACAAAAATCTCGACATTGCGCCTTGCGTTACTGCTGTAGAACGGTTACAAAAATCCTACACCCAACGAGGTACAGACCTTTTCAAAAAAGCGATGTCAGCTCCTGGAATTGCACGTCAAATGCTATTCAAAATTTCCAAGGAAGAAGGTGCCAATTTTTTCTCTTTTTAGTCATTTAGATCAAGATTTGTATCAGACGTTTAAGGATAATATTGTCGATGGATCTAGCGTTATCTTCTCTCGACATCAAGAAGCTGGGAAAACAAAAATAAGGGGAGGTATGCCTTGTCAAAAGATTATTGGATTTGACGCCAACGCCCTTTTCTTGTGGGCGATCGCTCAAGAAATGCTTGATGGGCCATTCATTCGACGAAAAGCTCTCTATTTTACACCGCAAGTGCGGGACAAATTCATGTCGGCCTACCACTGGATGAATTGGCTAAATGTTAATGACGAAGCCAATATTCAACATTAATTGAATTGTGGAGAAGAAAAAGGAGTACGGAGGTACCCAGTCGATGGTTGGGATGCTGAAACGAATACAATTTATCAATTTCATGGGTGTTATTATCACGGACAGAAATGCACCATAACCCGTGACGTCAAGGACAAGAAATGGTGGCAGAAATGGAGACGGGGAAATGAGACACAACAAGAAAAAGCTGAAACGATAAATGAAAGAGCATTTAGAAACACAGATAAACGAAGAACAAATGGAAGTAGATAACGATATAAATGATTCGAGATGTTAGAACTTTTGGTTGAACTTGCAAAAGAAAGCGCTGATGAATAAAAGCCACGGGACCACCCGAGACAGATCCGTGGTTTCTCGTACAGAAGAAGAGATGCGCACTACCTAAGAAAGACCGTGTCTTACCTTCTTCTGTATGGGATTTCAAATTGAAATAACAACAAAAACACCAGGGAGCCAACATCCATCCCCACCCCCTAAGAACACTTCCACCTTGTCGCGGTTTAGGGGCTTAAGTCTTAAATAAGACAACCAAGAGAAGTGCGTATATAAAGCAGAGAGAAGTGTGACTATCATCATTTCGACATTTATCTTTTCCCGGGTTGCACATCTATCTCCGTGTCTGGAGACACGTGAAGTGGCAAGACCACGTGGCTTTTTCGTTTGTTTAGAAACAAAGACCAGATGTTTCTAAAACCACCAAACAAAGTATTGTTCTGTTACGGGGCTTACCAACCCTTATTCGAAATCATGGAGAAAGAGTTACCGTTCATAACGTTTCATCCGGGATTACCTACGGAAGTAGATTTAGTAGGGTTAAGCGATCCAAAGCACTGTAATATCGTGGTATTGGACGACGTGATGGAGGCTGTGACGTCATCACCAGAGATGGAACAGTTATTTGTCAAAGTAATGCACCATCCACATTTGACCGTGATTTATTTGAATCAGAATTTATATTGAAAAGGCAAACATGGCCGGACCATCAACCTCAACAACAATATATTGGTGTTAATGAAAAACCCCAGTGACGTCTCGCAATTACAATTTGTAGCTAGTCAAGTAGTTTTAGACAAGAGTCGTTACGTCATGGAAGCTTACAAAGATGCAACATCCGAACCTTACGGATATTTAATCTTAGACCTTTCACCCATGGCCGAAGATACGTATAGAGTGAAAACTTCGATCTTTCCTGAAGAAGACACCATCGTCTATAAATAAGACTGTTACACGTTCTGGACTCATTCGATCCTCGAATGTCGAGGTGTCAAGATGCAGAAAATAGTATTAGTTCCCTCTGATAGATATCAACGATCAACAGCTTTAAAACCTGATGTAAAGCAATCACAAGGGGATGTGAAAAATGTACAACCCGAAGTCACTATTCCAGAGAGTGAACCAGAGGTGAAAATTTTTGCAGACGATAAACCCAGTATTGAAGATATTTTAGTAGCCGTGCCCATTAACGTCAGAAACAAAGCCAGAGCTTTATTGATCCATTTACGAAAATATTTAAAGTGGAATGAGCGCGGTGAAATCTCTATAGACGGGCGCATCATACCAGGATCGAACGTCGTAGATTTGATAAAAGTCAGTGTGAAAGAGTATGAAGACTTTAAACCCGTCGGACTGGAATCATTTAGCAAAGTGATATACGACAGTAACGCACCGTTCAGTTTACTGGCACCTTCGAATAGACATATCAGATCAGCACAACCACCACCTCCCGGTTTACCCGTGAGGACAAAATTGTAGAAACGAAATGCAAAGAAACTTGATGACAACAAAATCAAGTAGATGAAATTATGAATGAGTATTTAGCTAGTATCTATTACAACCCTGAACACCCGGCTGTTTTTGCGGGAGTCGATAAATTATACAGAGCGGTCAGAAAAGAAGGCAAGTTCGTTTTAGGTAGACAGAAAATCAAGAATGGGTTATTGAAACAAGAAGATTATGCTGTACACAACAGAAAGAACAAAATTCAAGCGTAGAAGAGTGATTACCCCTTTCGTCGGTTACCAATGGGACGTGGATACGGCCAACATGGTATATTACGCCAAACAAAATGAATTAAACACTTTTTGTTAGCTATAGACATAATGTTTAAATACGTATGGACTGTACCCTTACGCACAAAACGGGAAAAGAAATGGTTAAGGCCTTTGTAAATGTATTTGCTAAAGGGAGAAAACCTACTAGTATTCGTAGAGATAAAGGCAGCGAATTCAATAACAAAGACCTGAAACGTTATTTAAAAGAACAACTACTTTGTGACGCAAAACGTGGTAAAAGCGTCGTATGCCGAAAGGGTCGTCAAGACCATAAAGTCTAGGATTCAACATTACATGACCAAAAAAACAGACTAATCGATGGATAGACGTGCTTGATAAAATCACGACAAGTTACAACAAAATGTATCATGGCTCTATTAAGAGAATTCCAGCTATCGTGAAACCAAAAGATTCTGTGAATTTATGGAAGACCATTTACGAGGTCAAAGTTCGACCTTAAACCAAAACCAAGTCTCAACGAAACGTCGAATCTAAGAAAACACCCTTTCGAAGAATTTACAAATTCAAAGTCGGTGATGTGGTGAGGATATCTTTCTTGTCAAGACCTTTCCAGAAAGAATACGACGAACGCTGGAGCAGGGAACTGTTTGTAGTGACAGAACGTTTCGTGAGAGAAGGCATACCACAATACAAGTTGAAAGATTATACAAATGACGTCATTGATGGAACATTTTATCAAAATCAGTTAAATAAAGCTTACGAACAAGAAGTGTATTTTGTAAAAAAGGTGTTGAAAACCCGTGGGATTGGCAAAAACAAAGCATATTTGATCCGTTGAAAAGGGTGGGGACCGAAATACGACACTTGGATCGGCGAAGATGCTTTCAAAATATAAAAGAGAGTGACGGTACGACGACATCGTCATAATCGTTCTCAATTCCAACGACTCCAAATATATTTATTCTGATAACAAGCCGTTCAATTTTAGAGTACATTTGTCGAAACCGTTGCAGTTTTTAGGCAATTGGAATTTACCTTTCAAGGAGCCAAGAAATCGACTGAATCGGAATTGTTTGTGTGTTGCAATTAAGTAGACGATTTTATCGTGGGACAAGGGGATGTACCTTTACTAAGACGAGTTTTTCTACAACGGAAACATGAAAACCTGATTTACGATCAGCCTTACTCAGTACATCTGAGAAACGCAGAGTTCCAGTCCGTTCATATCTATATAAAGACATCCAAGGACGAATTGGTTTATTGTCTTACGGGAGAAGTGACCTAGACACTACGAATCAAGAGAGTGATCTTTTAAGCTATGGCGGGCTCCATTTACGTGTCGGATCCAGCCATATGGGGAACATTTTACAAGAACATGTTAGATGGAAAATTTCGACCGGAACAGTACAGACCCAATCAGATGGGAGGATCGGGATAAGACAGTATGTATGCGGACAATCCTTATATGTTTCCATTCAATCCTCATGTCGACAACAAAGAAGAGAAAGTCGTCGTAGGAAAACAGGTCACACCTATGGCAGCCGAGGTAGAGAGAGCCAAGTCGGAACTGAAAGACGTCATCCTCGAAGATCGATCTCACGTCCCTATAAATAAGAAGAAAAGCACGAAATCTATCAGTTCCAAACGAATCGTCGAGGAAGCAACATCATTTACGGGATTCAACATATTCAACAAGAAGGCGAGGAAATAATGGCTTTTCTGAACGACGACCTTAATACTATTGGACAAACTTCCGCTTTAGCGTTATTTACTGCTCCTGCTAATAAGGTGGCCGTGGAGAAGATTTATTTCATCGAATGTAGACCCGTCTCGGTGTTTACTTCAGATGACGCGCCTATAGTGCTATAACAGCACAAGAAGACACGGGGATCATTAATATGCCTCTACAGACCCTATGGAGCCAGGTCGATGTCTATATGGATAAGAAGCTGGTTTCGCTCAACACCAGTCTCTAACCGTGGAAAGCTTACCTAAAACAGCTCCTTTCTAACTTGTTTGATGTAGCCAATTCACAGTAACAGTCACAACTCTTTTATCTGGATGATCCTGATTTAGATGATTTAGACCCATACAACGGAAGCAATGGTGGACTTACTTCTAGATATGGATTTACCCAGGAATCCCGAGAGTTCGATTTGGAAGGTCCTCTGTACGAAGACGTGTTCCGTTTAAACAAGTACCTGCTAAATGGCATCAACCTGCATTTGAAATTCTACAGAAACAGAGCCCCGCTCGTCTTATTGAGTAAAGAAAGCACCCCTAATTACAAGGTGGTGATTTTGGATGTGGCTTTCAAGGCCTGTATGATCAAGGTGGATAGTGGCGTGCTCATAAATCATGCAGAAATTCTTAAAGACCATACCGCCAAGTATGCTCTAACGAGAAAGGAAGTCAAGATGCAAACTGTACCGTCTGGATCGGGTTCCTTTATATGGCAGAACTTGTGCCGTTTAAAGCTTATTTTGTTATCGTCAAACAATCGGCAGTGAATGGAGATTACACAAAGAATTCCGTTAATTTCTGGAACTTGGCAAAGGAAGTGGCTTTGTACGTCAATGGAGAAAGCCTGCCAACTAGACCAATGCAATTGGATGTGGGAAACAATAGAAATAACGTCACACCTTTCGTCAACTTATTTGAATTGGCCGAAAAATGGAACAGGGATACCGTGCTGATGATCCCCAAAGAGAATTACGCTACAGGATTCACCGTTTATGCTTTCAGTCTTTACCTTTGCGACCTGGGTGCCGATTATTTAAAACTGGTACAGAAATGGAATGTCAGATTGGAAGTCAAATTTGGCACAACAACAACAGAAACCATGAATTGTATCGCTTATGCCGAATTTCCGGCTTTAATCGAAGTCGACGAGAGCAGAGACGTTTAATACACCAGTTTGAATACGGATCAATTAATATGCGTCATACGAGAAAACGCTTGTTTTTCGGACAAAGTGAAAGGCGTGTTTTCATCGGACACACTACCGTCTAAAGTGAGTTTTCACCTTCGGCTTACGTATGGAATACCTACGAGTCCCATCTACCTGGAAGACACTGGGTCGCCTTTTGGTTTAAAAGTCCACGTAACGCCGAATTTTACAACAGTTTGGGGCATTGTCCTAGCTATTATGACGAACGCTTCGAACGATTTTAAAAAATAATAGCTACATTTGGAAATATACGACTAAAGCTGTACAGAACAATCGATCCATGACGTGTGGGTATCATTTTTATTTTATTTACTCGTGAGATGTCGTGATCATACGTTACCAGATATCATTTGATTGTTGCTTAAGCAAGACTTTCCCGATCAGTACGTTTATGAATTCACATCTGCTACTTTGATTGTCTATAAATACTCTGGACAAACTAAGTTTCACGACATTCAACATGGATCGCAGCATTAGAACGCACGCCTCGTTTGTACGGTTGATGTATGCGACACATTTCCAGCAGAAAAAGGCCTTGATACAAACCCTGTCTGAAGAACAACTACACGACCTGACTGAAGTGATTTACAATGTCTACAAAGGAACGCTACCACTCAGTCGTTATTACGTCAAGAAATTAACATCTTGTCGTAAAGACATAGAAACCATGATTAATCGAAACGCTGGAAAAGAGATCTATTGGTAAAGAAAGAAAAATGCTTGCATGGTTATTGAAACCCATTCTACATTTATTGAAATGAATAGTCTCGAACTGGTCACCATAAGTTAGATGCTTTGTGTATTTTATATCTAGCCCTGTAACTTCTTTTTTTCAGCAGGAAGAGGGTTGGGTAGTTTCGAGAACGAACTATCCTGGAAAGGCAAAATATTATTGCCCTGCACGGAGAGACAAGTGAGGTACATCAACACAGATCCTTACTCGGTATCTTCGTGTGGGTGGTTGACTGTTCTCACAGTTAAGGTCACTAATGCACGGCGTTTCGCCGTGGGTTAGACACTCGATGTCATCTGTTAGGGTTGTATATTGGGATTATGTATAAAAGGTTTGAATTTCTACAATAAATGCTTTGAACATACATATGCGTGTTTGTTGTTTTTAGGGTGTTTTTGAAGGTGTAAAAATTTTATTTTCGAGTGTAAAACCTGTTTTTACAAGTGTAAAGACGAATATCGGTCTCCAATGAAAGTCTATGGAAAAAATGTAAATTTTGATTAAAGAAATGTAAAAACGTGATTTTATTATGTAAAAAATGATTTTTTCGAAATGTAAAAATGGTTTTCGAAGGTGTAAAAATGGATTTCGTCTTCCATAGAAAGTCTATGGAAAAAAATGTAAATTTAGATTTTAAAAATGTAAAAGCCATTGTCACACGCGAAAATAATCATTACCAGAAACAATTTTTAGTTAAGTCCATAAGAGATTCCACGTGGATTCGAACCTCCAGCTGAAGATGTGAACGTTTTACCGACCAATCAGTTGTTTAGAAAGTCTGATCGAATATGAGATGCGATGTTCTGACATCATGATATTGATTGCTTTCATAATTGGAAAACATTTTTATACAGGTGAATTGATATTTACATGCATGAACACCTGTCCTATATTCTTATTTAAAGGAGGGTAATATAAAGGGCGATAATTCTTGTAAGACGCCTCGCATCCTCTCCCCACTACCACCGATCGATTACTTTCTTCGAGCTGGACACGACGGTATATCACAAGGCGTCTTTCGGACGAGGGTTCGAGTCCCGGCGCGCGATTTCGAATTTCTGACCCTTCGGGAGAATCCCTCGTATGCGGGGTATCCTACTTCGAGCCGAGATTCCCCAGCTATTTTTAGACCTGGGAATTCTCTTCCGGTATCCCCACTTCCGGGACATTCCCCTCTCTCCGTGACGTCACTTTCCGTGACCCTGTGACCTCTGATGTCATGCATATTTAATGAATCTAGCAGCAGCAGCATAACAGGGTAGGATTCCATCCGCACTATACTACTGCCTACAACACATTTTGAGGTTGGAAAAACATCATACAAATGTTGATGCATTGTAAAGCTGAAGAGACAGACGCGACTCAAATTTCAAATTTCATGGCTTTACAGTTTGAACCAAGTTCATAAAGATCTATAATGTTATGTACATTTTTACCAAAATCGACAAAACTACCTCAAAGTACTGACCAAATCAATGAGTAATCAAAATATTTAATTATGATATTTTTATCACAATCATTGTTTTTAATTATGTGTGTTGTGTTGTAATGGTCATTTGTGCATGGTGAATGGTGTTTTACACCCAAGTTGATTCTTTTACTTTATTTTCAGGCAGTTTTAGTTGATGGTCCTTAATATAGAGAAAAACAACTAGTTTCAGGTGACAAAATGTTCAACTAAATAGTATTCAAAACAATAGTATAATCGTCTGTAAAATCACAAATATTCGTCGGAGATAAAAATTCAAAATGATATTGCCTTAGGAAAGTGATTCTGGTAATATAAAATTTTAAATTTAAATGACCGAAAGGGATTAACTTTAACAAAATATCAGTCCATAGAAAATTCTTTTAAATTACAAAAAGAATGAAATTTTAACCCACGAGTATAAATTATCTTACAGTAAATATATCCTATACATCCTGGCCCAAGTTTTCAAACCTTAATCACCCCTGCTGGTGGAGAAAAAATCCCTGAGGGTATCCATAACTCAGTAGGCAGTACTTTGTGCTGTCAGAAAATGTACCATTTACCAAAATTTTCACCTCTTAAATTTGAAATTTATTTAAATCTAAGGATTGTTCCCTCATGCAAAGCATTCTTTAGCTGGATTTGGATTTATATAATTTTGGAAATTTTGATTCATTATTTTCAACTGTTTGGCCTATCTTTTAATCTATCAAACTTTTCGGACTTAGTGTCACTCATGAGGAATGAATTTCCGAAATGTGCATATATGGCACATCAAAATTTAACTGGTATTTTTATATATTAGGAACACTGTAACGTGTAAGGGTGTAGTATCCAGATTATTTCCGGAGTTTCGATTAAATAATAAAAAAATTCTTTAAAAAATGAAATTAACGCAAATAATCAAGCACCCTTTAGTTACTAATACTGCCCAATATGAAAGTAATTCAATTATTATTAAATTTAAACGGTAATTTACAAGTGAAAAATCTTTATCGCATTTTCATTTGAAGAATGGAACGATCTAGAGGAGTTGCGAATTTTAATTCGGAACTCTGAGAGTGAAATGATAAAGGCGGCTAAAGTTACCTAATCTGTCACATATTACCTTGAGGACGACATGAAGCCGATTATATATATATATATATTTTTTTGAAACTTTCTGAATTGATGAAGTCAAATTCGATCTAGCTTTCTAGCTAGGATTAATTTTCCGGATCATACTTAATTTTGGGGCAAAAGTTGCCAAAATCACAATTTTGACAAATATGTCAAACCAAACTTCTGTTAAAACAACTCTAGTTCGATAACCATTTTAGCTATCAATTTTATGTCAACAGTATGTACACAAAATCCACAGTAAGTGTTTTAAGTGGACCCTATTATTTACAATGCAAAAGTACTTTCTTTCAGGTTAAAAGTCAAATGAACACGTGGCATTGTAAAACGGATCAATAATCTTGACAGTTGGATGCCTGTTTAATTCACCCGTTTTCAATGACCACTATGGCTATGACCTTGAACTTCGGTTAAAAAATATTTTGAGATATTACGGAAAAAACGGTATTTTTATATTTTTGATATGTTGCAAGAAAATCCACATTAAATGTCCAAAGTCGATCCGGTCTGTGACTTATAAAAATTCCACGAAATTGGCATGACGCTACAGGTGAAATTAAAATCTGCAGTTAGAGTCCTGATGTTGCCTGTTGAAACCTGTACAACTATTTCGCTTGACTGTGGCATGAACAAACAATTGATATAAAATAAATGGGTTCTACTAAACGTCTGCAAAACTGGAAGTGGAAATGGAGTGGAGTAATGGTGATTTACGCCTCAGTCAAGATTCTTTCACTTATTTTGAGGCGGCCAGTTCTGGGATGGTGGGTGAAACCGGAGTGCCGGAAGAAAACCAACGAACTTCGGCACGCGAACTGACAAAGTTTCTCACATTAGAATTTGTCCCGAGTGGGATTCGAACCCAGGCAGTGAGAGTCGCTGTGATCCTTAAGCACTCGCTTTAGACCATTAGGCCACCAAGGACTTGGAAGTGGAAATCCTGTAGATTGTTCCATTCTTTCCAGCGAAACCCCTTAAGGTGTCGCCCAACTAGTATTTTTGATAAAGAATGAAACAATCTATAGAAGTTACGAATTTTAATTCGGAACTCTCTCTGATAGTGAAATGATAAAGGCGGCTAAAATTACCTAATCTGCCGTGGAGAACCGCGATCTTGAGGAAGACATAAAGCAGATTATAATTTCTTTAAACATTCAGATTCTATGGAGTCAAATTCGCTCTAACTTTCTTGCTAGGTTAAATTTTCGGGAAAAATCCGGATCATACTTGATTTTGGGACCAAAGATGCTAAAATTGCACTTTTGACAAATTTTTCAAACCAAACTTCTGTTTAAAAGACGCTAGTTCGATAACTGTTTTAGCTATCAATTTTATGTCAACAGACGAAAAATTCTTTAACATGTTACGAAAAAAACGGTATTTTTAGAATTTTTCTATGTTGTACACAAAATCCAGAGTAAGTGTTTTAATTGGAAACTATCATTTACAATGCAGAAGTACTTTCTTTCAGGTCAAAGGTCAACTGAACACCTGGCATTGTAAAACAGATCAATAATTTTGACAGTTGGATGCCTGTTTAATTCATCCGTTTTCAATGACCAATTTGGCTATGACCTTGACCTTTGGTTAAAAAATATTTTGAGATATTACGGAAAAATCGGTATTTTTATATTTTTGATATGTTGTACAAAAAAACCCACATTAAATGCCAAAATTTGCCCCGGTCTGTGTGCATGCACTCTTCCGATCAACAATGATGATATTTCTTTCAGGTCAAAGGTCATATGAACACGTGGCATCGTAAAACGAATCAAAAATCTTGATCGAGATGGATGCCTGTTTTATTCACCCGTTTTCAATGACGAATATGGCTATAAACTTGAACATTAGTAAAAAAATATTTTGAGATATTACGGAAAAAATGGTATTTTTATATTTTTGATTTGTTGTATAGAAAATCCACATTAAATGCCCAAAGTCGATCCGGTCTGTGACTTATAAAAATTCCACGAAATTGGCATGAAGCTACAGGTGAATTAAACATCTGCAGTTGGAGTCCTGATGTTGCCTGTTGAAACCTGTACACCTATTTCGCTTGACTGTGGCATGAACAAACAGTTTATATACAATAAATGGGTTCTACTAAACGTCTGCAAAACTGGAAGTGGAAATAAAGTGGAGTAATGTTGATTTAAGCCTCAGTCAAGATACTTTCACTTATTTTAGGCGATCAGTTCTCGGATAGTGGAGGAAAGCTAAGTGCCGGGAGAAAACCAACGACCTTCTGCAAGCGAAATGACAAAATTTCTCACATTAGAATTTATCAGTAGAGGGGGATTCGAACCCAGGAAGTGAGAGGCGCTGTGATCCTTAAGCACTCGCTTTAGACCACTAGAGTACCGAGGCCCCGGAAGTAGAAATCCTCTAGATTGTTCCATTCTTTCCCGCGAAACACCTTAAAATGTTACCCACTAGCATTTTCGATATATGGTACAGAAAATCCACAGTAAATGCCTAAAGTCCACTTAGTCTGTGTGCATGCACTCTTCCGATCAACAATGATGATGTTTTTTTCAGATCAAAAGTCAATTGAAGACGTGGCATCGTAAAGAATGGAACGATCTAGAGGAGTTACGATTTTTAATTCGGAACTCTCTCTGATAGTGGAATGATAAAGGCGGCTAAAATTACCTAATCTGCCGCATATAACCGCCATCTTGAGGACGACATGAAGCCGATTTTATTTAAACTTTCAGAGACTATGTAGTCAAATGAGATCTAGCTTTCTAGCTAGGTTAAATTTTCAGGAAAAATCCGGATCATACTTAATTTTGGGGCCAAAAATGCTAAAATCGCACTTTTGAAAAATTTGTTAAACCAAAGTTCTGTTTAAACCACTCTAGATCGATAACCGTTCTAGATATCAATTTTATGTCAACTGACGAAAAAAATTCATTAAGATGTTACAGAAAAAACGGTATTTTTAGAATTTTTCTAAGTTGTACACAAAATCCAGAGAAAGTGGACCCTATCATTTACAATGCAAAAGTAATTTTTCTCATGCATGCACTCTTCCGATCAACAATGATGATATTTCTTTCAGGTCAAAGATCTTTCAGATCGTAAAACGGATCAATAATCTTCACAGCTGGATGCATGTTTAAAAACACCCGATCAATAATCTTCACAGCTTGATGCCTGTTTTATTCACCTGTTTTCAATGACCACTATGCAGCTGTCGAGATTTTTGATCCGTTTTACAATGTCACGTGTTCATTTGACATTGACCTAAAAGAAACGTCATTGTTGATCGGAAGTGTGCATGCACACAGACAGGGTCGATTTTTGGCATTAAATGTGGATTTTCTATACAACATAAAAAAAATATAGAAATACCGTTTTTTCCGTAATATCTCAAAATATTTTTTAACCGAAGTTCAAGTTCATAGCTATAGTGGTCATTGAAAACAGGTGAATCAACCAGGCATCAAACTGTCAAGACTATTGATGACATGTGTTCATTTGACCTTTGACCTGAAAGAAAGGACTTTTGCATTGTAAATGATAGGATCCACTTTAAACACTTACTGTGGATTTTATGTACAAGATAGAAAAAAACTAAAAATCCCGATTTTTCCGTAACATCTTGAGAAAATTTTCCTCTGTTAACATAAAATTGATAGCTAGAACGGTTATCGAACAAGAGTGGTTTAAACAGAATTTTTGTTTGACAAGTTTTTCAAAAGTGCGATTTTAGCAACTTTGGCCCCAAAATTGAGTATGATCCGGATTTTTCCCGTAAATTTAACCTAGCTAGAAAAAAACTCTGAAAATTATAATCGGCTTCAAGTCTTCCCCAAGATCGCGGTTCTCCGGGCCAGATAAAGTAATTTTAGCCACCTTTATTATTTCAATCTTAGAGAGAGTTCCGAATTAAAATTCGTAACTCCTCTAGATCGTTCCATTCTTCATAAAAATACTGTTTTTTTTCGTAATATCAAAAAATATTTTTTGACCAAAGTTCAAGTTCATAGACATAGTCATTCAAAACGGGTTAATAAAACAGTCATCTAGCTGTCAAGATTTTTTATCCGTTTTACAAGGTCAGGTGTTCATTTGTACTTTGACCTGAAAGTAACATCATCATTGTTGATCGGAAGAGTGCGTGCACACAGATCGGGTCGACTTTGGGCAGTTACTGTTAATTTTCTGTACAACATATCAAAAATATAAAAATACCGTTTCTTCCTTAACATCTCAAAATATTTTTAACCAATGTTCAAATTCATAGAAGTAGTGGTTATTAAAAACGGGATTATAGAACAGGTATCCAGTTGTTAAGATTTTTGATCCGTTTTACAATGCGATGTGTTCATTTGACCTTTGACCTGAAAGAAACGTCATCATTGTTGATCGGAAGAGTGCATGCACATAGACCGGTTGACTTAGGGCCTTTACTGTGGATTTGCTGTACAACATATCAAAAATATAAAAATACCGTTTTTTCGTAATATATTAAAATATTTTTAACCAAAGTTCGAGGCCATGGACATAGTGGTCACTGAAAACGGCTGAATTAAACAGGCATCAAACTGTCAAGATTATACATCCGTTTTACAATGCCAGGTGTTTATTTGATATTTGACCTGAAATAAAGTACTTTTGCATTGTAAATGATAGGGTCCAATTAAAACACTTACTGTGGATTTTGTGTTTAGCATAGACAAAATCTAAAAGTACCGTTTTTTCCATAACATCTTAAAGAATTTTTCGTCTGTTGACATAAAATTGATAGCTGTAACGGTTATCGAACTAGAGTGGTTTAGCTAGAAAGCTAGATCGCATTTGACTCCATAGAATCTGAAAGTTTAAAAAAAATTGTAAACTGCTTTATGTCTTCCTCAAGATCGCGGTTCTCCACGGCAGATTAGGTAATTTTAGCCGCCTTTATCATTTCACTCTCAGAGAGAGTTCCGAATTAAAATTACATTTACTAGTTGGGCGACACCTTAAGCGGTTTCGCGGGAAAAAATGGAACAATCTAGAGGATTTCCACTTACGGGATCTTTGTGGCCGAGTGGTCTAAAGAGCGTGCTTACGAATCCCACTCGGGACAGAATTTAGAGTGAGAAAGTTTGTCAGTTCTCTTGCTGAATGTCGGTGGTTTTCTCCGGGCACTCCGGTTTTCTCCACCATACAAGAACTGACCGCCTCGAAATAAGTGAAATAATCTTGACAGGGAAGTAAAACACCATTACACCACTCCATTTCCACTTCCAGTTTTACAGACGTTTAGTCGAACCCATTTATGGTACAGTACATGCCTGTCGAATGTTAAACACTTGAGTGTCGAATTCGTGTCGACTCGGCATTCGTCTCGACCCCTCGGCAGTTATGTCTCGGCCAATAGTAATCAACAGCTCGGGGCCCCCTTTTCGGCAGCTACTGTCCATATCTCGGCTGCTTTTCGGCCACTTTTTGACTGCTCGGCACTTTTTCGGCTGCTCGGCAAATTTTCGGCCACTCGTCCCCTCGATCGTTATCGAGAAAACATCAGTTCATTAAACATGCCTGCAGTTATGCATATATCGCAATTTTTTAGAGAGAAAATTGTGTGATTATCTAACTCTGAAGTAAGTCAAAGAGAGATCAGTAGGAAAATTCATAAAAGAGATAATATTTATATATATCAACAGTGTCAATGAAAAGGTTTCTGCAGCGTTTTAGACGACTTTCTTCCTAATCAGAAGTTTGATGACAGGTGTTGGAGTCTGGCCGATCTCGGAGACAATGTGTCTAAATAAAAATCTGTTTGTTCGACAGTCTTGGTACTGAGAAGGTTTTGAACGTCGTGCATTGAAGCTAGGTATTTGGTGATAACAGGGGATTAACAGATTAGGATTATTACACCCGATGTTTACCAGTATAGGTACATTAAATGACTTAATTAAAACTGCGGTGGGAGAACTCCAGTGTTTTCTTTTTAAATTCCGCTTCATAATGGAATATAAAAGATTTATGCAATTCTGGTGAAAAAATCACTTATCTCTTTTTCCGTCGTCAGTATATTTAATGGTATTTATTTATTTATTTTGTATGATTGTTATTTATTTATTTATTTATTATTTCTATTATTATTTTTTTTTTAAATTTATTATTATTTAATTTATTTAATTTGCACTTATATTCCTTATCATTAAAGAATGATATATTTTATTATTATTATAATTATCATTATTATTATTATTATTATTATTATTATTATTATTATTGTATATACAATTAATCTCTCTCAGATGAAAATTGCTGAAAAAAGCACACATGTTTCTTTTTAACCATCCCTTTATTTATTGGTTTTATTTTATTTTATTTTATTTTATTTTATTTCATTTTATTTCATTTTTTATTTTAATTTATAATTATTATTTTTTAAATTTTATTATTGTTATTTTTTAAGACTTTATCATTACCGATTGATATATATTATTATTTTTATACAAAACAGTTAAACATTAATCTCGCAGATGTTAATTGTTAAACCAATCTTTAGCTAGTGGCCGAGACTCGGCTAATGAGTCGTAGAATGAACTGTCGTGGATAGTTCAAAGAACCGAGGAACCAAATGAGTTGCCGAGACTCGTCTACCGAGTTGCCGAGCTGTGGCTAGCTCCAGTTGCCGAGCGACCGAGAGTTGACAACTTTTCGGCCACTACCTGTCCACAGCTCGGCCCCTCGGCTGCCGAGTCTCGGCTCCTTTTCGTCAGCTCAGTGTTTATCTTTCGACATGCCTGTACTGTAGGCGTACAGGTTTCAACTGTGAAGAACAAAGCCTCTATCTGCAGATGTTTATTTCACCTGTAGCGTCACGCCAATTTCGTGGAATTTTTTCAGGTCAAAGGTCAAATGAACACCTCGCATTGTAAAAAGGATAAAAAATATCAACAACTGGATGCCTGTTTTATTCAGCCGTTTTCAATGGCCACAAGGGCTATGAACTTGAACTTTGGTTAAAAAATATTAAAACAAAATATTACAGGAAAAACTGTATTTTTATATTTTTGATATGTTGTACAGAAAACCCACATTAAATGCCCAAAGTCGACCAAGTCTGCGTGCATGCATTCTTCAGATCAACTATGATGATGGTTCTTTCAGGTCAAAGGTCAAATAAACACGTCACATTGTGAAACGGATCAAGAAGCTTGACAGCTGGATGACTGTTTTATTAACCCGTTTTGCATGACAACTATGGCTGTCAACTAAAACCTTGGTTAAAATTTTTTTCGGATATTACGGAAAAAACGTACACCTATTTTGCGTAGTTGTTGCATGAACAAACAGTTTATATGTAATAAATGGGTCCTACTAAAATGCGATCTAGCTTTCTAGCTAGGTTAAATTTTCGGGAAAAATCCGGATCATAATTAATTTTGGGGCCAAAGATGCTTAAATCGCACTTTTGACAAATTTGTCAAACAAAAGTTCTGTTTAAACCACTCTAGTTCGATAACCTTTCCAGCTATCAATTTAATGTCAACAGACGAAAAAACTGTGAGATGTTACAGAAAAAAATGTATTTTTAGATTTTTTCTATGTTGTACACAAAATCCACAGTAAGTATTTTAAGTGTACCCTATCATTTACAATTCAAAAGTACTTTCTCTCAGGTCAAAGGTCAAATGAACACCTAACATTGTAAAACGGATGAATAATCTTGACAGTTGGATGCCTGGTTGATTCACCCGTTTTCAATGACCACTATGGCTATGAACTTGAACTTTGGTTACAAAATATTTTGATACATTACGGAAAAACGGTATTTTATATTTTTTTATATGTTGTACAGAAAATCTACATTAAATGCCCAAAGTCGAACCTGTCTGTGACTTTTAAAAATTCCACAAAATTGGCGTGGCGCTACAGGTAAAATAAACATCTGCAGGTAGATTCCTGATCTTGCCAGTTGAAGCCTGTACACATAATTTTCTTGACTGTGACATAAACAGACAGTTTGTAGACAAATTTACAGATGCGACATAGACACTTATTATCTCGTTTCTCAGTTAGCTAAATATCGGGCTGCCGTTAGCTATACCGTGGCAGAAGCTACCCCTCTCTCGAAATTTTTTCGACCACTCGATTGTGCGACCCCTTACTAGCTTTTTCGGCCGCTCGAACGGTTGTTAGCTGTTCTCAACTCTTCGTCGGCTATTTTACTACTCGTTAACTAAGAGTTTAACCTATGAGTGGTATATTCAGGATGTACTACTCTAATATCTAAGATATATATATTTTTTATTTTTTTTTGGCTGATAAATCCTTTTTCATTATACAGAAGAACTTCGATAAATCGAAGTGCACGTGGCTTCGGTGGTTACTTTGAGTTATTGGTTTGTTCGAGTTCAAACTTGAAGGATGACGTCACCTTAATTTCCTTTTTTAATACAGAAAATGGTGGCTGAATCAGTTAACAGTACTCTAATTTAAAAAAATGAAAAAAAAAATAAATACTAATACATACCTCCGAAAGAAATAGAATACAGAATTCATATCGACCACAAACGCGTTCAAAATGTGTTGTTTTATTTAAAATTGCGATGTACATGAATCGGAAAATCAGATATTATATCTATATATATATATATATATACCAGAAATTAAAGTAATTCACAAGAAAAGTAACCTGTTTTAATTCTAACGTTTTCATCCTTCAAGAGACTTTTGAAAAATAATTGGTAACTATGGGTTGTTTATGACGTCATAGTTATCCCTCGTGTTAATTGTTGATGACGTAATTTGCAATGTTTGATTTAATCTAGGCTTGAAATTTCCAAAAATAAAGCTTCTTTATCAATTGTCAATTCCTTATTGTTAGATTGGCATTTGTTAAATGGGATTATTTTAAAGTTACCATTTGAACAAATATCTAAATGTTCACTTAGAGGAATTTGGCGTAATTCCGGGTGTCGGATCTGTTGTTTGTGAACACGGACACGTTCATTTAGATTATTGTCAGTCTGTCCGAAGTAATACTCCCAACAGCTGATGCATGTAATGCAGTAAATTAAGTTTACTGTTTTGCAATTCATATTTGTTTTGATTTTAATAGTTTTATCACATTTGAAAATCAGTTCATTTCCGCTTTGTAAGTGATCACATGTTCCACATCTTGGATCACCGCATGCTTTGAAAATCCGTGAATTTTACGATATAAATTTGTAAACTGACTATTACTCAAATTTCTTAATTTGTTTGGTTGTCGGCCACTATGAATAAAATTTCGACCAATTGTTGCAGGTCAACAATCTGTTTTTCAACGGTTAAGTTATTTCATTGACAGAATTTTAAAACCAAATACTGTAAATATTCAAAATTTAGCGACCGTTTATGTTTAGCGCAATTTGCGTGATAGATAAACCAATTAAACAATATTGCCGCTAAAAAAATTACTAAGCAAACTGGCAAATATTAACGGTCGGCAGAACAGTCTGTGATTATGTTTAACGACTATTATTGTTGAATATTATATCCCTCCCCGTCATATAATCATATTAATGATCAAAATATAAATTTGTTTTTTAATCGCATTTAATCAGTGAAGCTACATTGATCTACATATACATAAAACCAACATTAAGTTTTATTAATCAGTCCAAAGTATTCCTTTCCGTTTGAACTGAAAGAGAGAATTATTCCCACGCACACACAATTATAATGGAATATTCTTCTTCACCCGTTTTCGTCTTTTACCACAAGATCCAACATACTGGTTTGCATAAAATCAGTTGCTGACTGTATTGGCGGCATTTTACTTATCACCTTGGAATATATCATTACACATGTGTTTATACTGATACAATACGTCATAATAGTCAAGTAGCCAACAGTCGCTGTATTTTGCTCTGCAATAAGTATGTTTCTACTAGTTTTAGAAGTCCATTATATACAAAAATTGGTTGTAAGTTCTATTTAACTACAGAGATACAAATGAGTACAAACACACCAGAAAAACCAGCAAAGAAAAAGAGAAAGTGTCGAGAGCAAGTTACACCGAAATCGAGTAGTTTGACGGATGTAAATATGGCCACTCAAAGTATAAACAATGACCAGTCATGCTCGAGCTCCCCCCAGGTATGCTCCGCGCCAATGACACGGAGTAAACAATATGGATACAATATGGATACACAAATTCCATGTCGCCCATGATAAATATGAATCTAATGCTACACAATATGGTAAGTAAGATGACATCCGGTTCCGTAATTAATTACCAGTGGCCTCCAAACCAATATAATCAGTACAATCAGACACCGAATGTGAGGGCATCCCCCAGCACAATAGTGGACGGTAACACCCTATTCTGGGCAAGAGACATGATCAATAAAATGGAACAATTGACTATCGATTAGATTAAAATGATGAAATTGAATTTTCATTAAAGTAAATGAACATTAAATTAGACGGTGTTAATAAACAGATCGGAGAAATTGGTGGAAAGGTTTCGGAACTTGAACGTAACCAATAATTTATCTGTGATTCATTCGAAGATGTTAAGAGGAAAGCTGACGAAGCTATAAAACATTCACATGAATTTAAAGATGACATCAACGGACTCTCTAATAAATTAACATCCGTTCATTCGAAATTCACAGAGGATATCGAGGATATTCAAATGCGCTTTATGAGAGATATTATCTTGTTTTTTAATATTGAGGAGAAACAGTCTGAAAATTGTAAAGAAATCGTTTTACAAATTTGCGAAAAGGACTTTATTTGACAATGCAGAAAGAAACATTGAAATAGACAAGGCACATAGGAAAGGCCCTTCAAAACCGGGAAAAATCAGACCTATATTAGCCAAATTCATCGAGTTCTAACAACGTGAACAAGTGCGTAAAAGCAGTCATTTATTACGGGACACACACCAAACAATTTCGATCGGCAAGCAATTCCCCAAAGCGATCCAAATGCGTAGAAAAGATCTGTTACCAAAATTAAAGGAAGCAAATGATAAAGGGTATAAAGCTCACTTTGTGAAAGATAATCTATAGATCAATGAATTTCGATACAGAGGAGGATCAATTCGTTGTAAATTACAGAGATCAACTAGATTCGCGTCCGTACATGACCAACACGGAGATCAAACCGTCCAACAAGAGGACCTTTATAATCAAATGCATGCCACAAACGCCTATGACATACCGGAGAAAATCCAACTCACTGTTAGTGACAACGTGTTAACATTTTTATCATGGAATATTAACGGAGGGTTAGAAAACAACTTTCTGATCCTGCTTTCGTTAACTTCATATGCACCTATGATTTAATTTTCTCATTCGAATGTTGGTTTAACAAAGAAGTTGACATTGAAATCAATGGTTTTACGTGCAAAACGCCACCATGGACTCGCTCAGAACACACTCAGGGGGGTGGAATACTTATTACGTACAGGGACTCAATAAAGCAATATGTATCGGTGGTCAAATCGGTATGTGGTAGTATTGTTATACCAAAGGTAAGTTCTGCGTTAGTACGACCAAATTAAGATGTTTATATTGTATGCTGTTATATTGTACCTGAAAAATCTAATTATTGCAAATTATATTGATTGTGATTTAATGTATGAATTAGAAAATATTTTAGAAACATACTTTACTCTGGGTAAGGTGTAAATTGAAGGCGATTTGAATAGCCGAACCGCCACAAAAGACGAATTTATATCGTGTGAAACAATTTCTGATGAACTACATGACCGTGTGCTTTCATTGTTTACATATGCAAATAATGTTGAAATACCGGTGCGTCTGAACCCGGACAATGTAAAGAACCAACTTGGAGTAAAATTATTAAACATTTGTAAAGGTACCGGAATGTGTATTTTTAATGGACGGCATGCGAATGGTCTATCTAATGATTATACATATAATGGACCAAACGGATGTAGTGTTATTGACTATGTACTTACAACCACGGATATGTTCGCCTTCGTACCTAACCTTATTGTGTGTAACTTTAACATGTTTTCCGACCCTTCCCCCTTGCAAATAACTTTGAATAACAAAACTTCATTTAGATCTGCGTATGTAAGCGACACGGGAAACGAACACAACAGATAGAGATGGAATGACAATTATAACTTCAAAAGCTGCAAAGCATTAAAAGTAAATATCGATGAAGTGCAAAATTGTGTATTGAGTCCCGAAATTAATTCACAGGACATGATGGACATTTGTGTTGACAATTTATCCGAAGTGTTGCAAAATGTATGTTCCCCATTCTGCAAGCAACCGACTATACCAACAAGAAACAATAACCCAAAGCCGTATAATGTAGCAAATAACTTTAAACCTCATTATAAATCATGGTTTACTAGGGAGTGTAAATCGCTATATTGGAGATACACAAAAGCGTTATCTAGTTTTAATAAACATAAAACTAGTGGCACGCACGCCTCACTCCACGAGAGTAAAAGGACATATAAAACACTGGAACACAAACTCAAACCTGCCAAATGAGGGAGATATGTTGGACTTACTAAGAAAATCAAATCCAAAACAATTCTACAGCACATTTTCAAAACATAAACGAACTTAATCTCTCTGTCACGGTTTTACGAACATGTTAAAGAACTGACAGACTTCCAAGAATATGTCGAGGGTGCAAATAATGCCATATTAGATAGTGATGATTCTGAATGTATAAAGGAGCAGCTAGACAAACGTATAACACAAGAAGAAATCAAAAGGCGACGTCTAAATTAAAACGCGAAAAAAAGACACGGAATAGATGGGTTATTGAATTAATACTTCAGCGATTGAAAGAACTATTGATACCACTGATAATATATCTGTTTAACCGTATATCAAAAACTGGATGTTTTCCTAAATCGTGGTCTACAGCTATTATGTACCCATTTTTAAGAAAGGGGATAGTGGGCTACCGAGGAATTGTCGTGGTATTAGTCTAATTAGTAGCCTAGGTAAACTGTTTACCGCAGTGATAAACAAAAGATTTTTGTCCTGGTCACATGACAATGATATCAACACAGATGCGTAATGTGGATTCCGACCGGGATTCGGTACAGTAGACGGAATATCCCCGTTACAGTCACTAATAACGAAGACTCTACAGCTGACTCTAGAGCTGAAGAAAAAAAAAACTTTACTGTTGTTTTTTTTACTTTAAGTCAGCACTTGACTCCATACCAAGGCTGAATTTATGGCTAAAATTAAACAAATCGGGTTTTAACGGTAAATTATTATCTGTCATAAAAGATATGTATGCAAATGTTCGGTCTTGTGTTATTGCAAATAATTGTTTATCAGGCTTTTTTCAAAAATAACCATTGCTTAATACAAGGTGAGGGGCTGTGGTCAATATTATTTTCATTGTATGTAAATGATATTAAAACGATTTTATTAATAAGAATTTACCGTATTGTGAGTTGCAGGCTATCAGTCTATTTTTATTGATGTATGCTAACGATATGGTTTTGTTCGCAGAAAGTGAAGGAGGCTTACAGTCTATGTTAAACTCCTCGTTGCAATTTAAAAAAAAATGGTTGAACTGTAAATATAGCAAAAACAAAGATTGTTGTTTTTCGAAATGCAGGCACAATACGCAAAGGTTGCCGTTGGTTATATAATGATCAACACATTGAAATAGTTGACCAGTTTTACTATTAAGGTCTCTTATTGAACTATAATGGAAAGTTTAATATTACTCAAAATAAGCTGGCTGAACAACGTCGCAAAGCTATATATAGTCTCAAGCATAAAACCAAAAATTTGTGCTTAATTTTCCAACTATTTTATCTTTGTTTAATACATATGTTAACAGTGTATTGTACTCTGGCTGTGAAATATGGGGTGCTAACAAAGAACTGGCGGTTGAAAAGGTACAGCTTGATTTTTGCAAAGTTCTATTAGAGCTGTGCAATTCCCACCCTTCATTTCAAAATAATTGGGTATTGTCTGTTAAAAATGAATTGTCGCAAATGGGAATGTAGGACATATGGTTATCACAGGGAAGTCATGATATGAAATGTTTAGTAAAACAAAGACTGTTAGACCAATGTAAACACAAACTTTTAAGTCAAATATAGTCATCAAGTAAACGTTACGTATATTAATATTTAATTGATGATGTATGTTTCTCAGTTTTACTAAACCAAACCTATTTCAGCACCTCTCAAAAATCTTATATAAAAAACTACATCTGTCAGCCCACTGCCTAGCTTTTTGAATCTGGGAGGTACAAAAAGTTAGAAAAACAAAACAGAGTTTGTTTCATATGTGGTGGCTGCGTGGAAGACGAGTACCATTTTGTTGTATTATGTTCACTGTATGTTTCACTTGGGCAAAAATATATCAAACCTTATTATTAGAAAAAAACAAGTACTGTGTATGTATAAATTCATCTTATTGTTGTCCTCTCGTAACCTGAAAGAATTGTTTAATTTAGGTAGATAAAACCACGCGAATACAACTGGCATTTTGAAATCACTAAATTTTACACTTTATAGTCCTTTGTCTTATCCCTGGAGTTATCTCTATTCTGATAAATTCCATACACTCCATTAGTAATTATAGTTCTTATACAGGTCCGTCCAGAAAGTTTTGCACAGCCCCTTAAACAAAAGATTTTTAAAATTTTTTTACAGATATATTTCATTTAATATGAAAGCAGTGGCTTAAGTCATTATACCACTTTCACAATACACCGGTTTTCCGTTTAGACATCTCTTGATTTATTCAAATTAGCGACTCTGCTTTCATATTTCTTAAACTATTTCTAAGGTAAGTTCTATCAATATTATTCAAATGACAACTAACAGACTTCCATAGTTCGGCAATAAATGTTAGTGCATCTCGGGCTATTCTTTCACGAATGTAGTCTCAAACTGGAGACATATCTGAAAAACTTGGAGGCAAATTAAGAACTTTAACTCCTCTGTTTTTCGAGAACGCCAGGGTTGTTTTAGAAGAATGGCATAAGTTATAAGGAAACACCAAATGCTAACAAAGAATGTCTACCTCATTTACTACAGTCGACTGGTATTTATCGCTATTTTAAGTTCCGGTTATTCTCTTAAAGATACCTGGCACATAGGGCAAGATAATGTCCCATACATAAACTTGTTTAGGGTGGTTCACTGTCGTTTTATTGCATCTAGGGATGTACTTTTCATTGGATAACGCGATATTCTGATTTTTCGCTGACTGTTGTAAGCTTTAAAATTGATTCGTCCGGGTATTGTCGTACAGGTTTGAATGCCATCACGTGTCGTACCTATGTTATATACGCAAGACTCAGTAGTTAGTCTGCATAAACAACCCTCTTATTTAGTTGTCCTTAAGTGTGTAAACTGTATCGATTTTATGCATGCTGACACATAAAAGTCAAGAAAAGTATCCAAAGCTGTAGGCGGAAAAAATCGTACGCATGGTGGCAATTATCGAACAGTCATTGCGGGTAATATCGTTAATAAATTTTAAGGGAAACCGGGAAACATCATGTTCTCATTTCTTATAATGATTAGGCTTTTTTTTCTTTTTATCGGTGAGCATTGGATGGATTTTAAAGAAGAATATATGGCCTACAGCCGTGATTTTTAAAATTATATAAAACTCCTAGTTTGATGAATGACTACGTTATGTTCGACTCCAACTGGGGCAGACCTTATTGTGATTGTGTTTTTCTGTTTCCTAACTGAAGGTAGATAATGTTTCTTCGGTGCCTTCATTTTCTGTAAATTGACTATCTCGATACAAGTAAAAAAAAACTTGACAAGGGTGTTTATCTCTGTATAATAACAACCGCTGCGGTAGCTGATTTGCTAGAATGATCGCTCCGTAAGTGGAAGACCGTGTGTTCGGACGGCTCTTTCGGATGGGAACTTAAAAATAAAAGAGGTCTCGTGTCACGGTAGACGTGGCACAATAAGAAGAACACTGCTGTATAATGCAATCAACGCAACGCACATGCAAAATTTCCGCACTCTCGCCTATAGCTGATGACGTCTCGATTAAAGTGAAATATTCTTGACTGGGACGTTAAACAATATTACTCCACACCTCTCTATGTTATCACAGCACCTTATTGTTCGTGCTTTGTCTTGTATCAGTGAAATGTGTCCAGAGATACAACTAAAATAAAACGCAAGCATGTATTTTAGTCTTGAATGTATAAAGCAGACACACTAAATCTTAACCAGATTTTAACCAGAGAAGTAAAGCGGGTAAATCCGAAAGGTCTGGACGCTTTTGGGGAATGCCCATGCAGCAAATATAAAGCTATTTAAAAACTTTAATGATGATATTAGAACATATGGTCTTATTGCAGTTATTATTTTAATTATTATTATTATTATTATTAGTAGTAGTAGTAGTAGTAGTAGTAGTAGTAGTAGCAGTGGTAGTAGTAGTAGTAGGAAGGTGGGTTGATGCTAGGGTGTAGTTTGTTCCGGAATTTTTTGTTTTGTTTTCGGACACACCACCTAAAATGAAAAAGTCTATAGAGATAGAAATATAAATCCAGTTTCAAAAGTTTAATAATGAGTGCAACACATGTCTTAACTATAAAAAAAAATGCCGTAAGTTCGTGTAAAACTTGCAATAGCTGGAAACAATATCATTGACTTTTATCACGAATTGACCTTAAAAATTAAGAATTAAAAAAAGACTTGACATTGTAATTTTATTTAATATAGGGATAATCTATAAAACCAATGTATGAATAAACTATTAAAACAAAATCTTTTATGTCCAACTCCTCATTAAGCACCTACAAACAAGACGTCTATATTTCTGTTTTAGACTTCTTTTTACAAGATCTTTGGTTTGTTCTCTGCTTTTCTAACTTTTTTGCTTCTTTCACTGTTTTTCGCTTTAATTTGGCATCCAGTTTCATTTCTTTTTTTCTGAACTTCTAGGCGTTTTTAATTAAAAATTTCATCGCTCGGGAGTATTTTTTGGGAGGTTAAAAGTTTTGGCGTTTGTGGTACTCTTTTGTCTACCACATCAAATGAAAAAAACATTGCTTATTTCATCAGTTATAGATGATGAAATGAAATCTGTATTCAACACATCTGTAGTTAATGTTTCATGAGCTATTACGGAACCCATAACTGGTAGTTCGATATGTATTACCCCTTCACCTTCTTCACTACAGTTGATCTCTTCCGACACAACAGCCTCAAGTAACTGATCTACCATAATATCCTTGTAGTTATTAATCATAAAGTTAATCGATATCCTTTTCACTGTGTCATCGGCAGTGCATTTGGATATCTCGTTTACTGTGTTATCGGCGGCGTATTTTGATATATCGTTCATGTGTCGTCGGCAGCGCATCTGGGTTCCGATTCATTACTTATATCGCCGATAGTAATGTTTATGTAAACTAGTATCGAACGGTGCTGATGGCGCAAACGCTCGTGTTTAAACTGTTCTTGAATCTGTAGGAAATATTCCACATTTTTTAATTAGGCTAATGATAGTTGAAGGAGTAAAAGCTAGATCATGTGCTTTACGGAAAAGTTTAGGCAATTTTGAAACCATGTTTTTCGGATCATGTGACGTAAACTCCGTGCATACTCTATTAAACTCTCTGGATAGTGGACCGAATAGAGATTTGTTAAGGGGACATTACCACTGAGTAACGTAAATAAAGTGATACTATTTTCTCTTGCAGCATCTGAGTCCAAGACTCTCGTTAGATGAATGAGAGTCCATAATAATAATCTGAGGACGTGCCTCACCACAATGTTGCAAAAATGCCCCTTATGCCATATTTCACCGAGAGTATCTTCTATCCAAGCTTTCTGTAGGTATGTGTACTTGGTTCCAGGAATGCCATCAGTAGTGTTATATGCGTTTAAAATTTTTGTACGTTTTCCCCTTAACTATTACCATCGGTGGTATCTCCCTGTCGGAAGCATTTATGCATTGATACATAAACTCGTTTATTTCCTATTCTGCTAGGAATGTCTTTGATACCCTTTTTGCTATAGCTTTTGCAGGTTTGTGTAGCAGTGGAATGCTTATTCCATCAACGTTCAATATCAAGGCAGGGAATTGGTCATGCCTAAACGGGATAGTGCCAGTCTTAAATCAATGAAATAATTTTCTGTTACCGTCGGATTAAGCATTCTGGCGCGAACTATTGAGAGTGCTGTTTGAGATTTTATACTTAGCTCAGGATGTCTTTGAATAAATCCTGACAGCCAATTTTTCTCGAAAACACCATTCTTAAAAGGAGTTTTGATGTTCATTCTCCGACATAGTCTAGTAACTTTAACCGCTAACATGCGGCTTCTAATCCCAAACCATTGTATCGCTGCAGATTGAATCCTATCAACAGGTTTCTGTTCAACGTCTGCAGATAGAACTGCAGGTCGACCAGAGTATGCAATTTATTATATTTTCCAAATTTCCAAATTACTGCGTTTGGAATAGTCATAACCGGGCCACTCTCATTAGCATTGGTTGAAAATGTTATGTGAAATGTACATTTTTATTTTAAAAAGCAGTCGCGCGCAATTAGTGTGAGTTATACATACAAAGTTTCATTACATTCTATCAAATAGTGTTTCAGAAATGCTGTTCATTCAATAACTCTTAAAATAAAAAAGTAAATCACTAAATCATGACTGTTTAGAGTGCAATATCAATAGAGTGTGACATCGTTATTATCTCCCTTCCTATATAAACTATAACAGATATCACCTCCCAAAAGGCACAACTATTTGTCATGGGGAACATGTGTACAGAATTTCATCACATTCCATCGAACCAATTTCGAGCTATGTTGGTAACGATAGTATTTTAATATTAATAATAATAATAATAATAATAACAATAAATGGTAAATCAATAAGTCACCTCATCATGTTGTAATAATTATTTTGTATTTTATCAACAAGTGCCCCGTTTTGCCACCAGATATCAAGAGTTTCTGTTAACGTGTAGATTAAGTAATTTAGATACATCAGCTTTAATGAAATGGACTAAAAATTGTGTCAGAGTTGAAAACACCTTAATATCATACTTTAATGAAAGTGATACCGGACTAGGACTATAATCAGTAGAGGTATAACTGTACAATAAGTTGAAGCAGATATAACTAAATTATACCGACACCATTATTTTGAAGATGCAATTTATAATATGAATAAGAAATGTTCTACATTTCAGGAAAACATATAACCAACATGAAATTGTGAACATGTTTTAAGTTTTTCAATTAGTTTACAGTTCATTTTTGAACAGTTTGTTAACAACTTTTTATACAAATATACCTACAGAATGTTTCAGCAGTTGAATTCTATAATGTGCTAAGATAAATAATATCGTGTGTTGGAGTAAGGCAATTTGGCAAAGAGGTCAACTGTATTGTCGAAAAAAGTTAATAATACAAAAGAGAAAGGTTAACATACATGCATTTAACTTGCAACTGAACTATATCTTGTGTAGAGATCTGATAGTAGTTGCGCGTATGAAATAAAACGTACAATGACATTAAATATATTTGGCGCAACGATTTCTATATATTTTGTATATGATCAATTCCTCAGGTAATAATTTCGGGCTGCACCGCCAAAGAAAGAGTAAATAACCACTTATCACCGATCAGATTTTCTTAAATATTACCAATTCGAATTGCGCAAAAATAAATAAGAAATTTTCCTATTTCTAAAATACTATTTAACATTCAAGTAAACATAGTTGCGTGTACACCAACAGGTTTATTTTCAATTTGTTATTAAATTCTAACTGTAAGGCCGGATTGCAAATTTAGAAAAATGAAATTTCTAGAAAATAATAGCGACCATGCAGGAGTATTTAATATATTTATTTTGTTTATTTCCTATATATTAAAGAATATTACAATAATACACTCGATACAACTTTATAAGTTTATATATTGAAAGGTTTTCAGAGAGAGAGAGAGATAGAGAGAGAGAGAGAGAGAGAGAGAGTTTACAATATAATTACAAAATTGTTCTTTATATATGAATACAAAGTTCTATGTCATAATAGGGTGGAATTGTTGCCATTCTTTTCTAAAGTTTTCTAATTTATTTTTACCTACTGCAATATCTTTTTCAATATAGTATATTTCTTTTAAAATATGTTTGAACTTCTCCAGAGATAAATGTTTACCAAGGCACCAAGTTTTATAAATATAATATTTGATATGCATTAGCATAAGATTTTTAACTTTATTTAAAGATCTAAAATTTCCAAAAACCATGCTCAATTTTGTTATGTCTAAAAAATTACTATTTGATAAGAGCCAATTTTCTAATTCTTCTAAAAATGATTGTACTAAGTTACATTCCAAAAAAGATGAATAATTGTTTCTCTTGCTTGTTTACAAAAAACTACATAAAGGATCTATTTTAATACCTATTTTAAACAGAAGAGAGTTTGTAGCAATTATATTTTGAACGATTCTGTATTGGAAACACTGTAATTTCGCATTAGGTGTCGTAGAGTAAATAATTTTGTTTAATGTTGCCTATCGCTTTTTGTTAAATTGTCAAAAAAAAAAAATTGCCATTTTGGTCGTGAAATCGGTAAAGTATGGTTTTGTTTCAATATTTTGTACATATCTTTTGAGCCTTTTTTATTTTTGAGAAGTATTTTTAGGATATTTGGGATGAAAGGATTTTCGGATACAGATAAATAATATTCATTTAGCATTTGTTTTACAGATTTAATTATTCCATTACAATCGAGATAATTTATGTTGTAGTTATATTTTCTAGTAAAATCTTGTAAGTTTAAGAAATTTCCATCGGTATCTAGTAGATCATTAATAAATATGACTCCCTTTTCATATAATTTTCTGATGTATACGATATTGTTTCCTATAGTAATATCATTATTATACCAAAGAAAATTTTCAGCTGCATTTTTAAATAACCGTAATTTTTTAGTTGAATTTGTCAATAGTAAGCCTTAAAAACATCGATCCAAAAATTATTTTTAAGGAACTTCATATTCTTTACAATTAGTTCATTACCTACACTAAATATTGTTCCTATATCTATATAAGCTTCTAAAATATTATACCAGTAACTTTTTTTTCTGCAATAATTTCCTAATCCAAGTTGTTTTCAAAGCGTTTATATATGGTATCAAATCGATCATTTTTAAACTCCCCCCCCCTTTTTCATATTCTTTTACAATAACATTTTGTTTTATTCTATTTGTTACATCATTCCAAATAAAATTGTAAAAAATTGTATTAAGTTCACAAATAATTTTTGGCTTGGATTTGGCAATGCAATAAAAAGGTGATTAAATTGTGAAATGAGCAAAGTTTTTATAATAGTAATTTTTCCTATAGGTGTAAGATTTTGTTTTTTCCAAAAGTTTATCTGTGATTTCATAGCATTTAGTTTTTTATATAGTTAATATAAGGCATTTTTTGTAAGTCAGCATCACATGTTATACCAAGTAAAGTGAATTGAGTATCTCCCCAACGTAGGTTAAATTCTCTACATAATCTAACATCACTATATATCTTGCTCCTTATCCAAATTATCTGAGTTTTTTCTAAATAAATTTTAAGGCCCGAAACTTTTGCAAAAATATTTAATTAAATCATTTAATGCCTGTCTTAGTGATTGTTCTGAGCAATCTAATATAAGACTAGTATCATCGGCGAATAACGATATCTTGACTTCTTTATTATTTATTTTAATTCCCATTATATCTTTATTGTTTCGTTTTTTTATTGCTAGAATTTCGACACTTAGTAGAAAGAGATAAGGTGATAAAGGATCCCCTGTCTGCAACCTCTTTTAATGTTAAAAAAGATGTTAAATGCCCTCCCTGTGTTACAGCAGACTTTATATTTCTATAGAAAGTATAAATCCATTTTGGTATAATAGTACCAAAATTGAATAAATTTAAAACTTTTTGCAAAAAGGACCAAGATATTGAAAAGCTTTCTTGAAATCGACTAAAAGAAGTTGCCCGGGAATATTTTTATCACCAGTATATTGCATTATATCGTATTTAAATCTAGTATTTTCCCCAATATACCTTCCAGAGATGAAACCCGTTTGTTCTATACCAATAATGTTCTCTAATGACGGTTTAATTCTATTAGCTATTACTCCAGATCCTATCTTATAAACTGTATCATTGGTCGCCAATTTTTTAAAAATTGTTTCGGTTTTCCCTCTATCGGTATGCAAGTAATTATCCCTTCCCGTTGGGTTACTGACAGTTTACCAGTTACATAACCATAATTTAAAGATCTTACTACAAAAACCCCAATATATTTCCAAAACAATTAAAAAAATTCAACAGGAAATCCATCGGAACCAGGACTTTTGTCATTTTTCATATTTTTTAACGTTTCGAAAGCTTCTCTATTAGTTATAATTTCTTCCAAAGTCTTAGATTCAAAATCGTCAAGTATTTTAAAATTGCATGATCCAATATAATTTTTTTAATCTACATCTATTACGTTTGAATTTTTCGAATTAAGGTTTCTATAAAAATCTTCTATTTCCTTCAATATATCTTGTTGTTTTGTTATTTCCTCTCCTTTTTCTTTCTCTATTTTAGGTATAATTTTATTTTTTGAAAATTTTTGGTTTCTAAACTACAGAAATATTTCGTTGGTTTTTTCCCCGTCTGTTATCTATTTAACCCTTGACCTAACCAAAGAACTTTTTATTTTATCTTTTCTTAAATTTTGCAAATAGTTTCTTTTTTTTCCTCTAACAAGTTATAAGTTTTCTTCAAATTGTTTTATTGCTATCTTCTTTTTCTTTTTGCTCTTTTTTAAAACTTGCGTATGGAATGGTTTTGCCCCTTATTTCCATTAACAAAGTTTCTAAAAATAATTGGTCATTAATCACAAAAACTATGCAATCATTTGGTATATTTTCAATTTGATCTATATTATAAACTGGGAGTGCATATTGCTTTTTTACTGTCGTGATTAGACTTTGAATTGTTTCTATATATTGCAGATCATGCAACAACGAGTTATTAAATTTCCACAGCCCCCTTCCCTTTATATAGTCATTAAATCTTATTTGCAATTGTACTATAGAATGGTCCGTCCGATATCCGGGTTTAATAGATGTGACATATTTGTTAGTTAAGAGAGATTCACTTAAAATAAAGAGATCTAATCTAGCTTGTTTCCAAGTATATCGTTTTAAGTTTGGGTTATTTTCTCGACATTCATCAACACGATTAGTTTCCTGCATAAAATCTAACATACGTTGTCTTACATTTGGATTGTTAATGTTTACATAATTAAAAGAATCAAGATCGGGATTTAAACAAAGATTAAAGTCACCACAGATTATAATGTCATTATTATCGTTTTCAGCAATACTGTTAAAAACCATCTCATAAAAAGCGGGGGTATCTTTATTTGGTCCATAAAGGTTTATCAATGTTATTTTCGTATCATTAAATATAATTTCTAGTAAAATAAAATTAAATATGAATTTCATGCGTATATGCACAAGCGCATACATATAATGCGCACACATACACAACACAAACACACACACACACACACACACACACACACACACACGCGTATGTGCTTTTGTGAAAAAAAAACAGGACTAATATAAGGGAAATTTATATATACATGTGTACTAATTTATAAACGATGGTTTAAGCAGAAAAAATAACACCTACAAAAGTAAACTTACCAATCTCATCAGTATTGTAAAATGTGACCAAAAACACTTATGTTGAACTGGTCTTCCGTCCCTTACTTAAAATCTATGTGAGATCGTTCATTGGCTTACACGATCAATAAGTTATTTAAAGAGGCTTCTCTAGGGTCGATTGATCGAAAAATCCAGGACATATAGCGTGTTATACAATTAAAAATATCTATTCGATTAGTTCAACGATTTAGTCTTTATGTTCAAATCAAAAACTAGCCAATTCACACACACACACACACACACACACACACACACACACACACACTTAGATACAATAATGTGATATTCTTTGAGATGAAAAAAAAAACAAACATTGTTGTTTATAGATCTAAATATAACAGTTTTAGTGTTTACATATTCAAACTTTATGGATACTTATATATGTTCTTATAAGGTCGTTCACGATCTGATAGGAATGTGTTTCATCACGGGTATATCTAATATACACAAATCTTGATTGCATTCACGTGTATAACGCGTTATTTAACGGGGAAACCATAATGTTAAAAACCGAGTTGTTGTAGACATTACCGAAAGATCGCGAACGGCCTATACACATAAATTTATCGACACATAGGTATACATATTATTTTGCATAAATACATACATACATACATACATACATACATACATACACACATACATACATGTACATATATACAACACACACATACATACATACATATATATATATATATATATATATATATATATATATATATTACACGCTTTTTGTTTTTTAACAATCACCAAGGGCGTAAAAATACATTTTACATGTACATAATCCAGTTGACGCATGTATGTGCATCATAATATTTTACTTTACATTTTTAAACGTGTTTGATTTCAGTGTTTATGGAGCATTGCATTTAGGCATATTTGTTTCTGGGTAAATACAGTGTCTTAAGAAATATAATATGAAAAACTTATGTTATATTTTGGTATTCAACTTTTCGGATAGCTGATCGCGCTGCGTTTTTGAAGAATGTGAATCGCTTTGCTCCTAGCTTTTGTCCAAATGTTCTGGAAACTACCACTAGTACATTGTTAAAACCTTCTTTCAAACACGATAAGATGTTTCGACCACCACCGTATTCTACATCATCTTCGATTCCGTCATGAATAACACTTTTTTCATCAGTAAAATAGTAGGCAAATTTACCCTAACTCTGACTTAATTTGTATGATTGTGATTGGCTAAATTGAATTACATGACCAACCCAGTATCATTCCGTACATTTTTGCGGTTTTAAATTTATTGGACTTTACTTAAAACGAGTGCTCGATCACACTCTTGTAACTTTTGGGTGGGGGGCCTGATCTGTGTGCATTTATTATTTGGATTGTTTTATCAATTTGCAGTTCATTTTTAGCTCACCTGACCGAAAGGTCATGTGAGCTTATGGCATGGCGCGGCGTGTGTGCGTGTGTGCGTCGTTTACACATATTTTCGACTTCTCCTCCAAAACTGCTGCACAGATTTCAATGATACTTGGTCATAAGCATATATGGAACGGTGCAATTCAGATATGTTTATGGCAGTGCCATGGCTACCAAAAGTAGGTCACTGTGACCTAAGGGTTCAAAGATCTTAAAAAATCTTCTTCTCCGAAACCGATGATGGAAGAAAAAATCTGATGTGATATTTGGCTTTTCTAGGGTCTTAAGCCTATAGTTTGTTCATTTCGTGAAATTCGGTCGAAAAATGGGTGTCTCGTTTTTGCGTTTAATTTTAAAAATTTCGTTAAATGGCTTCAAATTGTTATAACTTGACTATTTGAACAAATATTGACACGGGGTTTTCAGTTTTGACTTTTTCTTGAAATGACCTTCGAAATAGGGTCAAAGTCAAAGTTCAAGGTCATGACCTAGTTTTTAATTTTGCCATTTTGGGCTATTTTCTCCAAAATTTTAAAGATATATAATATCTAAAACATTGTTAAATGTTCAGCATGACAAAGTTTAAAAAGATACAAAGTTTCGTAACTATATGATAATGTATGTAGGAGTTGTTGCCCCTGAAATGTTATTTTTTGCTCATAAAAACTAAAATTGTGCATTATCTTGAAAACTATTAACTTTTTTATAGGCATATATATAAGAATATTGTAGGTATTGACATACAGTTTGTTTTATAAGTAATTCAAACTCCTAAGTTATGATAAGCATAAAGAAAGTAATAATTTAACATTAAATCATAACAATAGTTAAAGGATAACACAAATCACTTTATGTTATTTATTTATTATATAAATGTGCAAGTGTCAAATTCTTTTAACACAGGATCCAAAGTAATTAAAAAAGAAAACTTCAATTTATTTTTATTTATTAAGGTTTATGAGTTTGACGCATACTGAACTACCACTTGTGACCAATCAAAACGGCTATTATAAATCCATATATTGTGCTGAATTCAGAATTGCGATATTTAAATGTAACAATTTGTCTGACAAAAGCTAAATATCTGCCGAATATAAACTGTGCGTTCGTGCTCATTATATTATTTACATCTGGTTGTCTTTTACACATATTTTCGACTTCTCCTCCAAAACTGCTGCACAGATTTCAATGATACTTGGTCATAAGCATATATGGGACGGTGCAATTCAGATTTGTTTATGGCATTGCCATGGCTACCAAAAGTAGGTCACTGTGACCTAAGGGTTCAAAGATCTTAAAAAATCTTCTTCTCCGAAACCGATGATGGAAGAAAAAATCTGATGTGATATTTGGCTTTTCTAGGGTCTTAAGCCTATAGTTTGTTCATTTCGTGAAATTCGGTCGAAAAATGGGTGTCTCGTTTTTGCGTTTAATTTTAAAAATTTCGTTAAATGGCTTCAAATTGTGATAACTTGACTATTTGAACAAATATTGACACGGGGTTTTCAGTTTTGACTTTTTCTTGAAATGACCTTCGAAATAGGGTCAAGGTCAAAGTTCAAGGTCATGACCTAGTTTTTAATTTTGCCATTTTGGGCTATTTTCTCCAAAATTTTAAAGATATATAATATCTAAAACATTGTTAAATGTTCAGCATGACAAAGTTTAAAAAGATACAAAGTTTTCTAACTATATGATAATGTATGTAGGAGTTGTTGCCCCTGAAATGTTATTTTTTGCTCATAAAAACTAAAATTGTGCATTATCTTGAAAACTATTAACTTTTTTTATAGGCATATATATAAGAATATTGTAGGTATTAACATGAAGATCATTTAGATATATGACTCAAGGTCATATGTTCAAAGGTCAAGGTCATAAGTGCGTAAAAAGACTGAAATTGTTAATTATCTTGGAAACTATTAACTTTTTGTATTGGCATCTTTATTAGAATATTGAAGGTATTGACATGGCGATCATTTTGATATATGACTTAAGGTCATATGTTCAAAGGTTAAGGTCATAGGTGTATTAAAAGACTGAAATTGTTTATTATCTTGGAAACTATTAACTTTTTGTATTGGCATGTATATTAGAATATTGAAGGTATTGACATGGCGATCATTTTGATATATGACTCAAGGTCATACATTCAAAGGTCAAGGTCATAGGTGCATAAAAAGCCAGAAATTGTTAATTATCTTGGAAACTATTAACTTTTGTATTGGCATGTATATTAATATATTGTAGGTATTGACATGGCGATCATTTTGATATATGACTCAAGGTCATATGTTAAAAGGTCAAGGTCATAAGTGCATAAAATAACTGAAATTGTCAATTATCTTGGAAACTATTAACTTTCGTATTGGCATGTATATTAGAATATTGTAGGTATTGACATGGCGATCATTTTGATATATGACTCAAGGTCATATGTTCAAAGGTCAAGGTCATAGGGTGCATAAAAAGACTGAAATTGTTTATTATCTTGGAAACTATTAACTTTTTGTATTGACATGTACATTAGAATATTGAAGGTATTGACATGACGATCATTTTGATATATGACTCAAGGTCATACATTCAAAGGTCAAGGTAATCAGTGTAAAAAAAGCCAGAAATTGTTAATTATCTTGGAAACTATTAACTTTTTGTATTGGCATGTATATTGGAATATTGTAGGCATTGACATGGCGATCATTTTGATATATGACTAAAGGTCATATGTTCAAAATTAAAGGTTATAGGTGCATAAAAAGACTGAAATTGTTAATTATCTTGAAAAATATTAAGTTTTTGTATTGGCATGTATATTGGAATATTGTAGGCATTGACATGACGATTATTTTGATATATGAGTCAGGGTCAAATGTTCAAAGGTCAAGGTCATAATGCATAAAAAGCCAGAAATTGTTAATTATCTTGGAAACTATTAACTTTTTGTATAGCCATATATATTAGAATATTGTAGGTATTGACATGTCGATCATTTCGATATATGACTCAAGGTCATATGTTCAAACGTCAAGGTGATAGGTGCGTAAAAAGACTGAAATTGTTAATTATTTTGGAAACTATTAACTTTTTGTATTAGCATGTATATAAGAATATTGTAGGCAATGACATGACGATCATTTTGATATATGACTCAAGGTCATACATTCAAAGGTCAAAGTCATAGGTGCATTAAAAGACTGAAATTGTTAATGATCTTGGAAACTATTAACTTTTTGTATTGGCATGTATATTAGAATATTGTAGGTATTGACATGACAATCATTTTGATATATGACCCAAGGTCATATGTTAAAAGGTCAAGGTCATAAGTGCATAAAATAACTGAAATTGTCAATTATCTTGGAAACTATTAACTTTCGTATTGGCATGTATATTAGAATATTGTAGGTATTGACATGGCGATCATTTTGATATATGACTCAAGGTCATATGTTCAAAGGTCAAGGTCATAGGGTGCATAAAAAGACTGAAATTGTTTATTATCTTGGAAACTATTAACTTTTTGCATTGACATGTATATTAGAATATTGAAGGTATTGACATGGCGATCATTTTGATATATGACTCAAGGTCATACATTCAAAGGTCAAGGTCATAGGTGCATAAAAAGCCAGAAATTGTTTATTATCTTGGAAACTATTAACTTTTGTATTGGCATGTATATTAGAATATTGTAGGTATTGACATGGCGATCATTTTGATATATGACTAAAGGTCATATGTTCAAAGGAAGAGGTCATAGGTGCATAAAAAGACTGAAATTGTTCATTATCTTGAAAAATATTAAGTTTTTGTATTGGCATGTATATTGGAATATTGTAGCCATTACCATGACGATTAATTTGATATATGAGTCAGGGTCAAATGTTCAAAGGTCAAGGTCATAATGCATAAAAAGCCAGAAATTGTTAATTATCTTGGAAAATATTAACTTTTTGTATAGGCATATATATTAGAATATTGTAGGTATTCACATGTCGATCTTTTCTATATATGACTCAAGGTCATATGTTCAAAGGTCAAGGAGATAGGTGCGTAAAAAGACTGAAATTGTTAATTATCTTGGAACCTATTAACTTTTTGTATTAGCATGTATATAAGAATACTGTAGGTAATGACATTACGATCATTTTGATATATGACTCAAGGTCATACATTCAAAGGTCAAGGTCATAAGTGCATAAAAAGACTGAAATTGTTAATTATCTTGGAAACTATTAACTTTTTGTATTGGCATGTATATAAGAATATTGTAGGAATTGATATGGCGATCATTCTAATGTATAATTCAAGGTCTTACGTTCAAAGGTCAAGGTCATAGATGCACAAAGAAGACTCAAATTGTTAATTATCTTGATAACTATTAACTTTTTGCATGGACATATATATTTAGAATATTGTAGGTATTGACATGAGGACATTTTGATATATGGCTCAAGGTCATACCTTTAAAGATCAAGGTCATGGGTGCATTAAAAGACTCAAATTGGAAATTATTAACTTTTTGTATTGGCATGTATATTGAAATATTGTAGGAATTGATATGGCGATCATGCTGATATAAGATTCAAGATCTTACATTTAAAGGTCAAGGTCATAGATGCATAAGAAGACTCAAATTGTTAATTATCTTGAAAACTATTATTTTTTTGTATAGGCATATATATTAGAATATTGTATGTATTTTAATAAATAATTCTGGCCATATCCTCAGGTGAGCGTTAAGGCCCATGGGCCTCTTGTTGAATATTGCAATCAGTTTTTCGCGGAGGTTTTCGATGTCAGTTTCAACAAGACCAGTTATTACTATATTATCTTTCATGCTTCTGGTTTGGAGATGTGTTAGCTGAGTTTGCTGAATATCAATTTACTGCTTTAACCTGACTATGTACCCCCTAAGTAATTTTAATTCATTGTTACCGTTTTATTGTCTTCCGTAAGTTTCACAATGTCAAATGTGGGTTCGTTTGTTTCTTTACTTATTGAATCTAATTTTTTTATACCATTTTTGTCATAAATATCATTCTGTACAATTGTAAAGTCATTTTCTAGAGACTTGATCTGTGAATCGTGCTCATCGATTCTACTAACAACATTATTAAGGGTATGCTTAATGTCCGATATTCCATTTAAAATTTCTCTTAGTGTTTCTCTATCAGTTTTGTCAGACATACCTGTATCTATATTTATGTTTATGTTTATGTCTATGTTTATGTTCGACGTACTACCTGTATTACCTGTATGGTTTAGTACAATAAGTGTTAACACCTGTATCGGTCATAATTAAACTGGTTTTTATACCTGGAGAACTCCTCACTTTTCTGTTGCTACTTTTTTGGTTTGATTTACCACAATTTTCCCTTTTTCTCTTTTTTGATCTTCCCATAAGTGTCTTTCATTCGAATCTCTAGATTAACACAATCATTTCCATACCAAATAAAAAATTCAACTCCCCCTAAAACAGGATATTATGAGGTATTTTCACTCCGACAGCATCGTGTCCGACACCTTGGACAGCCACGTGATCAAGATCCGTCATTTTCTGATCGGTTTGTTGAATGCGCGTTAAACGTTACAAGTTACATGAGACGGTAGTAAGTGAATGTGAAAATGATTCATATCCGACCGTGTATAATTACGCTCTAACACCGACTTTAACAATGTGCTAGACCACTCATCAATTATACTGGTAACAAACCAACTAGTAAAGACTTGAAATAAGGTAAAACCAAAGTGAAGAGAATTTTTGAGGGAGAATGTTAACTCCTTATTGGAGGAGCAACCGAGGCACCCTCAACTACTAGAGTACTTACAATGCTAGTTTCTTACTTTAAAATTACCAAAGATTATAACATTGTGGCAAGATTTTTAATTGTAGTATTTTGCTTTTTCGGCAAATATAGAAATCAAAGTTGTAGTTTTTATGAAATATCCACATTAACGGTTTTATCAAAACCTGCTTCCGATGTTTTAAAAAGTAATGAATTAAAAAGCATATGATTAATTACTAAATGCTATATTGAAGTGATACTTTTGAATGCATTATTTCATTAAAATTTTAAAATATGACATTTCTTAAAATGAAAACGTAAGAAAGAATGATTAATAAATGAGTTCTGCAATCGGTAACATGATTTCATAGCGTAACCGGTTATATTGTTCCCTTACTTTATTTCGCAAAGTTGAAATTACCCAGGTCGACGACATTTGGGTCTCTGACACAAAGACCTTGATCGGGCAAACGGGTTATTGAACATGACACATTCTTGACAATTAAATTATGGAAGAAATGTGACAGACATATTGCCAGTACATGGTAAATAGAACAATGACTTTATTAATTGACAACAAAAGTGACTGAGGCATTATGCAACATATGAGGACCACACAATTCGGAAGGTTGTCAGAGATATATATAGTGGTTGTTCCTTTAGAGAAAATGGACATCATGTAATATTTTTAAACAAATTTCAATTAAATAACGGAAAATTTGTCATTTATCATCAAGTCTGAACGGGACACAATATCAAATTTACATTTCTATTGAATCGAGTAACGCAGCATTGCTGCATGGGGACACGTATAACCTATATGCAGTAGGTGAAACAAAAGTTTCGTTTGATACAACTGAACGTTATTGGAATTTAATCTCAATATTTAATGCCATATTATGTTTTCTGGACATTGTAGAATCATTACCATAATTATTTATTTATTTATTTTTATTATTATTTTATTTATAGCATATACCAGTGAATGCATTTAGAAAATAATTTCTAAATTAGCTTTCCAAGATAACATTTCAAAAATCAAGCACACGGCCTTAACCATTATCCTGTTAACAGCTGAACGACCGGTCAAAAATGCAATTCAAAAAGCCAACACTCAAAGTAAACGCTGTTCCATGTCGTAATTGATAAAAGTGATATAAAATTGACCTTGACATAAAATTGCATTCCATCATACTAAAAATCATATATATCAAATTTTCTAGTCGATGAATGGGCCTCGGTCGCCGAGTGGTCTAATGCGCGCGCTTACGGACCACAGCGCCTCTCACCGCCTGAGTTCGAATCCCACGCGGGACAGATACTAGTGTGAGGAAGTTTGTTAGTTAGCTTGCCGAAGGACGGTGGTTTTCTCCGGGCACTCCGGTTTTCTCCACCATCCTAGAACTGACCGCCTCAAAATAAGTGAAAGAATATTGACTGGGACTCATTACTCCACTCCACTCAACTCCACTCCCAAATCGATGATTGCAAATATTAAAGCCAAAAGCCTATACCTGTTTAGTATAGTCGCTTACAAACATTACAAACCACCCTTTTAGTTAAATGCAATGTTGTTACTGCGATGTCACTTTATTTATTTTTCATAAAGAAAAGTATTTTCAATTTTCAATTGTTTGTCTCGAAATCTATACATTATAGTAAATGTTTCCATTCATATTTAAATAATATAGGCTCGCAAATTTATGGTGAACTTTCTATACCCTCTAGTTGATGTTAGTTTTACAAATTGTTTGGTTAAATTACAAGGAGACTTTGAAAAAGTCGTTTGCGTTCCCACGCAATGATATTTTGTTCACACTCAAACGTATTTCGTTCCCACGCAATAATATTTCGTTCGCACTCAATTGTATTTCGTTTACTCGCAATGATATTTCTTTCCCACGCGCAGTAATATTTCGTTCGCACGCAAAAGTATTTCGTTCCTATGCAAAGTTTTTGAGTTCGCACGCAAAAGTATTTCATTACCACGCAATGATATTTCTTCACAATCAATGATATTTCGTTTCCAAGCAAAAGTATTTCGTTTCCACGCAATAACATGTCATTCGATGCGATACTTTTTCGCTCGCACGCAAATGGGGAAAATAGTGTAAAATCATTCATTCAGCTAAAATTTAAGACATTAGCAACAGCGGATTCTACAAAACATGCAGCAAGACAGAAAACATTAAAGGGTATATATAATATATAACACCGGATCTAGGGGTTTTGTATCGGCCGTTGAAAAAATTTAAATAACTATAATAAAAATGTTGTCAGTTTTTATTTTTTGGATATTTTGATTATGCGTGCGTTTGTGAAAATTTAGTGTGTGAGTGTGATTTACCTCCGAAATGCGTGTATCAGTTTTAATCTGATCTAACTTTATAAGGTGCGAGAGTTGCAATAGTATTTCTGATATGCTTTAACCAAAGCTTTGTATTATTGTGCACTTATGGCGACCTTAAGAGTGCTAGTAAACACGCTAGCAATGTCGCTTACAAACATTACAAACCACTCGGTCCATTATACTGGGACTGAGCCAACCAGTAAATGCCTTTAAAAAAGAAAATATTCTTTTTCACTTGAGGTCAACCAAAGTCAACCCCATACCGGTGCGATGTCTTGAGTTTTAAGGCTAACTCGTTAACCACATGACCACCACAGCCCCTTAAACGTACTTTAGCCATCCCCTTGACTCCATTTGGCTAAAATAGCGAGTGATCATTGACATGGACAGTGATCAGTGATCATATTATATTTCTTAACAAGTTTTTATCTTGTTTTTCCTATTTGTTGAGTCATTTGTTTAATAAACGCGGCTATGGTTCTTATAAGTTTACTTTACTCAGCTGAGACATTATATTGAATATGAGACAAATCTACCAAACATCATTAAACCTACCTGTATCAAGGCCATAAAGCAAAACCGTACAAGATTTTTATCAAGAAAATCTCTATTGTTTAGCCCTTCTTCCTCGTTACTACGGATAAAGTTCCATCCAGAATCGGGTGCAAAAATTCCCACTAGCTTTCAATCCTCTGTACTTGCTCCAGACATGTTAAATTGTTTCGGTGAAATGAGCTGTTTCTTTGAAAAAAATAGCTGAACATCACGTACATGTCTATTTTCTGTGCTGCAATCTCCTCTCACAATGTACAGTGATCCTTTATTTAACAGATTCTAAGAAGTATTCCTCGATTATTTTGAGTTTTTTGTTAGTATGGCAAACATTCAACAAGATTATTCTTCTTGAAATTATACATCGATACTGTCGCTTAAGCATAGACCGGAAAAGTTTAAATTGATTGTACCTATCGATGTGCCAAAAACAATTGGGTGCTTTCGCAAAATAAGTGCGTCGAACAAGGCACTTTGGTGTTCTTATTTCGTCTCCTTCTGGGCCATTTTCCTGCATTATTAAACGTATAGTTAGTCTCTTTCCTCACTTGTAGACCTCTGTCTCGACATTTTGCGAACATGATCCGATATCCAAGATGAAGCCCAAGTCCTTTTTCTTTTAGTCAACAAAATCTTCTAAATTTGAATATTGTCTTTGTCGCAGACTTAAACGTGATACACGACGTTACAAATGTCTTGTACTTATTTTGATTCCATAATTTTCGGCTAAAACAAATATTAAATGATCGAAAATCAAATTATAATTAAAAAAGAGGTTGATTAATAAATAAATTTGCTTTATATTTCGTTGCCATTTTTATTACAATCTTTATATTAAACGTTCAGGAATTGAATTTTCAGCTTTCAAAGTGTCATTACTAACAACAATGAGTTTAAACGCAATACAATTGCATGGGAACGAAATGAAAAAAAATATTTTTGCATGCGAATAAAATTATTTTGCGTAGGAACGAAGTATTTTTGTGTGGGAACGAAGTTACATTGCGAGGGGACAAAATATTGCGTGCGAACCAAAAACAATGCGTGGAAACGAAATACTTTTGCTATCGAACGCAAAAGCATTGCATTGGAACGCACTGCTTGTTCCTGCGAAAAATATAATTACGTGGGAAAGAAACACTTTCTTGTAAGAACGAAATAACATTGCGAGGGAACGAAATACTTTTGCGTGCGAACGCTAAAACATTGCGTCGGAACGAAAAACTTTTGCGTGCGAACGAAATATTATAACGTGGGAACGAAATAATTTTGCGTGTGAACGTAAAATCATTTCGTGACAACGAAAAGCATATGCGTTCGAACGCATTGCTTGTGCCTGCGAAAAAATATTATTACCTAGGAAAGAAACACTTTCGCGTAAAAACGAAAAACCGAAGGAACGAAATACTTTTGCTTGCTAACGCAAAAACATTGCGTGCGAACAAAATTCTTTTTGCGTGCGAACTAAAATACCTGTGCGTGTGAAGGAAATATTATTGCTTGCAAACGCAAAAAACATTGCGTTCGACAAAATACTTTTTGTACGCGAACGAAAAAATATTGCATGGGAACAACATATTTTGCGTGGGAACAAATTGCTTTTGCGTGGGAACGGAATACTTTTGCGTGGGAACGAAATACAGTTCTGTGCGAACTCAAACAACTTTTTATTTCAATGTATCTTCGCGGGCTCCATATATTTCCGTTTTTACTTGATTGTTTAGTTGTCAATAAGTTTTTGCTATGCCGAATAAATAATTTTTATCGTACACATCGTTTTATAAGACTCGTCTTTAGAACGTTTAATTGGAGAACGGGGATAATAAGTTTAAACTCCGGTCACGGTCGAAATTTTAAACTTGCTTTCTTGCCTTGCTCGGCAGTAGGACAGGATTTCGACTTGATTATAAACATAGTAGGTGGAGTTAGTCATATGCCTTTCTACTGCATAATTACTCGGTCACCTAGCACTTTGCCAAAAAGGCGCCCTGATTGCGTTTGTATAGGTCATCTCAAAATACACACCCGCGCTCTTCCAGCTTTCGTGGCATTTAATTTGCATCCATCTACTGAAATAAATGCCCTTGATGTTATTGACAATCCATAACAAATTGATGTTTCGAAGTTAAACAACATTAAAACTAACAAACTAATCATTTCGATCACCAGACGGTCGGTATTTTGTTGTTAAAGAAAACCACTAGTTTTTGGTTAAAAAAAGATAAACGTTCCTATTATTCGTTGAAACGAATGTTATCATATTAAAGTAGAAGTATTATCTTGTATTCGTTTTAGTATTATATTGACCTATAATCATTTTATATAAAACCATACTTTGATTTGAGAATCTTTTATTATCTTGTATTTTACTTTCAAGTTTCAGTATGTGTTCTCCAACCAATTTGGGTGAAAGTTTACTGATATGAATCAGAGTAATTGTTTTTGTTGTAAAAATACATACATTTTGATTAACCTTACGACAACTGGTTTCTGTTTTTACGTTTATGCTTAGTACATAAAATGCCTAGGTCTTTAGGTGGACTTCAATGTATTTAAAATTGTACTGAATAACCAATCCGTAACAGATTGAACACTTAAACTTTAAGTATTTGTGAAGTTTCTCTGGATTCATGTTTATAATCAACTAGGAAGTAACAAAATTTTATTTAACCGATAAGTTAACATGTATATTTCTCGACTTCACAACAAGGAAGTTAAAATACAAAAAATGGCTACGCGTTATTTATATCAGTTTTGTATTGTTCCTATTATTCGTTGAAACGAATGTTATCACATTAAAGTAGAAGTAGTTTATTGTATTTGTTTTAGTTTTGTATTGACCTATAATCATTTTATATAAAACCATACTTTGACTTGATAATCTTTATTAAATGTATTTTACTTTCCAGTTTCAGTATGTATTCTCCAACCGATTTTAGTGAACAGTTTACTGATATGAATCAAAGTTATTGTTTTTGTTGTAAAATTAAATACCTTTTGTTTAACCTTACGACAACTGGTTTCTGTTGTTACGTTTATGCTTAGTACTTAAAATGCCTAGGTCTTAAGTTGAACTACAATTTATTTAAAATTGTACCGAATAACCAATCTGTGACAGATTGAACACTTAAGCTTCAAGTATTAGTGAAGTATCTCTAGAAACATGTTTATAATCAACTAGGAAGTAAAAAAGTTAATATAACCAAGAAGTAAACACGTATATCTCACGAGATCACAACAAGGAAGTTTAAATATAAAAATGGCTTTACATTCTTTATATCAGTTTTGTATTGTAATATTTTTACTTTTTTTATAAAGTCACAGGTAAGTAAATAACCATACATTCAATTGTTCAAATTTCAAATTACAACAAGGATCTAAATTTAAATTACCAATGATCAAATACAAATTGTATATATACTCTATATAAACTAACACGAACAGCTTTGTTACATGTTACATGTTTCATGGTAGGTATGTAATAGGTTGCATTACATGCTGTGTCAATTATTTAATTACAGATGCAGCATGGACACTAACCGGGTCATCAGAATTTGCTGTAACTAAGGAAGACTTTGTATTGACATGTATACCAGAAAATAATGGTGTTTTTATAGCTTGGAGAAGAAGTGGTACAACTATAGCAGCTATAGAGTACAACAATAAATGTGATATACAGAATGGATCAGATCAACAGTACCAGTATACATGTGAACCTGGACCTGTATATAAACTAACAATACCAGCTAATGTGATGACAAACAATCAGAACAATATAGTATGGAGATGCGAGGGTGTATTTGGTGGGGTCGGTAACAATGCTGAATATACACTTAAAGTTGCAGGTAGTTATATTTACGTTTTCTTTTAACTGCTGTTTTTTTTCTATTCTGAAGATACATTTAGCCGCAGTTACATTTTGTTCTCCTTTAAAGCTTTTTTATAGAGATATTGTGAAATAACCGTTACACATCATTTAATTTTTGTTGTTGTTAACGGTAGATTTATGTATTTGACAAAGGTGCGGAAAATTTACACTAAGCTTACCGAATTTGATTTTGGAGATGTCAGAGTTAGCGAGATGATATTATTTTAAATTGTTCCTTTGGTAGCTTCGACAGTTAAGATCCTAACAAAGAAATGTTAAGCAGATATCCCAGATTAGTTTAATATCGATTGACGAATGAAACACGGGCTAAATTTCCTTTTTTAAAATTGCAAAAAAGTCATTATATCAATATGGATCGAAAAATGCTAAAAATTGAACATTGAAATAAGATAGAATTAATAAAATTAATTAAACAATTAATTACATAAATAAATAAACTTTTTTTTTTCAATCTTGACTCGTGAAATTTGCTCCCGTGATTTCTATTGGTCTGTCACATTGTTTATTCTGTTCTATAAAAAGATAAAATGAACGATAAAATGATTACAATATATCGACTGCGAATTACGAATTGCTTATTGCTCAATTGTTTGAAATGTTATAAAAACAATTTTAGTTGCTTAATTGAGCTAACATCTCGCACCTTGAACTGACTGACACTATCTATGCTGTTGTGTTAAATAACGTCCCTTTAATATTTCATTTTTTGCTTTTAATCTAACAGAAATGTCGTTGCTACATAAAATTTACTTTTCATAATCTGTCTTCTACCAACATACACTCAGAAAATAAATTGGCGTATGGACAAAAAACAAAAGTTATAGCATGCGCATCAATGCATTGGATATCATTTCAAGCCTGAAATAGTAGTGAAACGTTTTTCGACCTAAAAAAAGTTGCGTAATTAAATACTACCAATACAATATATATTTCGTTTTTGTCAACTTCTTAATAATTATAGGAATTAATTTAGAAATGTCAGAAATGTGCAAATCTGTCACATCAAAATTTAACTGGTATTTGTGTTATATATACATATTTTTATTTGATTTAGTACCAGTTAGCAGTGTTAATATACTAGGTGATTCAGGATATCCGGCAATAAAAATTATATATGAAAATACACCCAAAACATTTAAATGTGTAACTAATGGATGCCGCCCTAAAGCTGATATTACTGTAACTACAGCTGGTGTAACTTTGGGACAGAGTACAGAGGGACAAAGTACACAGAGTGATGGTCTGATTGTTACTTCCGTGTCTCAAACTATGACAGCTTCTAGAGGTGTTAGTTTAAAGACTATTGAGTGTTCTGCAGTGAATATACAAGGGAGACAACCTGTAACTTCACAAACACTTACACTTGATGTTTATTGTAAGTACAGTTTTGTTTGTTTACGTTTTTGTAATGCTGAATATTTTATTGTAAACAGTTAAGATTGTTTGTTACAGAACATATAAGACATCTGTACAATATAGTAAGTAATAATTATACAGGACACACTAGGTACTGAAATTTGAGTCATTAATTTTTTTACTAGTAATCACTAAAATAATATATAAAATCACTCGTTCTATGGACATAATTTTTAAGCTAATAATGTATATGTAGATATTATAGATTTGCATAGTAATTTGTATTGTCATGATATAATTGAATTCGTTTCTACTATTCATTTTTAAGCCAATGGCAGCTTATTATTTATAGAAAGAATCTCTTAATTACATTTACTTATTTACTATTATTGTTGTCTTCGTGTTGAACATTAAGAAAAAAATAATAAAATTTTGTATGTAAATTGTTATTTATATGATTTTCTAGATATCCCTACTATAGAACCGACATTGTCCGGCTACACAACTGGAACAGTTCTATATGAAGGCGATAATAGTTTAACAATAACCTGTCAACAGTCTGGTGGATATCCGTTATCAGTCATCACGTGGTCATGTAACGGACAAACAGGAACTTCAAACAGTAGTAGAACAGTAGCTAGTTCTTATGTTCAGTTAACGGTTAACAGAAACTTAAACGGGAAAACCTGCACATGTACTGTACGACATCCATACATAACAACTTATACCAGGACTAAATCTGTAACATTTACTGTTTATTGTAAGTGTGGATTAAACATTGTTATTTTTTAGAAAATTAGTTAATTTTAATCTGGCAAATTTGAAAGGAATGGATTTCTTTTAAATTCAAACTTGACATGTGAGTCTACAATTATGAGTTAGAAACACTGTTTTGTGAATTTTTTATGCGAATGTATCTTTACCTCAACATTTCTGTTTACTTTTAAATTCAGATGCATTGATTAAAAATGATTTTATACACAAAAAACATTCACCCAAGGACTTTTTATCTAGATTTGATTAAAGTGAAATTTCTCACTAAATGTACTTTTAGAGACTAAATAGAAGGGACAATTAGGAGGGAACTGGAATGGCGATTTTTCTTCATAATGCCTAGGGAAATCTTGTAAGAAAATGATATCATCACTTTTGATTAGATCATAGAACAAAATGGAACTGAAATAAACATCACACAACCAATAATGCGCGACATCTGTTAGTTATCTCTTGATTTAATTTGAGTACATGGTATCGAGGCGGTAATATTGCCATCGATAGCCAGTATTTTATTGTAAATGAAAAATTATGCATCATTCTTATGATGTTGTTAATAGTAACTTTTATAATTCATTTATTTGTATTTAATTTGAATATTTAATTATGTACTTTACAACCGATTAATTAGCAAAAATGTAAACGTATGAAAAAAATCTAAGTATTTAATTTCAACTCATCTGAGAAAATTTTACATGGCACACAATTTTGTTTTGAAAATCAGAATCTAGCATTTAATTCTTTTGTATTTTGATGAGCTCAAAAATAACTTCATTGTTTGAAGATTAATTCGATGCATTTAGATTGGTTAAAATAGTATTTGTTTCTTTCAGATCCTCCAGCACCCCCTACAGTACAGACATCAGGTACCAGTTTCCCATGGGTAGAAAACACACAGGGAGTACTTAGATGTACCACAACTCCCGGAAATCCTTCAGAAATGACGTATGACTGGTTACAGACTAGTCAGGTTATCAATGGACAGACAACAGATACATATACTATGCCTACATTAACTAATTTCCACAACGGATTACGTATACAGTGCAAAGTGTCAAACGTGTATACAGTGCACAGGTCTCAAGTTCAAGTATCTAATGTAACAATATTAGATGTGCAATGTAAGTATAAATCGGTATATGAAAATATTTACTATACCACAGTTACGAGTGTTAGATCTATTGCTTCTTTCAACACGGATAAAACCACAACATAATTAAATAATCCATTGATACTAAGTGGACAATGATAATGTAATAAGATATAATGATGATAGATTTATAACACTGGATATACGGTATAAACCAAAAAACATAACTTTAATTACTTACAAAACGTATCCCTCAATAAAATGCATCCAAGATATACGGATTCTATACTACCCAAAAACAAATATTGCATCGCTTACAAATTCGGTAGCAACATACTAGGGGTATTCTTTTGATGTAACTTATAGCAGGTTAAATCATAACAAAAGATCAAAATCACAATATGTAAGTTCAATTTGTCATGTAATAGTGAATACAACGTCGCATAAATGCCTGAAGATATTCTGTCTCTCTTGAACAAGCCGATTCTGCAAAAAGAATACTTTGTTGGATGTCTCTGTAAATTAGGCGGCCAAAGTCATCCCACACATGTTCAATTGTATTAAAATCCGTTGACTTAGATGGGCACGACATCTTGTTGATGTTATTTTGCTGATTCTACCTGACGAGTTGTCTTCGTCAAGCTAAATGAAACTTTCTATGAGGACGATTTCTATATACACTACGGTACGGCGTCTAGACTTTTATTTTGAAGCATATCAACGGTTTCCGTCTGTCTAATCTGACATTAAAATTACGGCGGCAGCTCAAAGATCTCTTAAGTTTATTTGTTGTTTCAGTTCTGTTCTGTAAAACCAGCGTCAACATAAACCTATTCTCAAGCTGTAATGTCTTTCTTGGTTTCGTGGGCTTTTAAACCAAAGCAGAGTATTGTATCGCTAAAACAGACGAAAGATAGTGCCAAAAGAAAGTCCCAACAGCAACATAACGTTGTTGCTCTGTAAGAGATCATCTCAAACCCATAAATATATTTAAAACAAATACCTGTTAAATTTCGATGTGTTATATGTGTACATTTCGAATAAGCATTCCTGACCAGTGACACTAGGGGCCGAAAAGTTTAATAGATAAAAAAAAACATAAGCCAAACATTTGAAAATCGATAAATCTAAAGTTCCAAAATTATTTGAATCCAAATCCAACGAAGAAATGCTTGCATGAACGAATAAACCTTAGTTTAAAAAAATAGCAAATTAAGACTGCTGAAATTTTTGCTTAATGGTATATTTTCTGACAGCACAGGTCTTTGAATAAATACAAAACATGTTGTAATTAAATTTTTTGGCAACTACGTTTTAGAGCTCAGCATGTACATCATAGTTCTTACTGAAACTTAAACAATTTCTCCCTTTTTGAACACTTTTGTCCCTTACATAAAAAATCATTGTAATTGATGTTCCCAAGTTATAAGGCAAACTAAGTTTTTTTATGTTAACATGAATTTATTTGTTTATCTAACCGAATTCGTAAAATATGACTTCTCATATATACCATCAGTAGATTATAATTATATTCTTGAGAAATCAGTATAAAATTTGAAAAAGTTTTTGTGACTGAAGAAAAAGAAGATGCACTAACAATAATATCTCCATTACTATAGTTTGAATATCCAAAAATACAACAACAACTACAAAAATAAAAATAAAAATAAAAAATAAGAGAATAATTGAATAAAAAGTTAATTAAGATAACCAAAATTAGTGATATACGCCTATGAATAGTAAAAATACAAAAATTAAAGAAGTATAAGTGCCTCATCTTTGTACTTCACAAATTATACTATTATTTGGTCGAGATTTGTAAGTTTGGTGATGCAAGGGTTTGATGCATTCAACATGCATACAAAAAAATCTAAACATTTCCCTGAAACCAAAAAGTTATTAGTTATAACTGGTTTATTTACATTTTTTTTTATATTTTAATGCATACTCTATTTCTCATCTTTTTACGAAAACAAGGTAATTATAATTACATGTAAGTTTCTGTTTTTAATGCTTACCGCAAAATATAAAATCTAATCAACATATATTTTAATTTTTTTCTATTAACCTAAGTATTCCTAAAACAGAACATCATAATATATCTTAATTGAAAACTACATAATATCTAAGAAAAAAACGTAAGTTAAAATTTGTAGCTTTAAAATTTGAATTTCCGAAAAGTTTCTAATTTGTTTTAAGTTCACTAATTTGGCATATGGCATACTTATATAATCAGTATTTCAGTTTATTGAATGATTTATATGACATCAAGCAAGCTTATTGCGGTAAGCTCATACATGAATCATAATAAATTTGTCGCTATCTTCGGTCATTTAGAGCCAAGAAACGTTTGTATATCTAATACTTGCATGAATACCATATTTTCGTAATACATACCTATTTTGTATTTGTGCACATTGGCAAAAACATTTATCAAAGATTCAGAATCCATTTAGGTATTTCAGAGACCAAGACCTATTGCATTTACAAAATTATGTGCATGAGTGATCCAAAAATAATGGAAATGTGCATAAATAAACGATAAGAAATAGTTCACTGATGCTGAATTAAAATTTACACAGTAAAATGTACAATGGTTATTATTTATTAAAATTCAAACTGCAATATGTACATAAATTGTTAATAATTTGCTGTTAAACAGATTACATTTACATTTGCTTTCGGCACTGTAAGACCCATGAGCCTTTTTGAAAATTATATTTTTACATAGGATTTTTCTTATTTAATAACAGTCAGAATTGTTATTTATTAGGTTACTAGACTAAAATGTACAAAATATATTGTCTATACTCTAGATTATATATATTTGGCCCTATGAAAAGCAGAACTACGGTATATATTTTTTCAGTTTTAGTTGATTCCATTTCATAGTCCTTAAGAGTCTGAATTCAATATTAAAAATCGAACACGGTCTTCGTATCAGGTCATATTCTCCCAACACGTTGATCATTTCATTTTGTAAACCAAGTTTTGGAGTTGTCATCATTTTATCATTTTATTACAACCCCCCATCCCCCCCCCCAAAAAAAAAAAACAAAAAAAAAACATACAGTTGGGTCATATTCTATCAATTATGATTATTTTATAAAGTAACATCAACGAAGGAAACGTATTACAAAATAGACCATTCATTTATGTTTTAACTGTGTGAATATCCGATAGGTAATAGTCTAGAATTTAAAAAAAAAGTAATAAAATGCAATCTTTTATAATACTAGTACTCAATTATTATGTACTACTGATAACAGTTAAAATTAAATAAATAATTTCACAATAAAGAAAATAAATTTGGGTTATTTTTTTTATTCAATAGATCTTATCTTCCAATTTATTATGTAAAAGAAGTTTGTCTGTATTACTATGAGATTGTAAGCTGTTTGGTTTACATTATTTTATGTGTTTTTGTTTCATTCCACTGGATAGTTGTAAAGCATTTTGCTTAATGTGTTAATTCTATCTATAGGATAGCGAGTAATTCTAAATATAGATTTTTAGAATTTTAATTTATTTGTGGGAAAAACATTTTTCTGTTGTTTTTTAATTTAACTTCACTAAAATTGTTCAATCTTAAATATTTTTAAAATATGCTTCTATTTAACGATGATAGATACACCTATAATAACACTAGATACAACAAACGTAACAGTTCAGGAAGGTGATAATCCTAGTAGAAGGTGTTCTGCTATTGGTAACCCAAGACCTAAAGTTAAATGGTGCAGAGGAAATCGTGAGCAGACATCCGGTACAGGGACCTCAGCTACATTAGTATTTAGTAATATAGACAGAAATCAGGCTGATACTTATCAGTGTAAAGCTACAGCAACAGGGAAACTGAACTTTGAATCTAGCAAATCGTTGTCAGTCGTAGTATTTTGTAAGTATTTTGATCATAACAATGTAAAACAAGATAATATATGGATCGTATCTTTTATAATATTGTAGAAATAAACAAGTAGATCTTGAACCTAAAGTCATCACAAGGATTTTATAATAGTCATGATGATAATAAAAGAACTTTGATAAAATAAAGACTGCTTATTTATTGGTTTATCAAGATTGACATTGCATTATCCATTTTGATTCAGAATTGACCACTTCATTCTAAATCGCATGAATTTATTTTTAACATTTATGATTAAAATTATAAGTAATGGCATGGATCAAAAACTCAAAAATCGGAATGGCAATAAAAATTAACCAATATACCAACTATCTTGCCAGTGCTTTCATTCATGCATGAATTGAAACATTCTAATGAAAGTTAATGCAAATACATGAAATACGGACTATTTGCTAATTTTAAGACCAATGAAACCATTTAATTGTTTTATTTGATTTGGTTTATTTTGCAAATTGTTGATATAATTCAGATCCCCCATCTGTAACAGTCCATCTACAAAATGCAACAGAGAATGATACCAACGTTGTGTTTACTTGTAATGCTGATGGTTTTCCCACAAATAACACATATCATGGATGGAATCAGTATATAGACAATACACTTGTACGGTCATATACAGATTTTACAGGAATGTTATCTGAAAGTAATAGAAAATTAACGATACCCAAAGTGACATTTGAAGATTTTGGACGATATTATTGTGTTGTTGAAAACGGATTTCGTGGAAGAAAACAAGATGTTCTGCAGCAAGGATCGTCATATTTTGATGTTAGAGGTAATTTTCAGTAAATACTGTCTGTAGGAGATATGAGAAAAAATTTGAAACTGAAAATCTTGAACTGGGAATAGCTCTGATGAACCGTTCAACAATATCTTATTTTCTTTTCTTATGATGTTGTAGTGGACTTTTTTGAAACAGTAAATTTTGTTTTTGAAAATGAAACATTATATGAATAACAGATTTTGTTGAAACAGGTAGCACTTTACGTTGTAAATATTGCGATAAATTACGGTCTCCTTGACGTAAAAGTGATTAACATTGTAACAGGAAATGACAAACATATTGCAAAACCAGGACTTGAACGGGGAAGGCACATTCCCAATACTAGCTAAATATTCTACTGACTGAGCTACCCAGCCATCTGTGAATCAGAACCAAGACTCAGACCCGAGATTTTCTAATTTTTGTGGGATGTTCTAATTAGTTGCTAGACAACCATTAAGCCGGGTCTGACAGTTTACAGTATACTAAACCTTTCATTAGTTGTAATTTAATTATAAACTTTTAATATACCAGTTTTATTACATGGTTTCCACAATATTTTAGGTTTTAAACTCTATTGTATACAGCTCTGATTATTTTTCAGCTTCTGCAAAATTTGAACCTAAAGAAGTAGCTCGAAAACCAGGCGAATTGCATAAAAATCTCACTATCAACATTAAATTTTACAGCAACCCACCAGCAAAAAGCAGTGATATAAAATGGATTAAAAAAACTACAAATCCACTAACAGACTCTGACACCATATCATTAAATCTAATGAGTACAGTCATACAAAGAATTGTTTATGGGAAGGTTATTATTTTACGTGGACAATCAGCAATGCTTACTATAGCATCATTACAGAGTTTCCATCTAGGTTATTACCAATTTAAAATACAAAATGGAGGGAATCTGTCTTCATCATTTGATTTCCAGATCATAATCCCAGGTATCTTCGAACAAAATAGAGGATTCTAACTTAAACAAAATTAATCTTTGGTAATATTAATAGAATAATATTCTTAAATAATAGACAATTTTCTTAAACAAATATAAAGTTTTAATCTGAATACCTAGGAAAAACAAGCATTTTAATTATTTCTAGAATGTAAATTGAAATTGCAATACCAGGGGAAGAAGATTTTCGTTGAAAATATTTAAATTGATTAAAATTTCATCTTTTTTTCTAAATGAAAGAATGTTTTGTATTTCAATAGTTATCCATTACAAAAGGTTTATTAACAGATCAACCGTTAAAAATTTTTTAGCTTACCTGGTAAATCCAATGTCTGTTAATGGCATGATATAGGGCGTGTGTGTGCCTGAAAACATTTATCTCCTTTGAATTAAACATAGTTAATTTAAGAGATATTAACTTTGATAACTGGATTTAAACGGTATGAATTGTAAAACTGATGGTTATCTCGCAGTTTATTCTTTTTTATGTTGTTTAATGGCACATCGACCAATTTTTTAAGTATTTGTAATAATACCTGGTTATTCGGGATCAATATAAGAACATGTTTATGTGGTGTGCGAATAATGGCTTACCGTGTACTAGGTTGGATTTTGAAATTCTACATCACTGATTTATAATGCCGCAAGCAAGCATACTACTTCCCAAGTCTATTATCCTGACACTGGGTGAACCCGGTAATACCTCTTCTTCAAATGTATAATGTGTGGAAAGAGAGAAATATCTCTGACTAATTGGCCGACCAAGGCGGTAATATTGCAGAAACATTAATTGTATAATTATAATGTTAATTATAATTTGAACTTGAACACGGATTTTCTCGTATTTGAAGACGTTTTTCATTTGCACCGTAACTGTGTGTTTTATTATTCATTTTTTACTTAATTCTCCGAAGATGCATTCGTAACATGAATGCTAAAAAATTCTCTATACAGTTTAAAAATAAACTGATGCAACTTTTGGTATAACAGCTGGTAAAGATAAAAAACTACAAAAATAACTCTATTTACAGCCAAGTTTTAACGCTTAACAACCATTTATCTACATTTAAGCAAAGCCAGAGCCTCCGAAGAATCTGATCGTATATGAGACAAAACAAAACTCAGTTGCTTTGACATGGGAGCGAGGATACGACGGGGGATATCATCAGACATTTGTGATATTAGTGAAAGTTGTTGAATCAGATTCTGTAAGAGAAATATTAGTAAATGGTGATGCGAAAAGTAATAATTTTTCGACTAAAATCAAGAATTTGCTGCCTTCAACAACCTATCATATTAAGATATTTGCAATGAATGAATACGGGAACAGCAGTTTTCTTTCATTAAACTTTGAAAAAGAGACAAAAACAGGTATAAATTGTTTTATAGCAATAACTTAAGAACATTTACCAATTTATTATAATAATTAAAAAATATGTAGCATAACCTTTTTATCTAAATTATTAAAATACACACGCACCGTTTTACTAGTGGGGATCAAAATCAGATCATCTGACAAGAATGTGTTTTTCAATTATCTACAAGTTCAAATATCTGTTGGTATTAAAATTTTATTAATCGCTACAATTACTTAAAAGAGATCAGCAAGATGACATTTTGACAATTTGATACATAATGTTTTAACATTCTTTTGAGTTACGTTTGTGATGAAACATGTTTGCCTCATTCGATACGTAGCTGAAAAAAGTTTGCAGTTTGTTGATTGTTTTTAGCAGTTTTTTTTTCTTTCTTTGTTACTCATTCTTTTTTCAACCGTCTTAATTTTGAAATTTATTTAAAACTACGGTTTTTTCCCTCATGCAAAGTATTCCTCAGCTGCATTTGGATTTATATAATTTTAGAACTTTAGATTCATTATTTTTCAACTGTTTTTATCTATCAAACATTTCGGACTCTAGTGTCATTGATGAGGTATGATTTTCCGAAATGTGCACACATAGCACATCAAAATTTACCAGATTTTTGCTTTATATATTTGTAACTGAAGGAAATAATTCGATTTATTTTAAGTCTTATTTTGTTTCTTTAGTTTGCCTTAATGAATCATACAGCGGTAATGGACCTGTCATAACAACCTCTGTGATAATTGTGATACTTTGCGTGGTTATAATTGTTCTTGCAATTATAATTTGGCGAAGAGGACACTGCATTTCTATTAAAGACAATGGTATTTAATTTGTATCAAATAAAAACAACATGTAATTGGTAAGGTGTACAAACATAATCCTGTTTATTGCTTACTTGAAAGTCTTGTTAATTTGAAGGCCGTAACATTGATGAATTGAAGTACCTAAACCAGCTTGGATTTTATTGGTTTTTAAATGTTAAAACACATTGAAATTTTTTTAGCTGAAGTTGGCTCTGTTCTCTACTTTTAACCCCAGAACAATATTTTACAACTTAAAACGTTAAAAGCAGTTTACATTTAAAACATTACTTACATATGAACCCCCCAAAAAAATTCTACGCTGAAACTCTATGACTTGTCATCTCTCAAGTACAAAAAGGAATTATGTATTAACAAGTTTTTTTTAAATAACAAAACAATACACTGAATACATGTGTTTAAGTTACATTTATTTCACACGTCATTTCATTGTTTTATCTTTCCTATTTTATTAATTTTATGATTTTTATAAAAGAAATACATATTAAATATAGCAAACATCAAAACCATGCAAATATTGTTTTCATGACTTCCTGATTTGTTTTAAAGGTTCAAAACCTGGTGAAAAATCCGAAGTTAGGTGAGTACATTATTGAAAGGCATTTGCATATTATTATATTGCTTTCAACTTGTAAAATAATTATTGTGAAGAACTGCAATATTTTTCTGTTGTTTTTGGCGAGTTATTACGTAAAATGACATTTGCCTATCTTTTAAAGTTTAAAAAATACAGCCCAGTAATTTTAGTTATTGTAAGCAAATGCGCATTACTTATAATGAATTGTACTACACCAAAACAAAGTATATTACATAAGACAGATCAGAACAAATTGTCGCCATAATTTTTTTTTGTTATTTTTTACTTAAAGTATATATATCTGACAACATTACCTGTTGTTAATTGTAAAAAGCCATTTGTGCATTATGATTTTATAAACAATAATTGCTAAATGACATTTGTATAATCAATATGTAAAATGTTCGATTTGAAACCTTAATATATCAAAAGTTGTGTAAAATTGAGAAAACACAAGTTGAGAAACTAGTGCCTATAAATATCATTGCTTTAATGATAATATAGGTTTTTTAAAATCCATTTTTCAGATCAAACTACGAAGGCGTTTCTCAGAATTATCAAGAAAGAAACCTGTACCAGGGAATACAAACAGGTACTTGTGATCATTTAAATCATTCGTTTAATATCAAATGAAAATTTAAATAGGGGAGATTACATAATTAATTTTACTATTTTTGATATAAATATACTGTAGGCATTACGGAAATCTATCTTTATACTCACAACATAACCGGAAATCCAATTTTGTCTTCATAATTTTCGTGAAAAAGACTCAATTTTAAAAAAATAAACGTGTTGATGGAATGTTGGTTGTAAATAAAGTATGTTTTTAAGAGGTTTTATAAGTGCTATACCCAAAGCAAGATATATAGTCATAATATAGACTTTTGTAACAAGCGGTGTAAAAATGCTTTGTCTAACTCTCATTTTACTGTTTCTGTTGCTGTAGCGTCATTTTTTTTGTTTGTTCTGTCTTTCACGTCTCAGTTGACATTTTAGAACAATGACTTCGCCTCAATATATTATATTTAAAAACTCCTTCGCTTAATTTAAGACAACATTTAACTTTTTGTAAAATTGAATGTTCTTTTAATTCCTGTGATTCTAATGTAACAATCTTATGTTTCAGACCAGGAAAACCAAAGTGAAAGGTGAGCTTTAAACATATAGATTTTAATTATAAATTTGGCAACATTATTCAAAATTGTTTGCAAAAGAACTGTGAAATAAAATCATAATTCAAATTTAAATCAGCAATTTTTTTAAACAAAGAAAGACTTGCAAAAAGAAAGAAATCACATAGAATATAATTCGACAAAAACATAAAAAAAGATCAACATACATATTGAGTCGAAAATAAATTTGATCAAAGGACCGAACCGGAAAATAAAAAAGGACTTAACAATTCTTATAAGACATATGTTAATTCGTTTTATACATGTAATTAAAAATCTATCTAACCACTTGAAAAAGTAGCAAAAACCAAGAACTCATTCATGTGATCATTATAAAAACGATTTTTTTCTTCATTTTTTGTATTTGTGCAGTAGAGAGGTTGGCACATATGAAAGTTTAGAACCAAGGGATGTTGAAACCATAAATACACATGAATCGCTTCAAACTACAGGCAGTAAGTAAACAAATAGCACACACACATAATAAAAATTATTATTATTTTTTGTTGTTTTTATTATTATTATTATTATTTTTATTATTATTATTATACTCAACTTATTTTACTGACATGATTATTACAAAAAGTAAAAAAAAAAAAACAATCAAACTATATTTAATTCATTTGAGTATGTTGTAATTATTTTATAGCTACGTTTTATCCTTGTTATCGCATTTTTTAGGTAATTTTTTTGATTTATTTTCCTTTTAATTTATGAATTTTTATTAATATAATGGATTTTATTTTTTTCATTCTTAGAGTTTATTGAGCCCACTGTGTAGTTAATATAAAATACTTAACATATTTTATTGGTTTCATATAGGACCTGATTCTGGTGGAATTGCAATGGAGCTTTATGAAAATACAAAAATTACATTATGATTTGTAAGAATCACAGAATGCAGAAATATATAATGTAGAAACATTACCAGAATACTTGGACTCTAAATACTAGAAAATACAATCTAAAATTTGTTATTGATGATTTTTTAAAAAATGCTAAAGTATAGAAAACTTTTATTAAAAATGTTTTTGTTGTTTTTTAAATTGGTGTACAACATTAACAAGCACCAAACACTAATGATGTTAATTCTGATCTCACAAGGCTTAAAAAAATGCATTGTTTGTATGACCGGATTGCACAAGAAGAAATATATTGTTGTTTAACAAGAATAATGCAAAAAAAGAAAATATTAAAATTTTACCTGATCACTAAACACTACATTAAGAACTTTGACTATATGTCCGTTTTTGTTGTTTTTCATAAAATTTCACTTTTATTACATATTTTTTGTTTTGAGATACCATTCTTTTGTCTAGTGTCAGATGTCAGATGACTTTTACGTTTGTTTTTAACAAATACGATACATTGTTATACACCGCATAGTGTAATTTATTGCTTAAATTATGTGTTTAAATTTTGTTGTTGTTTTTTTTCTTCCTTTAACTTTAATTCAATATATTTTTTTGTGTTTAATAAAATTTATTAGGTTATAATTTATTTTGCCTATTATAAGTGTGATTTACATTTGCATATACTATAAATATTGCCATGTATAATATTTATAGTATGCGTTCAAGCTGCAGTAAGTTTTCCTTTGCATTATATTAAATATAGGTCTCATGCAAAATGTTAAAGTTAGTTCAATAATTAAACTTTTAATAACGTTAAAAGTTGCGGTAAAATCCACTTCTTGTTTGATCTGAAATATTATTGAAGAACATTAATAACGTAAAAAAGGCAACAGCACCAACAACGGAAAAGAAGCAACAAAAATAGCGGTAAACAAACAAGTTTTATAGGTTTATAAGAGTAAACTTTGGAAAATGAATCGAAAAGGTCTTAATAACAAACAAAACATTTTAATAAAAAAAGTTTGAGATTTTTTTAATAATAGATAAACTTAATGCAGCTTTAAATCTATAAAATGTTGTAGCAACGTCGTATATCATATTGCTTATTTTCATTCTTAAAGTTTTATAAAGCATATATTATTCATCTGTATTGAGGATCAAGTTAACTATTATGTTATTGTTATTAAACTTTTTTTGCGATATGATATATGTTCTTTATAGTTTTGATCATATGCCTTTAATTTGACAATTAAGAATTCAAAAAGACAGTTGTTAATTCTGTTATCAGATAGATCATTACCATTTACAAGTTGTTTCATTTAAATTGTTTGTAGTGTCGACAGGTTAACTATACCATGTAAAACATGATTAATTACGTAAAGTTGACGAGTAAATCATAAACTAACAATTTTGTTAATTTTAGTGTTTGTCTTGTGATGGGTCTTTACTTCGTTACATGTAATAAAGGTATTGAAACAAGTTTTGGATATGTGTTTAACGTTTTTGTGTATTGATCAAGTGATACAGTGATCTATAAATTTCACATTAGTGACAAAATATTGAAAAATAGGGTCATATATTTTATTGAGAAAAAATTAAATTAGATAGATAGATAGATAAACTATATTTAACGCAATATAAAATGGTCATGTGTATGGAACAATGGTAGTATATGTAGAGATTTTTGAGTTCGAAATGCTTTTTGCATGTCTATTGATCAATGGCTTCTATATAATTACACTAGACCTGTCTCTAAAAGAGACTGATATCACCAAAAACCGGTCATCAGTAAATCCGCTGTCTGTATTTTGTGACAAACAAATTCTATAAACGTACGCCAATGTTTTTTTTTTCAGGGCAAAATATATTTCCGTAATATTTTAACTGGACATGCAACAGTAACACCCTCACTTATTAAAATCTCACTCTCAAACAAAGACAAATAAGTATAGTGAAAGCAAATATCTCTACACAAGAAAGAACTGACTTCCTGAAATCGCAAAAAGCAGCATAACAAAGCAATACAATACACAGATCACGTAATATCAAAATACCCGTAGTGTCTTTATACTTATTACAAAGTACAATCTGATTTTATTCAGATGGAATAACACATATTTTTGTCTTCTGAACAGAATTATGCCTCTTAGCGGATTCAACTAAATTATGAATATAGTGATTGTTTGTTGGAACTGAAACGCCAATCAATTTATGCGCCGATTTAATACCATATACTACATGTTGAATAACATTAACAGATTTACCTTTGTTTATCAAACCTGTCACAAAAAAGCGACATGAATAGGTTCTGCTGGAAGATTTTCGGAATTAGCAAAAGTCTGCCATTTTACAAATGCACTAAAATAGTTCTTAATAGTATTGTCACTCCAAGAACCAATTAAATGATTAACCATGCTTTAGGCCAAGTCCTGTAGCTTGTCTGAAACTGTCCCATTATTACTAGCCAATGACACATCCTCTAATATGGAACTGGTAAGACTTAAACCTGATAACATAAATAAAGCACATAATAAAGAAAAATTCAAAAAAGATTTGTAATGTAATTAAATGAATTTACTTTTCTTATCACCAAATATACCAATGTTACCTCTACCTTTGCATCCTATTTTACTTGACTGTGTTCTTTAATAAAGACATAAACATACTGCCATCGTGAACTTTATGCCAATATGGAGCAGATTTCCAAAGTGAAATTACAAAAGTACCTTTGGATTTTTCTGTAACTAATTTATCTACAACCCTGCTAATAAGTCTTGGAGGGGGGACTAACCAATTTAATTCATTACACCAATAGTGCATAAAAGCATCAACACCACTTGTTCCGGGGCACCACCATTTTGAATTAAATTTAATGCACTTGGTATTATAATGACTAGCAAATCTATCAAAAGTATGTGGGTGCCAAACTTTATTTAGCATCATAAATGTGTCATAATTAGCATACCAGTCTTCACTATCTGCCACTCGGCTAAGCATATCCGCCTTTCTATTGTTCGACCTAGGAACCCACACTCGGTTTATACTGACATTTTAGCCTCACACACATTGTGAATATCTATGGCTTTTTCTTGAAGCTGAGGCTTCATGCTGCCCTTCTCTATAATGCTTACAACACTCTTATTATCAGTATACCACAGAATATGCTGTCTTCCAGACAGTTCTCACATGAAAACAAAATTCTCTTAACTGCCTCAAGTTCTCTCCAAGTAGAACTTTCACTCGTTTCTAAGTGTGACCAACTGACACGATCACTCTTTCCCTGCATCTTCTTGCAATCCACACGCCAATGCCCAGGGTTGCCACATGCAAAGCACAATCAAGGTCGTCTAAAAAATTCCTTGCTAATGTTGAAAAAATGTGTAGAAGTCGTGCTGCTGTTCCTCGTCGTAGAACTTCCGGCGTCAAAGCTATATGGTTGTGTTCGATTTCCTCGCCAGTTGAACTTTCGGGTATTTGCCTTGAACTTTCTAAGAACCGCTTTTTCTGCCCGTTGAATTTTCTTCTCATTATCTGAATCTTCGGCTATAGCATTTAGGGAATATTCCTCTGCTGTCAACCAACCTAACTTCGAACTGTCTGCTAATTTAATAAGCTTCTGTCGTTGCTGTATTAAATTAATACCTTCAGATATCTTTTCTTGTAAGTCGTTGCATCTCGCAAAGTAGGGTCTTCCTTCAGCAAAGCGTCCGCTTCCATAATTTTCCGCTTAATTTTAGCATTAACTTTAAACTGCTCCCCATTCCTTTTCTTATTAAATTTATATCTGTCACTGGAAATCTGCTTAATTTTTGCCACCTGAACATCGCTGAGTAAACGGTTATTTTCGTTTATCTGTTGCTGAAAAGAACTCAACTTATTTGACATTAAATTGTCCAGCTTATTTAACAAGATAGACTGAGAACTTTCTAAACGTTTGTCTATAAAACTAGAAATAGCCATCTCGTCCATATTAAAGAAAAATTAGTCTGACCAGTGTGACTACCAAGGCTAGACTGATACACACTTTAACAAACTTAATACAACTCACTAAAAACCCGTGCAACACGACGCACATACTTACAAAAAGAATGCCTCGTCCCTTAATTGATTAAAGAACCTAACAGGCACAAATTTTCAATTTTCTTCTATACTACGTACCGAAGAAAATTGTGAAATATATATATATATATATATATATATATATATATATATATATATATATATATATATATATAAATATATATACAATGTGTGTGCTTGTAAATCATTACAAAAAGTTCTGTTATACGCCAAAGCGATTGTTTAGCGGACAGTTATCGCTTTGAATTCGGGTAGACGATTGAATAAAAAATTCAAAACGAAGAGGGAAACCAGCGCGTACGGATGCGACGTCAATAAGCTCTCTCTCTCTCTCTCTCTCTCTCTCTCTCTCTCTCTCTCTCTCGCGCCTGCATAACAATCTCAGACAACGGCGAAAACCGCAAACAAGTTTGTCAGAACTAATGGTAGGTCCTAGAACGGTTATGCGAGGGTTTCAGTTAAGACCACAACGCCTTTCCCTATTACGTTTTTTTTACTTACACTGAGGTAAGTTTATTATTAAACGCATTACATTGCTTGATTTTGCGGGTTATTAACGTATGTTAATGACTGGAGCGTGTCGATTCACGTTTCTTTCAGTCAGGTATCTATCTGTCTCTCAGTGAGCAACCTACTACAAACCTGTACGGTTTCAGAATTTAAATAGCAATGGTATTTTCTTGTATAACTGTTTTATTTACCTTATTAAAGATTAGTTTTAAACAACTTATTATTCCCCCTTATCGTATTTATTATTCAATTGTCTCAGAGATATTCCCAAACTGGAAATTGTTAACAATAGATTGGAAAAACCGTACTTATGACGCATAATATAGGCTTGTTTTCGATCAAAATGAAAGCGGATATGCTTAGCCGAGTGGCAGATAGTGAAGACTGGTATGCTTTTTATGACACATTTACTATGCTAAATAAAGCTTGGGGCCCACATACTTTTGACAGATTTGCTAGTCATTATAATACCAAGTGCATTAAATTTAATTCAAAATGGTGGTGCCCCGGAACAAGTGGTTTTATGCACTATTGGTGTAATGAATTAAATTGGTTAGTCCCCCCTCCAAGACTTATTAGCAGGTTTGTAGATAAATTAGTTACAGAAAAATCCAAAGGTACTTTTGTAACTTCACTTTGGAAATCTGCTCCATATTGCCCTAAAGTTCACGATGACAGTATCCTTGAGTCTTCAACTTATTCGTAAGAAGCTTGCTTCTTTGTATAAACATGCAAACAACAAATAGGTCAAATAAGATGTCAACAGATTTATTGGTTAGTCTTCAAATGTTGAGGAACTTTTACAATAGACAATTATTATGCCCTTCCTATTTTCACAGATATGAAAAGTAACATACATACTAGTACCTCAAATTAAAATACTAGTCAGTGCAGTACAAATACCTTTTTGTACCTGGTCCTTTCAGACAATGAAACAAAATCTCAACTTGATTGGACGCAATTTTACTTGTCCGACCTGTACACTTTACACATTTATTTTTTTTATTTTGAATCTGAATGTCTTAATCATTAACTAGGTATATAAAATAAATCAAGTTGGACTACAGACTGTGACTGTCTGTTTTTCTATGTAGACGGCCAAGGTAGTCTGCGAGATCCATCACCACCTATCAAGTTCAACTAAGCTTTAGATATCAACTTTAGAAATTTGTTTAGCTATTGCAAAACACTCCACATAGTCCTGACATTTGTTACTTATAAAATACACTGACAAAAAGCTCCTGGAACTTGTTTAACTTGACAATGACTCATAATTTTACAAATTGATTGATCAAGATTAAAATATCACCCTTGAAATAATGCACTTGTCCCAATTGACAAGTATAAAACCATTTCACTGGTCCGTCCACAAAACTGACTATTTCCGGACAAACCTTAATGCACTGCACAGCTAGCACAGAAAAAGTGTCATCTGTATACTTAAAGGAAATATCATTGTGCACATAACTTAACAATAACACAAAGAAAGATCAAACAATCAACTAATTCAACTTTGTGCAATTTTCCGATCAAAAACAGCAAATTGGAAATATGTTTTAAATGCAAATGTAATTATTATTCTTAACTTATCTACGAATTATAGTTTGTCAGGGTCTCTGAAATTACAATATACAACTAAAATAAGCTAATAAAATTTCAGATTCTTAATCTCAAAAATGTAAACAACTTTTAATTTTGTGTAGTGAAAATCAAAATCTTGAAATTTTTGATATTTTAAAGGCAACACAAATATACATTACATACTGCGAGACGTCAAGATTTAAGTTGGAGTTTTTTTCAAAATCTGTCTATCTTGCTATAAGATTGAACTTGATTGAGATTTGCTTCGGTAAAACTGAATGGTTGGATGTGAAAATGTTGTTGTAAAAATCTACTACCTACGAAGAGTAATCTGAAGGAACTTTTTCATAATAAGATGTTAGAATTTCGAAATGACAATATGCTTTTCATTATATAAATAAACTTACGAATATGATGGGTTATATCAAAATACTTGATAGAACTGAAGCAGAACATCGTAAAGAACCATCAATAAATGTCTCAATTTTAAAAAAAAACATGATTACATAGGACAATATTTTCATAACTTTGACAAAAGTCAGGCATGTTGTATTGAAAGTTTGGTGTAATAGCAAATAAATGTCTAAAACCTATACTGAAATAGTATGATGATAAACTGATACATTTCAAAAAAAGGTACTTTAAGAGATTTTGAAAGATTTAGTCTAAAAATACACCTTATATACATATTGTGTAATTTTTTCACAAACTAAAAACATACGGATTAACCTGTAAAAAAGTTGTAACATATGTTTAATACATAGTTTAATATAGTTTCATTTTCTATATTTAAAATTTTAACAAAATCAATACATAAGCTGTATTAGTCTTATAATTTTTTGCTACTGATAGTAGCAATGACCATTCTAAAATTTCCAACAGATATGTCAGATACAATTTTTAAACTTTACCATCAAGGGAACTTCCACACAAAACTTTAGTTCAATTGGCCTGGTGGTTTCAAAGTTTATGGATACACACATGCATGCTTTACCATGCCATAAGCTCAACCAGGATTTGCCAGGATCTGCAAATAAGCAAAACATATATATAACAAAATTCCAAATGTTTGAAGATAACATGGTTAAAAATGTATACACCACAAACCATTTTGGCTTCATAAATGTCCAATACCGAGCTTTCTTGTGGGCTACATAAATGTCCAATACCTTCACTTATAAATGCATATACCTAAAATCTGAGACATAAATAAACACTGTACTTTGTTCTAACACATTGAACTTGAGCAACTCATCTTTAACCTACAAGTATGTGGAGTAATTAATTACATTTTCAATCTAAATATGTACTTGTGAAACATGCATTAGATAATAAGCCAGAAAAAAACTATCCTGTTACCTTCCAAATTTATTTCATCTAACGATTTTCCTACAAATTTATAAGCTTGTCCATCATCTGTTGCAATAAGCAACTTGCTTACTTCTGCAAGTTCAAGTGTTTGTTCTCGAAGGCGATAAAAATGTTTATGTACAGCAAGACCGTGTCCCATGTGGTTAGCCAACCATTCCAACTCATTGCTTGAATTTAGGCCCACATCTGTAAATAAATGTATTTTGAAAATGTTGTTTTAAAATAACACTAGTCTAGATTAAACAGCATATTTTAATGGACTAAACCTGGAGTTTATTTCAACACATTTAAACTCTTGCTTGGCTTTCCAAAAACATAAAATTCTTTATCTACTCCTTTAGGGTATAGTCAGTTGAGCTGAGAAGATATAGGGATAAGGATCTTCTAAACAGGCAAAAGATACTATTATTTGGTCATGCAATGTATGCACTCTGTATTCAGGCATTTTCATTCTGAATGCAAGTATCTGACATAAGACCCACATGGCCAATACTCAATGTAATATACATTTGTACTACATTGTGTTCAATCGATAGGTTGAAAACAATGAAACTATATTTTAGCAAAGTTTAAAGGCAAACCTGTGATACAGCGACAACATACTTCCTCATATTTGTTGATGTATGCAACAATGTTCAATTTGTAAAAAATTGCTTTACAAAAGTGGTCTTGACCTTAAATGGTTGGTTGGTTGCATTTTTTTATGTTGCATCAGCAATATTCCAGCTATTCGAAAAAAAAATTATTGATCTCAAGGATTAATCTATACACAAGTTCATGTGGTGCAGGAGTTGGTACAAGTGTTCTGCTTTGTACTACAGTATGCTGAAGGCGTCTTTTAGAGTGCTATCAAAATGTCACAAATTAACACTGTAAACCATTCAGTAGCATTATACGGGCACTGAACAAAACAGAAAAGTCCATTAAAAGGAAAAACACCTCTCTCACATGCAATCGAACCCACAGTGCTGAGATAACTTGTGTTTGAAGGCTAATGCCTTAACCACTCGGCCATCACAGCCTCTAGAACAAAAAAGAAATATTTGGAATAGGAAATGGTTTTGATAAAGCATGTAATTTGACGTATATTTGCCAGATAGCGATTAAAATCTAACTTTTGGTCTTCATTTCGGCATTTGTGGTCACATTTTTAAATATTTACATGGTTATTAAATTGTTTTTAACCTTTATAATACTGATTAAACTGCAGTGCTATGGGGTGTCAAGTCATTTGTGGGGATAGACATTTTGTGCCACATTAAAGTCTTCATCATGACTGACTATATAAACATAACCAATCAAACCCAAGATGGTATAGGTAATAGGTAATATTTTTCAGACACATTCAGCTACGTCTATTTTTCAGAACCCTTTCTTTATCTTTCATTAGAGTGCTGACTGTATGCTGTATATATTACAAACCTTTTCAGCAGTTCTTTTTCAATTGACTGAAGAGTATTTTTAATTTCTTTATTACAGTTGTCCTCTCAATCCTGTTTTCATTCATTGTGAGGGACATTTGTCCAACTTCTCCACCCCTCCCCTTATTGAAAATTGTCCCTCTACTAAGAATAACCTGGGCAAGATCTCTCCATGTTGACAATGTTTTACGTTCTTCGCCGAGGGTTTGTTCTTAATCCAGCAAGTAGTTTTTTAGACACACAATGTTCTCTGTTAATGGTAACAAGTTTGGAGTGTTTAATTTTATTTCAGCTCATGTTTGATTTGCATGGCTGCTGATTTTATCATGGCATTCACTTTTATGTAACAATATGTAATCTCCCGCTTCCTTTCTTGCAATATCATCACCATTTCGGATCGCAGAACCTCTTTTCAACTCAGCCAGTCTATTAAGAGAATGCTGAATTCAGATGGTTTTTTATACTTTGGAAGCCCTTTTTTGGGTCAAACTATTGTCTGATGATTCTACGGACCCAGCTATTTCCCAATTTGCTGTTACTATACCATCAAAATGTTTTGGATTAATCGCATCTTCAAATGTAAGCACTGAGCATTGGTTTCGTAAGTGAATGGAAAGTTGTCCAAGTTCCCGAAGCTTTTGTCTCACATTTGCAACCATTAAAATACCAACTCGTTTAAACATTCATTGTTCCAACAAGTGCTTTAAGACAATGTCTTCTTTAATAACATCTAAAACAGAATCTATTTTCATGTCAGCAGTGACAGTTGCCATCAATTGATCAATTTCATTATCACTGGATAAAGATGCAGATTCTAAAAATAGCTTTTATGACATGTACACATTTTTCTCATTGTCCTCCTGTAATGTTAAGATTTTCAAAGGACAAACTTTATAATGACGCCAGAGATCTCTTTTCCAAAAAACCAATACAATATGTACAAGGTAAAAACTGATCAATCGATGTTACTAGTTTTGGTATCCTTTCAACAATAAAGCCTTTATGTTCTTCTTCTTGTTTTTTATTTATTTATTTATTTATTTATTTATTTATTTATTTATTTTTTGCTAATGATTTAATATTGAATTGAAAATCACCTATATTTCTCAAGCGTTTCCAAGCAATCTTTCTCTTTTTGTTTTTTGGCTAGAATGCGGGATACCTCCATTTCTTTTCCATGTTTATTTTCAAGGTGTTCCCATATTTTTCAAAATAAAAATTAACAATAATAACAGGCATGTTTTATCGTATATCCTTTGTCCTTTTGTTTTGTGTGATGCAGGCGTAACTACAAAACAAAGTAGAAATAGATTTGTAATACTGTTGACCAAATCATCATCAACAGCAGAAATCATCATAATAAGCAGCAGCAAAAATCATCATCAACATCATTAAAAACTTTAACAATGACAATCAAAAACTTTGACAATGTGACCTTTTGACCACCATCAGCCTCTGTAACTGAATCACATATCATTTATGGCTTTAAGATATCAATGTATCAAGTATGGGATAATAAATCCCTTATAACATGAAAAAACTTAACAAAAACTTTTAACTGTGGACACTCACACTGGGAGTGTGACAATAGCTCTCTGCACTTTTTGCAAGCAAACTAAAAATGTTCTATGTCTTAGAAACAGTGGCAATCTTGTTCGGGTTGTTAATGAACAACAATTGTCAAAACAAATCACCAAAACAAATTTGAGCTAAATCTGATCAATATTCCAGATGGACATATGCAAACACATACTCATAGACCTAGGTATATCAAAAACCTTCGCACTATTGGTGGCGATTGTGGGGAGTAAATAATAATGCATACATCCTTTAGAGTAGGGGTGGGATGACAAAGACTTCACATGATATGATATGTATGTTCAGAAATGTTTAAAAGATACAATATGAACATAATATTATAAAATATAGTAAATTCTGGCTGTTATTCAAAAACAGTGTTTCAGTCACGCTGTTACCAACATTCTTGGAATTCTAATTAGACCGATAAAATAAACTTTTATATGTACCATCACAATAGAACCCGAGTCTTGGGTTCAGGTAAGCTAAAATCAGAATTGCAACTAAAAATGGAAATCTCTTTTGTGTGGAAAGTTAGGGCTGTAATTACCTTTATTGATGTCATTAACTTTTCCTTCTTCATAGAAGTTTTCGTTTTCGAGATCTTCAATTTCTATTCATAAAACAAAATGTCAATGAATACTGAAAAATGATTCTCAAATTCCTCAAGGACATAAAATTAAGCAATCCTTACCTTATTAATATCAGGGCTCAGATAAAATTTTTATTGTAGCTTGGCACTGTTGCTATTAACAACATGCTTCTTACCAAGTTTCATTGAAATCTGTCCAGTATTTTCATAGAAGTGGAAAATGTGTGCTAACGCACATACACACGCTGCGCTACGCCATCAGTCATGTGAGCTCATAACACCTTACTTACATATTCTGTCGAAACTAGGTCAATGATAAAATTTTCAGAACCTGTTACATATTGCTAAATGGCTAAGAAAATTTACTTTCTATAAATCACATTTGAATTAAATCAGTCTATAAATAAATCTATAAAAGCTATTTATATGTTTTATTTTCTGCATCAATCAAAGATCTTTCCTAATCAAATTTGTTTCTATTCAATCGAGCAGTTTCAATGGATAACATTTCAGACCCTCATTTGTATAATCTTTGAAATTGGGACAAAAAAATATCAGAAAAAGTTATATTTGTTAAGAAGCTACACATCATCTTTCGATATATCAAATTTGACCTTAATTGGCCAATTAAATAATCATTGTTTTTTTTTTTTTTAATTTATAGCAATGTTGGTCTTCTTCTATTTTAGATGGCATGCTGTATATAACATCAACTAAAAGTCTTTCTACTTCATATCTAATTCAATTCTGCCACCGGTTTAAGATTCGATTAATGTTTCTGAATGGACACAAGCTTTGCTATGCGAAAAGTTCAGTTGCCTTTTGCAGCTGAGCAAAACAAGTACAAACATAGAGTATAAAGTACGTCAATTAGCATATTTGTCTGCATATATTACTTCTCTACAAAATATTATATAACATATTATGTAAATTATTATTATTATTATTATTATAAAATTAATAATAACAATTGATACAAAAATGGCATATAAATTGGTCACTTATTAAAATAAATAAATGTGACGCGCCAATGACAAAAGGTACAATTCAGCTTTTACCTAACAATGCGAAAAAATGACGTAAAACAACATTGATTTTTGGCGGGGTGTCTCAACGTGGTGTAGTTTTTTTCTCACTGAAACTACATGAAGTTTAACATTTCTATCCGTTGCCGCCTTATTTATCAGCTTGGTAACCAACGATTTAATGTAAACAAGTATTTGCAAACAAAGATAAAAGCATTTGCATGATGGTTTTTTCCTGTAAAATATTTTTTAAAACTTCATTATTAATTCGGGTTGGTAGTTATTCCCAAAAGAACCTGGATGAGTCGATGTAAACAAACAATCGGCTGACTATCGTAAAGTCAGGATATTCAAGTAATGTTTTATTGGGGACATACGCCAATTTACAACATTATTGTCACTTCACAGTTTAAAGTAGTGACTCGATAACCAAACCACATTTGTTCTTCACAGCTCGTGTGAAAGCCAAACAAACTTAAACAAACTTAGCGTTACAGTTTTCCCCCTCTTTTTTAATATTTTAGAGGCCCTGGAAAGGTTCAGTAATTGAACTTTAAATGGATTAATTATTTTTTATCTTTTTAAAAAATAGGTTATTTATTTATTGATTTATTTATTTATTTGTTTGTTTATTTATTTATTTATTTATGCTTTTGTACATGTACTTATTTTTATTTATTTATTTTATTTTATTTTATTTTTTTATTTTATTTTATTTTATTTTATTTTATTTTATTTTATTGTATTTCATTTTATTTTATTTTATTTTATTTTATTTTTAAATTTAATTCTATTTCATTTATTGACAAGGGCATCTTCAATGGATAAAAAAGTGATTTTTAACCTGATAAGTAATCGTTAAATGTCCATCATCAGGCAAGTCTCTTTTACAATCATCGCCGTGACAGCTGGCTCGAACAAGGAAACGGTGCACGGTTTTGTGATCCGCTATCATCTAAGTACCGATGGTTTGTGAAATCAAAAATTTGTTCTTTACTAGTTCGGCAACATCTTAAGGGGTTTCGCGAGAAAGAATAGAACAGTCTAGAGGGTTTCCACTTCCAGTTTTGCAGACGTTTAGTAGAATCTATTTATTGTATTTAAACTGTAGGCATTTTTTTCTGAATCACAAGTTCATCAACGCAAGAACTAGCTGAACTGCAGTTGAACTGTAACTGTTAACTCTCACTTATATTCAAGTGTTGCGTGCTTAATTTTTTCCTTAAAATCAGGTTTACCGAAAAACAACATTAAGGTTTACTAGTGAATGTTATATAATTGCAAGTCAAAACAAATTCTTTAATGTTAATTGTAACTTTATATTTTTCAATTAATGCATCTGATAAAACATCAATCCATTGTATGGTCAACGTAACAAATCAAAACTTTGATCATTTTGTATTGTTTTTGTAGACATCGTTTGACTTCTTTATTGTGTCGCTTTGTGAAGTGGAGAATTTAGCACACGCCATCCTTTAAACTGTTGTAGAAAATATGTGCTAATTTTTTTATTTACAATTTAAAAAAAAATTAAAAATTAGCACATTAAAAAAACCATGAAATATTCCAGCGAGGCATATCTTGATGAATTTTACATCGTTCATCAACATCTTGAACAACTGAATGTAAAGTTGTAAAGTTTTGAACTAAAATTTATTTTGTTGTTTCTTCTAAATCTATTTTAAAATCACAGCATGTTGAGTTTCTTATTATAACTCAGTGCTTATCATCCCTTTTGGAAGGTTGCCGTCCTAATTTTACAAGATCAGGCCTGTAACTGCAGATGTTTATTTAGCTTGAAGCTTTGCGTGGAATTTTTAAAAGTCACAGACTGGGTCGACGTTTGACATTTAATGTGGATTTTCTGTACAACATATCAAAAATATAAAAATACCGTTTTTCCGTATTATCTCAAAATATTTTTTAATCAAAGTTCAAGTTCATAGCCATAGTGGTCATTGAAAACGGGTGAATTAAACAGGCATCCAACTGTCAAGATTTTTGATCCGTTTTACAATACCGGGGGTGTTTATTTGAACTTTGACCTGAAAGAAACATCATCATTGTTGATCGGAAGAGTACATGCACAATTTGCGGAATTTTTATAAATTACAAACGGATCGAGTTTGAGCATTTATTGTGAATCTTCTTTGCGACATACAAAAAATATAAAAAAACCGTTTTGTTCGTAATATCAGAAAGTATTTTTGGGCTGACTTTCAAGTTGATAACTTGAATAGCGTTTGAGCACGAACTGTTTAATACAGAAATTTGGTATTCCATTCAGACTGCACGCGCTAGGCCGCGGACCTTTGCATTGTAAAAATAGGGTCCACTTAAAACACTTACTGTGAATTTTGTGTACAACAAAGAAAAAATCTAAAAATACATTTTTTTTTCTGTAACATCTTAAAGAATATTCGATTTTTAACATAAAGTTGATAGATAGAACGGTGATCGAACTAGAAAGGTTTAAACAGAACTTTGGTTTGACAAACTTGTCAAAAGTGCGATTTCAGCATCTTTGGTCAAAAGTTAGTATGTTCCGGATTTTTTCACGAAAATTTAACCTAGCTAGATCCCAAGATCGCATTTGACTCTATAGAAAATTTCAAAAATATATATATATATAATCTGCTTCATATCTTTCTCGCGGTTATACGCGTCAAATTAACTAAATTAAGCAAGTTTTATCATTACACTTTCAGAGAGAGTTTCGAATTAAAATTTGTAACTCCTCTAGATCGTTCCATTCTTTATATACTTCTATTCAAAACAATAGTTAAAGTGTTAAATAGGGAAATGTAGGAGATTGATAAGCAATTAGCATTTAAAAACAGATAAATCATCATGTAAGCAACATGTACGGAATCAGAAGAGCTTAATGCGGAAAAAATTGCTCATGAGACCGAGTGTGATAGTGATGATAATCATTCTGTCTTTGTCATGAACACACTAGTATGATCTGTAAGATTGTTGATTGGTTGGATTGTTGGTTGTAGTGTTGTTTAACGTCGCATCAGCAATTATTCATTTGGCTATTTTCGATGAGTGCGACATTAAGTTTACCTCTCAGGATTAATCCAAGAACAAGTTCGTGTATGCGTAAAATATGCGAGTATGTATTATGTTCTGCCTTGTACTAGCGTACAATCTGTAAGACTTTTTGTTAAAGTGCTAGGACAATGGGTCAGTACACCACAGGCATGTATATCACTCCCTAGTCACATTATCTTGGTTCCTGTCAATCCGTCAATACCCTGACCTCATTATTACAAGCGCGAGGGAGCAATATCTCAAATATTAAAGTCCTATGTATGATCCAGACTGAAATTGCCCCTTATAATTATTCATTTCAAGGAAAATTGTTATAGATAATCTTTTAAGAAAAACGGATAAAAAAGATATCTTCTTGTAGTGATGAAATTTTTATAAGGGAAAGTAAATGATAAACGATCAAATATATACTGTAAACCGTGAAAAATTAGCGGCAGTTTTATTTAAGCGCAATTGGCGGAAGAGTCCAACCGCTAAAATAATACTATCGCTAAAATTTAACAACACTAACGGGTAAATACTAACGGTCAGCGAAACGGTCTGTGATAATGTTTAATTACTATCATTTTTTAATATTATGCCTACTCGCGTTATATAATCATATTAAGGATCACAGAAAAAATGTCTTTTTAATCACATTTTTTCAATGAGGAGCTATATCGAAGCTTCACAAAATAAAAATCAACAATAAGTTTTAAGATCAGTCCAATGAGTACATTTCCGTTTCAGCTTGAAGAGAATAATATGCGCACGCACATAAAATCAAAATGGAATAAAATCTGAAATAAATCACGTTGAAAACCAAAAATTAGTTATCCACGATAAAATAGTTTGAAAAAGCACAAAAATCCACAATTGTTTTAAAAATCGACATTTTTTTACTTTGAAACAACGAAGATTCTGCGGTTTTTCTCTGGACAAACCGCCACAGTTTTATAAATATGTCGACAAAGAGTAAATGTATGGCTTCATTTACGTAATTGTTACTACTCATCACTGTTCACAGGTAATTACGTATGTTTATAAACTAGTTTTCATAGTGTCTTTATATAAAGGTAGCTTCATTAGGATTTATTATATAGTCGAATACATGTGTAAATTTTGGGGTCCCAAACAGGCGCTAAAATAAAACTGCGCTAATACGACTGGCATATTAAAACCGCAAAAAATTCTATTCGCTAATATAAAGCGGTTTACAGTATTTATACTAATAAATTTGTTTTACAATTTCCTTTGCGTTCGGACTAAGTAATTACCTTTGTATTTCGGGTGTCTAATGGACTGTTTACACATACGTGAAGATTGCTTTATACAGCATTGCGTATGTGGCACAATAAGCCAAAACGTCTAGTGTAGGTTACATAATGTAATGCCCGATCCCACTGCACTACGGGATGTAAAGAGGATATAAATTGTAAAAAAATCTTGCCCTTCGTTGGAAAACGTCTTCATCCGTTGTGTACCTATTGCATATGCAGTTCATGCGCTCTATCCAACGAGCATCCGTTCATTGCGATTTTATCCAAAAAAAAAAAAAAAAAAAAAACAAACAAACTTTTAAGCTGCACAAAACTTTTGAAACGGATAGACTTTCTGCGATGTACTATGTAAATCCGCGACATATACGAGCAAAAACGTTCTATATCCGTTAACATCCGTTAAACGTCCGCTGTATTCCCTCTGCATGGTCTGGGTATCTTCGCAACTCACAGCTGAAAACGGAATAAGGGGGAAGAAAAGGTACACAGAACGTTTATACATCGATAGTAGCACAGTTATAGAAAGGGAATAAGCGTATGTATCTCGTATATAATGTATTAAAAACGGACAAAGCGTTTGTATCTGACATGTATCCCGTATATTTATGATGTCTGGAGTTGTTATTCACTTGAAACCGCTTTTATCCGCTAGGCTTCCGACAGATATCCATTTAACAACCGCACTACATATTAACCACGTCCGTTTTTCCATTATGGTTTTTGCAAAATTTCGCCATTTTTTTCTATTCTGGAGCGTATGAAAACGGATGAAGTCAACCCCAAAACTTTGCTCGTCCGCTGTGTCCATTTTGCGTAGGTTTTTTGTCCATCGGCCAGTGGGACGAAGATAGTACCTGTTAGTGCGACTGGTTTATTTGTAATCGCTTTTGCTTACTTTAAAGCTATAACAGGAATACAACGATACCTTATTCCGAATTAAAGGTGCAGATCTAGAAGTTGTATATGTTAAAAAGAAGATTGGTCTAACGAACAGCGTGTTTGACTAACCAAATATCCACTGACGCGGTTTCCAGAAATAATAGTTCATTTGTATTCCAATTTGTGTCGTTGAAGATGACTTGCAATGATTTATGAAAGCTAAATTTTTATCATTAATAAAAATGCGATTTTAAGCTCTGTTAAACAAGTTGGTCTAGTTTTAAATATAAGTATGAGATAATACTAAGTATCATATAGTGACTGCGTAGGAAGTTGTTAAGTACACTTTAGTATTAAATAACTACTTTTGTTACATTATTTAAATAACGCGTTTTAAGTGGTAATATAGATAGATAGATAGATAGATAGATAGATAGATAGATAGATAGATAGATAGATAGATAGATATAATGAGAGACGGTGTATTTGTGTGCTCATTGACCACTGGTTTCTATATAAGTTCAATAATTGGGTCTGCTTTGTAAAAGTTTACTAGCGAAAACACTTAAATTTACTTTCTATATTAAACTTAGACACGTAGACAAAATTGAACTACAAATTCATCTGAGCAAAGCCATACGTTAGACTGCGTTTCAAGGACATTTTTCAAGTAGCGTACATTCGGTGTATTCCTGCATCATATATGCTTGTAATTTATTAGAACATTATAATATTAAGTATGGTTACAAAGCGAAGCAATGGTGAAACAAACTGACTACCAATTTCAGAAGCCGACGGAGACGAAAATCAAGGTTGTCGGAAATAATGGTTAGACAGTATGACCTAGGACGGTTATGAGAGGTTTTGATTTTAGACTACGTGTACCCCTTTGTTGGTTTTCTACTTACACTGAAGTGTTGCTTATATAAAACGCAGTGTTTGCTTGCTTTTGTGCGTTTCGGTTGCGTATCACCTATTGTAGACGTAAATTATTCACTGACACGTGTAGAGTAGCGTCTGTTATTAAGACGGACGACAGTTCTCTATCTGCGTCTTGGTGAGTGAGTAAAGTTTGAAATCCAAAGTGTATTGTATATTTTCTTATATAGCCGTTTTATTTACAATATTGAAGATTTAATATAAAAACTAACTACAGTACAGATCTGTCGAAGTTAAACACTAAGCTAACTAATTAGTGCCGAATATATATATATATGTATATATTAGCGATTGGTTAACTAGCAAGGATATATCTACCGGGGAACATAAACACACGCGACATTTGGCGACAAATGGGAAGTAACTCTGACATTGAATGTCCTGTGGTTCAGGATACATACATCCCTTACCGTCTAAAACCAACCTATATAATCCACACACACACACACACACACACACACACACACACACACACACATATATATATATTCTTAAATTATTGATTTGTTTTTGATTTAATTCAATAGGTCAGCGGCATTTAAATTCTGGTTTTAAATGTCACTGATTGATCTATCTGCTTTATTTACAATGGCATTCTGACATGGCGCTCGGCTGTAAGCTATTGACGGATCAGCTACTAGACAACTAGCTATCGCGTGATCAACTGTCTACCACTGGTTTACCTTCTCGACCTCATTATTAGCTAGTGGCTGGACGACATGCAAAGGAATCGAATAGGCTGTCGAGAGGCCGAATAAGCTGCCAAGCCATTGAAAGCCTTAGATGACGAGCGACCGAGTCATAGATAGCTTCTCGACCAATAGCTACCCATGGACGATCCGAAGCCAAGTGTCGACTCATTTTCGTTAGCTTAGTGTTTAACATTCGACAAATGTGTACTGTATGTACTACTCTAAAAAGTAATGTGTATTTTTAGTTCATAAAGCCTGTTTACCTTTTTGATGCCTCAATTTTAAATACGTTTACACGTGTATGCCTTGGCATAATGTCGTTATGTCGTTGATTTTAACAACTCCGTTCTAAAACGTTTCAACTCTAGTAAATCGTACACATAACACATTTTCGTCAGATATAAATGACTGATAGCAGCATTATCAGGTCTAAGTACAGAATTGAGTTTACAACATTTGTAACATCTAAAAATTATATTTTTTAATTTGGCTTTTTAATTCATTGTACATTTGAATTTAAAAAAAAATGATTTCGTTAGGGTTCTTCAAGCAAACCAATGATTTGAAATACTGAAGCAATTGATAATTGATGAAATTATATTTATTTTCTCTACACTGGATAAATAATCGTAGCGTACGCTCGTAGCGATTTTACAACATCCAACATACGCGGCATCAAACAAAACTGAGCGTGCAAAAACTTTTTCTTTCGACCTCAATTCAGTGTCATATACAGCTTTTGCGCCGTTGCAAATAAAACATCTGAGAATATGCAAAACGGTCTATTGTTTAATGATCGAATATCTAGTCCGTGTAATGGAATAATACACGATACAAAATTCAGTTATTTTTGTCCAGTGGTTTTGTAAAAAAAAAAAAAAGAACGGCTTGGTCGTTCTTATTTCTCTGATATTTGCACAACGTAGCAAGATTCAATGTTCCGCATGGAATAGCGATTGAAAATTCTGATAACTCGAAAAGCTACAATGTTTACATTAAAAACGCAAACATGATAAAAAATTAATTTTGTTCCGGTAAATCGCACAGATTTAGCTAAATGTCAAATTGAAAAGTAATTTATGGTGCCACCGCATCTTGCGCCTAACCCAATTCCGGCCACTTTGTTACTAATATCACCTATGAGTGAAAATATGTCATGATATATCCAATAAGTCATCGCTTTTAATGTTATAATTGATCTAAATATTTAATAAATAATCAATCAGCATACTTAAAAGACATTTTAGCTGCATTAATTACACATGGCATTATATGTCCTTTGTCCTAGAATATTATCAAATGACTAGCTATAAGTTTTTTTGTTTTTTTTTTTTTTTTTTTTTTTCTTTCACAAATGACTTTACGAATGGCTTAGTGGAGCTTAGAAACACGCATCGGATGAACTTTGGTGATAATTGAAAACCCAGGTTTTACTTTTTTTAACTGTTCCGCGAATAGATAGAAAGAAAAGTTCAAGGGTCATAACTACCTCAAACTCAAAACAAAATAAATAGGAAATAACATCCGATATTCCAAGGAATATTTACAAGTTCTCATCATACAAAAACCTAGAAAAAGGCAAAGTTAAAAATCCATTTACACAATTTTTTAAATCGTTTTTAAATTTCACAATTTATTCTCAAGTTTAAAGAAATAATACATAAAATATCTGTAAAATCGATGTGTCACAGACGTCATAGCTGGTCGAATATTGTACAATATTGTAAATACTGTACTTATTCATCATGCTTTGAAAACCTTCATGCCCGACATATAAAAAGTTACAGAATTGTTATAAAGACATACGGTATATTCCAATAGAGCCCAGGCGGTGAGGGGCACCGTGATCCGTGAGCGCGCGCTTGAGTGGTCTGAAGCGCGCGCTCACGGATCACGGCGCCTCTCACCGCCAGGGTTGGAATCCCACTCGGGACAGATCCTAGTGTGAAAAAGTTTGTCAGTTCGCTTGCCGAAGGTCGGTGGTTTACTCCGGGTACTCCGGTTTCCTCCACCATCCCAGAACTGACCGACTCGAAATAAGTGTACAAATCTTAACCGGGGCGTAAAACACCACTACACCAATCTTCTCCACTCCAATAGAGCAACCTGTAATCAGTCAATGACTGATTAAAAAATTTAGACCCGTGAGATGTTGTTTTAAAGTGGTTACACAAGGCATCAGTTAGACGTTATGCTAGGAAATTATCCATTTTTCCAAAACAAACAATTAAAATGTCCTTTCTTTGACCACTCACCTGTCCGCCATATTATGTGCATCTTCATGCAATTTGTACCCGGGACACCCAAAATTGTGTTACTACGAAGCCACCTCAAAACAATGGGCTTTCTTAAAATGACAACCTAAATTAAAATTTAAAAAAAAATTATAATAATGATAATAATGATAATGATAATGATAATAGTGCATTTTGTTGTTTTTTTTTTAGATTGCGAGTTTAAGGTAGTGAACAAAAATATTTTCAATGTAAAAACAGGCTTTTCAAGTATTTGAACTAAACGTTTCAAACTATTTCCATCAATTTTACGGGACCCCTACAAAATGATATAATCAAGGCATTTCACTGTTTTTACATTGAAAATGGATGATATTGGATTAACATTTACACACTCTGGTCTTGCGGAATCGTTATCGGGTGTAGTAAGAGAATATTTTGATCAAGATCAACGAAAACATCGTACCTGTGGGCCTGTTGTTGACATTGACAACCAACCGGGAACTGGTGAGTGTCACGATGATGATGATGATGATGATGATGATGATGAAAATGATGATGATAATGATAGTGGTGATGAAATAGATAAATCTGTTTCTCAAATTACAATTAACAGTCCAGTTGTACAGTCGAGACTTAAAGAATTTTTGTCACACCAGCCCAGTAATTCTCCTAACAATAACACTGTGGCTGTACTTGGTAATGGAGCTCATTTTGATGTTTCTGTAACTTCTTATTCTGATGACGATCAGTATGACTCATGTATTTAGTTGAGAGACTGTTATTGTTTGAAAAAGTTTGAAAAGAAAAAGATTATAGAACACAGACTGAACATGCAAGAGCTTGATAAAAATGAGAAAGATCTGGTTATAATGGGCCAACTGCAAGCATGTGGATTAAGTAAAGGGAATACTACAAGAACTGGAGACCGAAAACGTCATAGATTTAGTTATCAGTTTGAAAATGAATCAATCTGTGTGGACTGTTACATATATATAAATAACATTTCCATTAAGTACTTGAAAAATCTTAGAAAACATATCTACACTAATGGAATTTTACCAAGAAGACATGGTAATGCAGGTCGAGCACCTCACAATGCCTTGACATATGAAGATTCACAGAATATAGTACAGTTTATAATAGGGTAACATATTATTAAAAAATTAGATTTAAATACTTATTTTGAATATGAGGATTAACTGACAGCTGTAGATTACTTTCATAATTTTCAAAATAATAATATAATTATTATTATTATATTCAGATCACAGAGAATATTGTCAGAATAAAAAAATTATTGATTACATGTATTTACCAAATGAAAAAATATTGAATATTTACCAAAAAATATTATCACGATAATATTTAATCTTAAAGATTTTAAAATTTTATTACTAAGTAAAGCTGTACATTATATGAGTTTCAATTTTTTTTAATTTTTCAATTTGATTTTTTTCCATATTTTACACAAATTCACTGATAGATGACAGATAATTCAGATTCTGACCCTGAACCAGCTGATATCCATTACCCATTCCATATCTAAAACAACATGTCATCATGTTTGTATTGTGCACAATTATTTTTTGAAAACATTATAAGTTTGTCATTTAAATACTATTTGATTCATCATTAGATAAATATAATTTTCATACTATTTTTGCTCACTAAAAACAGAACTCATCTCTTTTTTTTTATCAGATATGCTGACCGGTATGGAATGCCACAACCAGCAGCAAGAGGAGTTACTGTTGTTCCTCCTATATATTTACCTGCCCAAGACACATATGACTCAGTGTACAATAAATACCAGGATGTTGCCAAAGAAATGAACTTCAGGGGAGTTACTGAACCATGTTTCAGAAATGTATGGAAGCAGTGTGTTCCACACATACAGTTTGTCAGATTAAGAACTGATGTTTGTCACGTGTGTGAAAATCACAGGAAAAGTATACAGGAGGTTTGTTTTATTGTATGTTCTTTCATGTGATATGAACAATTTTCTGTTATTCTGATGCAAAGATTTTTTTAAATTTTAGGATTTAAGTTAAATATGTTTTATAAGGTTGTGTAGTGTATGATTGAGTGTATATATGTCATACTAGAGAGATATATGCCAGTTTCCTAGTCATTGCTAGTGCACTGGCACACAATACTGCAGATAGGCATTATGTACCACTTGGAAACACATTATACCAACTCTGTGCAATCTACTAAGGGACCACTGCAAGTAAAATCAACTTTTCCACTTCCCTCATTAGGATATTGAGTTGAATTGAATTAAAGTGTCTTATATACCTAGCCACTAGTTTTTGTTAATAATAATATTTGTAGCCACAGAGTTAAACAAAAATACTAAGAACATTATGTAAAAAAAATGTTGAAGTTAATTTTATAGTCTTATACATTGTATACTGGTGGAATTGTTTTATAGCTGTGTCTTTGCAATTTTGTTGTTTGTGTTGAAAATGTATCTGGGATATCAGTGAGATATATAACATAACTGTGGGGGAGAAGAAACATGTACACACTTGTTTGTTTGAAATTTTTATAAATTAAACACATGTCAATTTTAAATGAACACTTTTCAAGGCAAACAATGTGATGATATATTTATTGATTATAAATGATTTCTTTCCAGGCTGTGACTGAAGATGAAAAACTTCAAATATCAGAGAGTTTTGCAAAACATATACAAAATGCACAACTAGAAAGAGACTATTACAAGACCAGGTAATTTTATTTTTAAATATTTCATTTATTTTATACTTATTAGTATTATTTTTTAATTTATTTTATGGCTTCAATTTTTTACCATGTCAGTAAACCTCAGTTACCCTGAAATATGTTTTATCAAAATATGCTTAAGTTTTAGTGACAGAAAAATAACAATTTGACAGTTTCAATTACTGATCAATAAAAGATGACAGTCATTAAAGAAATATGGAGTGAGAGAGTTGTGAGTAGGGGTAAAAGTTGTAAATCTTGATTATTATGTTATAAGATGTAAAATGTTTATGTTATTTTTAGGTGTAAAGCTGCAGAAGAAGAACAGAAATGTGGCAATTTAGAAGAAAAGAAAAATGTTCACTATACTTTTGATTTTGCTCAGTCAGTATTGGTACCAGGTCATGTAAGACAGGAAGGGGCATTATATTACAAATTACCCTTTAAAGTAAACTGGTTTGATATATTAAATGATGGAAAGCCTGCCATGTACAATTATATTTTTTCTGAAGCTCAGGCTATGAGTGTTGACAATGAAAACAGCCATTCTTCAAGTTCTGTAGTTTCAATGTTTGATCATTTTTTAACAATGTATGGTGAAGGTGAAAAGAAATGTTTCATAAATTGTGATAACTGTGGCGGACAGAACAAAAACCAAACTGTGATTGCATATTTTTGTTGGAGAACTATGCTTGGTTATCATAATGAAATTAATTTGCACTTTATGCAACCTTATCATGCAAGATGTCAAATAGATGCCATGTTTGGCTTAGGTCGACAAAAGTTGCGCAAGAATGATCTTGATTCTGTGTCTCAGGTTGCTGATGTTCTAGCAAAATCTTGTAAATACAGTAACACTGTAGTGTATAATGCTGATAGAAGCTGGGTGTGGAGAGACTGGAAGACTTTTCTGTCAGGTATTTTTAGGTCTGTCCCAGGTGTTAGGCAGTACTTTCATTTTAGGTTTTCCTCATCTAATCCAGGACATGTGATTGTTAAAAAGTTTGCAACTTCTGAGGAATTAAATGTGCGTCTGTTAAAACGTGGTAAATGTGTTACCCCTGGTAATTTACCTGTTAGAGTTGAGGCTGCTGGCCTTTCACCTGCACGGCAGTGGTATTTATATAGAAATATAAGGGAATTTTTACCATTAAAGTACAAAGATGTCACAGCTCCACTGCCAGAAGTTTCAGAATCAAATTAATTGTTGTGGTTTATACATGTATGATGTTCAATATTGACACAACTGTTTAACAAATTGTTATATTTTTAAGTCTGTTATCTTATATCAAGATTAGTCTTTGTGTCAGAGCTCTAACTAATGGTCTGACTTGTTACAGTCCAATTCAGTAATAGTTACACTGTAATTGTTGATTTAAATACCAAAGATGTTTGATACATTCATTTATACATGTATTTTATTTAATATATTCCTCATCCTAGTTCTGTATTCACTGACATTAAACTAGTTATCATTTTTACTGTATTAAAGTTTTTCTTATTATTTTTTCCAAATAATGCAAGGCCAATTTAATTTTCTGTTTATTAATTACTGTTGTTTTCTGGTGTTATTTTACAGATCATGTTGATTTACCTTAAAGTCTGTACAATAATTCTCAGTGAATGAATATTCTAAAGCATGCACTTGCTGTTATAGGCCACAGTTTTACAATCATTCCTTAACTAAGATTTTCTTTAACTTAAATTTTGCAAATTTGGGAAATCTGTTTTGTGACTTTGTATAAACATGTTTGATAAAGAATAAATCCAAATGTTATAAGCTAGAATTGATCTTCAAAATGACAACTGATATAACTGAATATCTTAATATAATTAACAATAAATTTATTATGATCTCAAAATTGCCAAATTTAAGTTAAGGAAAATCTTAGTTAAGGAATGATTGTGAAACTTGGACCAGTGCTTTCAATGCCTAATTTCCAATTCCACTCAGATGGATCCTTAAGTAACAAAGTTTGTCAGTCACTTGCTGATGGTTTGATGGTTTTTACTGGGTACTCCAGTTTTCTACACCGTCCCAGAACTTATCATTTAGATATAAGTGAAAAATTCTTGCTTAGGGCATACAGCACAGTTACTCAACTATATATTATTGTGCTTTTATTTGATATTAATTCTGTTTTTAAAAACATTATTTTTTCTATTTGAAAAGCTAAATATTTATTCTGAATGAATTTCATGGTAAAATTTCATTATAACTAGCTGTAACCCTAATGCAAAAAAATCTGGCTAAAAACACATTTGCCAGTCATTTCCCAGCTTAAAGAAATATTCTATCTTTTTTTTTTAAAAAAAATTTGTTTGGTTACAGTAATGTTTACCAATTTGAAAAAAAAACCTATATAGGCATGGTATACTCCATTGAAATAATGCAATTTGTCATTTGATAGGTTATTACATGAATATTATTTGGTTTCCATAGCAACCAATTTTTAAAAATTTAAGATAACACAATATAGTTTACATATTGTTTTATCTGACTATGTATATCTCTACTGTGAAAAATGCCCAGAACTACCTCATAAATCAAATTGTTTATATCAGAAATAACTTTGTTATATCCATTTATAGAGATTCTGTTTCTTAAGAAAATCATGTATTTTTTTAGATTAGTGAAAAGACACAAGAGGAAACATTCCTTAAATAAAAAAAAACCAGAGCCTATTTTTAACTTCTCTTTTCATATTTGTATTTCCTGAGGTCAGTACTTGTAAAAAATACCAAAAAGTAAAAATCCATAAAATATCCCCTTAGGTCCCTTTTTGCATTTGGATGCTCATATATATATATATATATATATATATGGATTGTTTGATGATTTTTTGTATGGTTTCTGACATGTCTTATAGCACGGTGGTGTTACAAGCATTTAAATTTTCAAATTTAACATATTTAAGTCTTTAGCATACTGTTTTAACTTAAAAAAGAGTAAGATTGAATTCAAGGCGAATTTTTTGTGGTATGTCGTGGTAAATCAGTTTTCAAAACCTGTCCTTTTATATACATGGGCATTTGAAACTGATAAAAGCTTTTGAAGCCTTCATGCTTTGCATAAGTAGAAGTTGCGCTATGAAGCTTAAAAAGAGATTGATTATTAATAAGTTATTAAATGACGTTTGTAAATGTTTGACTTTTATAGAGATGTCTCCAGACGTTTTAACCTTTGCAGTACGGTCAGGGCAATGTGTAGGGAGTGTTTTAAGCGTATCTCGCTTCTCTGAAGGCACACATGACTTTCATTTCAAAATACCGAGTTCTTGGCTAAAGAAAAGTCACTATCTATTTTAAGTCTAAGTCAAACCGGGGTTCGAACCGCGACAACAAACATACAATTAATATAGAGAAAGAGTAAAAACATTACACTGAAAGCTAAAGCGAGTATTTTGAAATCAAGATAATCGAATTGCCTAATATACTTTTGACTTGTAAGCTTAAGAAGGTACTGCGTCATACAAAAACGGTTTGTTAACTTACAGATGAAACACTTGTTCGAGTATTGGTGTTTTAGGTCCGATGCAGTGTTGCCTTACATATATCAGTGACACTAAGACCGAAAAGTTTGATAGATGAGTAACATAAGCCAAACAAATGGATCTGACAACATTTCTACCAGTAATACTTTTCCGAGTATAGATTCGCTTTACTACTGAGATCTCTGTCACTGACATGTTAAATATTTAACATACTTAATTTTGATGTGCTTAATGTGCACATTTATGAAACATATTCCTCATTTCTGTCTTGATAAAAAAATAATCCAAGATATCAAGAAATTAATGAGTCTAAAGTTTCAAAATTATATGAATCCACATTCAGCTATGTGAAAAAGAACCTTAGTTTTATGAAATTAAAAAAAGTTAGACGACTGAAAATCTATGTTGTTTATATAACAACAAATGTGGTTTATCTGCTATTTGTTTAATATTTTTTTATTTTAGATCCTCCAACTGCAGACCCAGAAATATCAGGATACAGTGGCAGAACAACTTACCTAGGTAACACATTTACTTTCACATGTACTTTGGATGGTGGTAAACCATTAGCTAATCTTACTTGGACTTGCAAAGGAATAAATGTACATGGTGTTAATGCCAACACACAGACATCAGCAATCAGTAGATATACGGTAACCATAGATACCAGTTATAGTGGACAGACGTGTACATGTACAGCTTCACATCAACTCTGGGCAGACAATAAACAAGTGCAAAGCCAACCGTTTGCGGTATATTGTAAGTATAAATCATTTACTTAAAATAAACAATACATCCGACCTCTTTATTCTTATGTTATGCATATCACGCTGGCAGCAATATAGAGCAATTATTCGGCCTAAATTGGAATATTTTACCATCGTTTTTAAGCATATGACATTTCATAGTTTATATATTACCATGGAAACTGTTGACCTATTGTACATTTTAATAATCCTTGTGCGAATTTGATTTTATCCTTCTCAAATTACTAAAAAGGAATGTAATGTTTGAAAGAAAAGAATGTAGTTTAATATGTTTGCATGAATTTTGAGACATTTAATGCCAGACTAAAATGTTAACTGTTTATAGTCTGATTTACTTATTGAAACAACTCATAATAATTATTGAATATGATACCCTGTTTTAAAATGATTTTTTGTAGCAAAATAAAAAAAAATTATTAGCTTTCTGCGATATGACTGAAAGACTCCTTATACATATAAATGCAATAAAATAGATTGACTACTGTATTTTGATTCCTTTTTCTACCTTAGATCCACCGACAACAAATCCAGTAGTAAGTGGGTATGATGGTACTTTTCGTTATCAGGATGATGTAGTTACATTGACGTGTACTGTGTCAGGTGGGTCACCTCCGGCTACTTTATCTTGGACTTGTAATGGAAAACAGCAATCTGCTATAAGACAATCTACATCAGGTACAACAGTGACCAGTGGTATAAGGGTTATCATGAACAAGGAACTTAATGAGAAGACGTGTACATGTCACGGAAGACATTCCGATGCCAGATATTCTCCAAACGTTTCCAGTAATTCATTCATCGTATATTGTAAGTATATAGTTTGATACATTCCCAGTAATTCATTGTTTATTGTAAGTATAAAATTAGATACAATGTTGAACGGTGTCATATGTAAGTAATATCTAAAAAAAACCAAGTCTTTTATACAACATATTATATTTCAAAATTAATTATTAATTGTGTTTTATTCTGTGTAACTGACATTGGTATTCATCTTTTCGTCAAATTTAAATCAAAAAAAATTATTATGTGATAATTAAGTTCGATTTGTATGTGATATCAGTGTATAAAGGGTATGCTAAGCTCAACTTTCTTGATGTTTCTATTAAAAATTAAAACTTGTAAAAAAGATTAAATAAGCATTACAGTAATTTTCGTGGATTAGATAATACATACATGTGACACTTTCAGGTTCGGCACAAATGATTCAGATACTATTTTCTGGACATATACAGTTAACAGGCATTATTGATAAATAATTGGTCGATGTGTGGGTGTAAATAGAATACAGTTTAAATAGGGTAAGAACTTTCTATCTAGGATTTTATATTTGACATGGTCAATTATGTTTGTGTTTTATTATTATACAACTCCGGAAAATTATTCTCTTTACATCCGGATGTTCCAACTCCCTAATTATTTTAGGTCTTGGTTCTATATACTTTTGATTTGTTTATCAAAGAAAGATAATTTTCTTAGGAAGGACATAAAACGACAGGTCATAAAACTGAAAATCATTGCAACATCAACATCACTTACAATCACTGTTTAAAAATAAATCTAATATCTTATATTTATAATAGCCAATATTGTTAGAACTAGCTAGTCATAGCCCCCTACCTTCAGTAAAGATCATGTCTTTGTGTCGACTTAACAACTAAAGGCGTAAGAATACACCAAAATCTGTAAACAGTTGTCGATGGATTTTTTGAATGAAACGCGATGTACTTATGAATATAATAATTAAAAAAAACATTATTTAATTGTGTATATCATTTTCCCAGATTATGCGAAATACACGTGCTACAATATTGTTCATACCCTTATTTACGTAACCAAACACGAAGTCAATTCCTAAATATACGATATTGCACATAGACTAAAAGTAACTAAGAATAAATTTACATAAGAATGGTATCTTGTATATGTTTAATTATAAATCTTCATTAAAAAGGATTCTGGGTAGATATACTTTATGTAGTCGTAGTAAATTGTCATTTCATTTTCACAAATTAGAAATTTAAATCAGTATAAATACAAACTCATATGAGATTTGAAGTAAACATTCGACATTTGTTATTGTCAATGCAAATGAGATATAGCTACAATTAATGCCATTTAAAGTGCAAAAAGAAATAATAATAATGATTCAATAAAATTTAAAAAAAAAGAAATTTCAATGAGTGCCGGTTCATGTTCAATAATGCAATGCCAGTTAGGATTTATGTTGAAGGTTTGTCATTAGTTCAGGTTGTGTTTTGCAACTGTTTCCTTCATGATTTTAAGTGCATGTTTATGTATTCATGTTAGATCCCCCAAGTAATCCACTTATTGAAGTGTCACCAGATTCACCATTCCCATGGATTGAAAGAGGAAACGGTTCGCTCCGATGTTCAGTTAATGATGGAAATCCACCTGTATTTTATGAATGGTCAAGTCCAGCTGGTGTAATAGCAGGGCAAACATCAAACATATTATCACTGACATCATTAACAAAAAATGACTACAGGAAGGGATATAGTTGTAAAGTTTCTAATGCTTATACAATTGCCAAGAATCTAAACTTAATATCACAGACCAAACAACTAGACGTTGAATGTAAGTTTAATAGTCTGTTAATCTACAGTAAAACGTAAATGTTGTAAGTATTTAACAGACTTCTAACCTGAAAAAAAAATTTACTTTAAAAAGGCATTATGATTTAAATGTTAAAATTCTTTAACATGTATGTAAACAATATCACATTAAAGAGAAATATAGAGAACATATAAACGTCTTGATACGTATAATATATTTATTTGCTTCTACAAGTTTAAATACTGTATGGCATTCTAATATCCATAAGTTATTCATTTTAGTTAATTATAGTACTTTAGTTAGTTGATAGCTATTCTTGATTTTTATATTATATATTTTATACAGAACGAATAAAAAAATATGACAAAGTACTCGAAAAAGTTACATTCAGTAGTCTATGGCAAGTCAGTTATTAAGAAAATTAAATAATTTACATGATTTTCTTTACATTGTTTACAATGTTTAAGTTAAGTCACTTTTAATTTAGGCTTCTTCAATATGTTAAAAATAAATTTAATGAAATATTGTTGAATACATTTTTCTAAAATCTGTATATTCCGTATATTTCTTTTCATAAATTGCATTGGGATTTTAATATATTTTCCAGTAGACGTTTGTCCAATAAACTGTATTGATAACAATGGAAGATACATTAGTGCATTGATAGGAATGTTTGTAGGAGTATTAGTCGAAGGTGTTGTTATTTCTATTCTGTTTTGGAGAAAAGGAATTTTTAATGGAATAAACTGTAGACCAGGTAAATCATTATTGTATCGATAATTTAACTATATCAGTTAATCCTATTGTTGAGAAATTGGAAAAATCACCTCCAAAGATGTTTTATCCACACACACTTTTCCATATTTGAAATATTTCACGATTATTTACATTTTTTTACTACAAGTTGGTTTTGTGACATCTTTCTTCTTACTTTAAGTTCAAGTATAAATACCGTTTTAGCTGATATGCTGCATAAATGGTGATGATTTTAAATCTAAAACCAGAAAATAAAAATAATAATAAGTTTGTTCAGTATTTAATATCTAACCTTTTGCATTTAATAAAAATATGTTTTAAATTTATGTTTTTTTTTTTTTTTTTTGTTTTTTTTGTTTTTTTTTATTTTTTTTTTTTTTTTTTTGAAAATTTAATTATAAAAGGTTTGATTTTATGAAAATACTCCATGAAAATTTTTTATTAAGTTTAATTTAACAAGTCGGGAAATATTATTTTTATAAAGTTTCAATCAGTTCATATTGTCAACAAAGTATGTTTATTTCATCTTAGCTTTATTTACAATAGAACCAAAGTGAAATATTTAATTCCAGTATCTTCAGTTCAAAATTTTGTTAAAGAATTAAATGTTCAACGGTACTGTTTCTTGTAGCGAAAACATTTGATAAAGATAAAAATCAGTAAGTATTATTTATTTCTTATGTTCCTATCATGTATGGTGTTAAATAAAACCAAACTCACAGACGTTTTATGTAAAAGTCGAAAGTTGATTATAATAAGGATTCAATAAAATAGGATATAAATGTTGGAAAAAGACGTAACCATAAATTTACAATGATTTTAATAATATTTTTGATAGATACGTTAACAATCTGGCAGTATTTTTATATATTTTGCAAAATTAATGATTATTATATAATAATTGGGCAATTCCTCCATAAATGACAACTTTTGCTCTGCCACTGATTTCATTTTCTTAACATTACCAAACGTGATAAGTTTTTTTTTTATATTTGGAGAGAAAGAACTCTTCATGACGATGTTAATGATGAAACAGAAAGAAATGATGTTTACGATGGAATCAATCCCCTCAGTGAAGGTATTCATAACAATGCACAACATTCATTACATTTTATGTTCAGAAGATCATCTTTAAAATTGTAAATGATTAGGAAATAAACATGAAATTGCCGTCTAATCACTTTTACTTATGTTTTCGGATTGAAGTCGATTATGTTTTGTTATTTTTTACAATAGGTATTGTCAGATTCATTTTTAGATGCAAGTTGTTTATATTTCATGTAAGTATGTTAAGAATCATCAGGTGAAAAATCAGAAGTTTCTGGACTCTTAAATTGTACTTCATACACATTAATAGCTACAGACTAAAGGGTTTCATTCTTTAATTACAAATATGTATTCTTATCTTTTTGTTGTATTTATTACATGAATATATATTACGAATGTTAAGCTTGATTATTCAAGTATCTTAAAATTTCAGGCGATGATAACAATCAAGAATCCTTAAGGTGAGCGAATTATCATAACAACAACTAAATGTTAATGGGAACATACTTATCAATGCCACCCCCCTAAAGCTTTGTTTAGCTTGAATGTTGATTTAAACAATATGATGCCCCGTGTTCATTTAAAAGTAATTTACTAGAAACCGATACCTATATACTTTAAAAAAGGAATATTTTTTTTACAATCCTAATTAATTTGTAAATGTTTTTTAAACATTTATTGATTTAACAACCATTGCTTTTGACAAAATTGCAGATTGATGCTTATTGTATCGATGACAACATCATTTTTTATAGCAGTTACTTTTTAAGTACTGTTAATGTAACGGGTGTTTTGTAAACATAAAAGTTAATTTTAAAATGATACAGAATATAATGATCTGTTTTAGCCAACATGAGGAATACGAACAACTCGGTGATAGACATGAATCGGCAGCTTATCAGCAAATACATTGCAAAGGTAAAACAGTTACATATGCGATGATAACAAAATAAACAAGTTTTATATTAGTTAAAAAACACGATATCAAATTGAAAGTCTAAACTTGAAATCCTTTGAAATCGTCCGTTAATAGCACATATTAAATAACTTTTATCCATTTATTGATATTATGGTGTCAAATTGTGATATCATACAAGAATCCATGGCTTTCTATTATTATAAAGTAACATTACCTGAAAGCAAAATGCATCAACGGAACAAAAGTAGTATCAAGTGAATAATTGATAATTTGTACTGTATAAATTTTTGTAAGATTGAAAGAAAGTACATTTGAAAAATGTGTGATAAAAACGTAGAACCACATAAACTTTCGGTAAACTTTTTTATTTTGGAAAAAATAGTGATATAGATGTGTTTTACAGATCAAAATGGTTAGCTGCGTGAACAAATGCAGTCTTAAATATGTTATCATATTCAGATATTAATGTTAGTTCTGTGATATTTCGTTTATTTGAAAATCAAGCAATAGCTTAATATCATAAAAAACATGTAAGATATTATTGAATCAGAAACGTAATTGATCGAATGTTAATCAAACTATAAACTACATTTAATATGTAGTAATGTTTATATAACTTTGTAAGGAATACTCTTATATATTTCGATACTGAATTTGACAATGTTAAAATATGCTGACGTCATTTTTAATATAAATGAAACACAAACATACGATTCCATATTCAAATCACAAAGTTTATGAAAACTGACAAATTAAGTTCAACATGTGAAGCTCAAGCAGAGGCGCGGATCAAAGTACTCCGAAGGGGAAGCAATTCTTCTCATTACAAAACTGTCATTATATAACCCTTTCATTTGTGGACAAGCATTAAATGAAATGACAAAATGGCATCCATGGCTGTTGTAGAACAAACTGTATTATTCAACTTAATTTGTTTAGATTTCCAATTTCACTCACATGTTATGAGGTCGTAAATATTTGTTTTAAAACATGAACAATATTTCATTTCTTTTTAAGGTGATGATACCATAGAGTTGAGTTCTATTTACGTAAACACCATTATAAAATGACAGTGGCAAAAGAAAAAGATAAATGAACTATATAACACTACTCAATTAATACTAGTTTGAAGAGCTTATAGTAGATGTAGCACTTATTATAAAAATATTTTTCAAAAACATGAAAAATATTTAGAATATTATACTTCTTATAGCAAAATAAATATCCGCTAAATCTATATAATGTCTTTTTTTTTTTTTTTTAAAGTATCATTGCAAATGTTCCAATATAACATCATTTTGTCACTTTTTGCAAGTTGGTATAGCTACCTGTTAATTTAGCCATAGTTCTTTATTAATTTCTACATTTTATTTTGAATATATATTTTAACATATCAGATTTAATATGATGCATTTGCTGGTTATTATAAAATGTTTGTATTGTGACTCGATATTTATAGGTAGTTTCAAATTGCATGCATATGCTTTATCGATATCAATGTTTTATTGATAAAAAACCAATATTTTTTAGTTATCTTTTATACATTGCTTAAAAGGAAAAAAAGGACATGATATAATACAGGTCCGTCCAGAAAGTTTTGCACCCCCATAGAATTTTACGTTTTGCTTTTTTTGTTGGAAAAAAGGGTTTCAAAAATGTTTAATTGTATTAATCTAAAATAATTTATATGGTCCTTTAGATTTAATAATTTTAACTGTTTGGCTGATGTTTTTATCTATAAAACTTTTCGGTCTTAGTGTTACGCATGAGGAATGCATTCCCGAAATGTGCACATATGACATATAAAAATTTAACAGGAATTTGTGTTACATTTTTAAAATCTATTTATGACAGGTTCTTGCGTGAGGAAGATCATTTTTTACAATCATTACTGTTTACATCGTTATTTTTTTTTTTCCACCTTGGTGTAAGAAATAAATTGGACGTAAATATCTTTAATACATTCAAGATTTCATAACACATGTTTGCGTCTGGAGATTGTATGATATATCTGTTGTATTGTCGATGTTGATTCATCACTCCAGAACTACATTATCTATAGTTATTATTTAACAAAAATTAAACACTAATTTTAAAGGATTGTTTTCTATTAATTCATCAATTAAGAATGTCCGATATTGAAATAGTATCAATAAGATAATTTACCAAGTATTCAATTAAATGTCCTTTGTATAAATCGTAGTTTGTTTCAGTGGATTAATTTCTTATAGTGAGTCTAGTATTCTCTAAGATCTATATTAAACAAGAAAGAACAACATATTTATTTCAACATGAATCATGCTTAAAAACAGGTTCAGTAAAATCTGATATGACATTTTTCTCGAAACAGAAATTTTAACCGATTCACATGCCCTTATAATAGTTATATTATCTTTGAGTCAATCGAAATATTTAATTTGAAATCGATAAATGTAATGCATTATTGCACAGTTTAAATTAAAGTTTAAATACTTAACAACCAGATTGACGAATTCTATTTACAACGGGGAATATATATATAACACAAATACCAGTTGAATTTAGATGTGCCAGATGTGCACATTTCGGACATTCATTCCTCATCAGTAACACTTAGACCGAAAAGTTTGATAATAAAAAACATTCGCCAAACAGTTGCAAATTTATGAATCTAAAATTCCAAAATTTTATAAATCGAAAACCAGCTAAGGAATGCTTTGCATTAGGGAACAGACCTAAGTTTTAAACAAATTTTAGAATTTAAGGCAGCTGAAACTTTCGTTAAATGGTACATTTTCTGACAGCACAAAATACTGCCTACTTAGTTTTGGATACCCTCGGGGAGTTTTACTCCACCCGCTCAGGGGTAGTAAATATATAACACAAATGCCAATTGAATTTAGATGTGCCAAATGTGCACATTTCGGAAATTCATTCATCATAAGTGACCCTTAGACCGAAAAGTTTGATAATAAAAAATATACGCCAAACAGTTGAAAATTTATGAATCTAAAATTCCAAAATATTATTAATCCAAATCCAGCTACGAAATTTTAGAAACATCAAAATGGGTTTGAATCAAGTCTTTAAATTAAATGAAGTGTTTATTTAGTATTTAAACGCATTTGTGTATATATATTTGTTTTCGTGAGTGTTACACTTGCACATATACGCGCGCACACGGATACACAAAATAATCTTTTTACAACTTAAATATGATGTTGGTACAGTAAAGGTAAGGTCACTAATAAAATCGTAATCATAACTATTATACTATACACATAGTATTGAATATATGTGTATTGGCATTCTATATATATGTTTTTTTTCTGTTTTTATATATAAAGCCAAATCAAAATCCCAAAACAAAATATAAACTTTCAAAGCTGGCTCCGTAAGGATAAGCACCTGTCTAGCTGGCTACACATTCACGTGCATGTCAATTTAGAGCGCACGAAAGAAACAAAGAACTATGGTTATGTTAATATATCCAGTATAAGTTTGGATACAGTGACTACATACTTATCACAAATACCGTAAAAAATTAGAAACCTTGATTACCCTAGGCTTGCAATATTCTTGTGTCAACAATTTAATTGTAAGCAGCTTCTTTCGTTTTAGAAAATCCCTATAGTGGGAACAAGCTCTACAAAAAGTGTATTAACTATGCAACATGTACATAATACGCAGGAAAAGCAGGAACATTACCTTAAAGAAACGGAAAGTTGACAATAGAAAAAATGAATTCATCACATTTGTCGTATAGCTTCAGATGTAACCTTTCCTAGATTTAATAATTAAGGTGTGAGCCCGTTATTTCAAGCACACCTGGATAGATGACATTCACATATTCTAGAGATAGAACCTCATCTGTATATATTGATGTATTGTTGAATGACGTAGCGAATGTCTTTTCTCGAGATTTCACTGAAAAAAGTTCTCTGAAAAATTCATATGAATTAAGAAACAAATCAGCAAGCAAAGTTGCACAGTTTGTGCCCATTGTTATACCGATTATTTGTTGGAAAATTTTATTACAAAGCACAAAAATATGTTGTCTATCAAAAACTCTAACATTTTTCTTGATGGTATTTTCAGTATATTTTTGTTTGCAGTCTGTATGATGTTTTACAAAATAACCAGAATCCTTGTTGAGAACTAGATATTTAGACCTTGGTTTACCGTTTTTGTAAAAGAATGAAAGTGAATTATTTCTTCTAGACGTCCTTTCAATTTAGATGAGAGTAAAACTTTCAAATCAAAACTTTTTTGTTTACTTTTTACCAAAGATAAAATATTAGACACAAGATGGTCAAGTTGTTGTTAAGAAGTTTTTAGAATCAACATTTGGTTGAAACCATATGTAGAAAAGATTTTCTGAATAAGTCTGAAGACCAACTTTGAAGAATGTCAAAAATTAATAACAGAAATGTATTTTCATCTACAAAGTAACTATTTGTTTAGGAGAGCAAGAGTTGATAATAGTAAGCCACGGCCGATTTTAATAAACATTGAAATTGAGCAACCACTGATTAAGAAAAGTTCCAGTAAGGGAAAGTTTTTTCGCTGCTTAATAACAGGTTGTACAATACTCTAAGAGTAAATTTGTTTAAACTTATATGACAATGTGCCCAAAATCAGAATTTACAATGAAGGTATCATACGATTTTGGACAACTTTTTATTATTATAATTTCCTTTGGCACACGTGAAATTCGCCTGGACAAATGTTCTTAAAATCTGTAACGATCAAACTAATGGTATTGTTTTGTGTTCAACAAACTAAAACAAGGTAATAATATATATGGTATATATAGGTGAACGTGATAGAAGATTGTTTTTCCACAGTTGTTATCAATATCCGTTGATAGCAGGGATATTAAAGAAAGAAACGGAAAATTGACAATAGAAAAATTGAAGTCATCACGTTTGTCGTATAGCTTCAGATGTAAGCTTTCGTGAGTGTCATAATTGAGGTATGAGTCGAAATATGAAGCAGAACATGGGGAATCTGTCGTGTCTTTTATTTCAAGCTCACTTGGATAGATGACATTCACATATTCTACAAATTTAAGATTATTTAGAGATAATTTGTTATAAAAATTCCCATTACAAAATCATCTCATGATGAAATAGCTGCTGGGATAAACCTGTTTGACGTTCTATCGTGGGAGATATTTAACGTGATCAGACAAGATACACAGTCTTTGCTACTGAAAGTAAATCTTGGCACAAAATACGGAAGTAGTGAAAATGCATTGTTTATGTGATTCATTGGCGTCAGATCACAAAATGTCTATGTAACGCATGGAATGTTCATCGAAAAAGCTTAAAATGGAAATGAACATAGAGTTGATAGTGACTTTCAGTATTCATTATGTTTGCTACAAACTTTTGAAGAGACATAAAATTTCACCACATGTGACATACTATGAAACAGAAAAATGAAACCCTGAAATTTTCAGGCAGGATAGATTACAATTACAATTACTATTATCTGGTTATGATTTTGATTAAATTTACAATATTGACGTGCCTGGACTATTTTATCGTCTTGCACAAAAGTCAACCTTAGCTAGTGGGCCAGTACACTGACAAAAGGATAACATTATCATCGTTTTGTCTTCAAATTCAACCGGAATTTACCAACTGACACCATTAGTCATTAAACAATTTGCGGAATGTAGGTGTTTTGGAACCAACTTTTGATTCTAAACGTGATCTTCTATTATTTCCAAAATTGACGATAATGGTAAACGGAAATTATTTTTGTGGTAAATAAGGGCTCTCATTTTCTTTTACTGTTACCCAAGATGCAATAAAACAGCACATTCTAAATAACAGCGGAATTGCCTATCACAAAGATGGGAGTTATAGAGAGGGTTGGCTGTATTGGTTTTGTATTTTGATCGTATCAATATTATTAGAATTTATATCAGTATATAAATACAAAATACTTGGATACCTAATGTTAAAATGGGTTAGGTTTATCGGATATAACTTTACATGCGAAATGAAAAACCGGCCGCATGGATTAATGTCTGAAAATAAATGTTGGTTTGACATTTTACTATAACTAGATTTTTTTAAACGTAGTATAAAAATATATTTTTATTTAAATTGCGCGCGGGCGCGCGCGCGCGCGTGTGTGTGTATGTGGTGTGTTAAAATGTCAATAGCATAGCTTATTTCCTTAACAATAATAACGCGTTACTATGCAAGTAATATGTGATCCAACTTTTTTGTTTTAATCTTCGTTTTTATCATTGTATCATATATAAGTTATAAGTGTGTGGGTTTTTTTTCATTGTAGAGTGAAACAGTAATTAAAAGCATTGACATGTAAAAACGCTAGACCTTTCTGTCTTTTTGAATGTTTGAAAATTTACGTATAGTTAATTTTTTCAGTTGTTATTCATGTTTATTTTATTTTTTAAATATTTTTTAAAATTGAATCCCCTAAAAGTGTTATCCAATCTACCTAAATTCCAAATAAATATAATGTTACCACTTTAAATATGTACCTAATCTAAATCAAATATAATTTATCTTACAATAAAACACAAACATACCAGTCCTTGTCCAAATCACAATCCCAAAACAAAGTAAAAAATTTTGAAAGCTGGCAATTTTAGTAATACACGTGACTTTTCGTCAATGAAGTGGGGCCGGATGCTCCCGAAGTGTCTCCCTATCTAGCTAGCTACAATCGCCACGTGCAAATATACATTAAGGATGAAAGAAACAAGGAACAATAGTTAGTAAAATACATCAAGTATGTTTGGTTCAACAATAAACAAAATCGAATAATTAAAGATAAATCCGTAGTCTTTTTAGCAAGACGTGGACATGGAGAATCTTATTTTGGATAAGCTTACAACATAAAAAAAAAAAGTAAACACAACTTACAATACGTTGAAATACGATAAATAAACACATTTTTAATTAAATTTGTCATTTGTGACTTTGTAAGAGATAAATAAAACACAATTGCTAATAAATCTGGTATTAATTAATGGATTAATGGATTTTGCCTTAGGTTTCCTCTTTGATTTATTCGAGTCTCTGCGCATAATTTCGCATGATCTAAGCTATTTATAATCATCGTCAAATATGTAATCAACAGTGTCCAGGATTCCGTTTATTTATAGCTAATAGGAATGGAATTTATTTTTCAAAATATATTTTTTTTACAATATCGAAATAAAAAATCAGAAATTTGAAAAACACCTAAAAGCGAATCAATAAATTTCTGCAATTATATCTTTAAACATTGTCACATGTTTCCAAAAAACAAATTATATTACACGTTCTACCGTTGCTTGTTTAAAGGATGTTATGTAAAGCATTACCAAACACTGTACTGGTTGATAGCGATCGAAACCTTTAAAGCTAGTCAAATAAATTGAATTAAGTTTGTTAAACAAATATATAACACAAATACCAGTTGAATTTTGATGTACGATGTGTATATTTCGGAAATTTATTCTTCATCAGTGACAAACAAAAGGATGTTTATTTTAAATAACGCAGTTTGTCCTTAGAACTTTACATCGTTCTAAATACAAATAATTTCATAAAGGAGTGTTTAAAGCATCTAAAAGTTAACTTTCGAAAACTGCACTTGTTGTACTCGTATTATCATATTGAAGTAATTTTAGAATACTTATGGTATACCACGTGACTTTACAAGAAGGAAGTTAAAATATAAAAATGGATACACACTGTTTGTATAAGTTGTGTACTGTTATAATTATAGTTCTTTATAGCGTAAAGGGTATGTATCTAAATCCATTCTTTAATTATTTAATTTATTCAAAATCTGCATTACACCATAGTTTTAAAATAAAATCGACATTATGAATGTATTTTAATGTCATGTTGTAGGTAAATGTTTATTTACATTTTTAAGTTTACCATGATTTAAGAGTAATCGTCTGTAAATGCTGAATATGTTGATTCGAATCAGTTTCGTTTGTGTTTGTGATTATATTCTTTTTCAGTTAGCTAGAGTAATTAACCGCTTGAACTTTTCAATCTAATCGGGTATCATATGTTTTCAAATGAGTCATGTCACACGTTTTGTCGTAGCCTTTTTAACAGACATTGTTTTTTGAGACACATTGAAGTGTACAGAGCTAAGACAAACACATTGAAATAGGCCTGTTAAATAAACCGTTATAAACTGAAGAATGTTCAATAATATATAACACAATTTGAATTCAGAAGTTTTAATAGCTATGTCATAAAGGTGTTGCTAAACATCGAGCACCTAACTCGACGAATTGTTTTATAACTTATACAAAACAGCATTTAATCATACTTCAAATTGTGTACTGACATTTTCTAAGTAAGGTAATTTAAGAATAAATTGATGCAATACTACATGACATCACGACTAGAAAGATAAAATGTAAAATAGATACACATCTTTTATATGAGTTTTTTATTGTAATAATTCTGGTTTTCTATAGAGTAACAGGTATGAATTTAAATTCATATTAAAATAGTTGATATTTTTCAAAACTGTATTTGACAGTAAGATTAGTTATACTACTTAAAGTATATTTGAAAATAAAATATCGACTTTATAAATTTATTACAAAAGACGTGTCGTGATTTTACGACCATTTCATTTCCCATTTCAACAACCTTAATGTTGTCAGAAAAAGTTATCGTTTTGCATTTTATTTGTATTTTGGCAAAGGTATTTTCCAAGAACAAAATGTTTTTATTTAAATTTGTCGTTATCTTTTACTGATGATTAAAAAAACGTCCTAATTTTACTTTTACACACGTGACAAGTGTGTAACATCGGACATATTTACATTTGATACACGCATATAATAAACAAATAACCAATAGCCTGAGATTCAACTCATACAGAAATACAAAAGCAGATTTGTTTTACTTACTTCTTTACCGAACAATTATTACTTTAATCAATCATTGTAAGGTAAGGTATATCCTACAAAATGTAAAAATATAAAAATTGTATTTACTTACGACTTCACATTAATACGCGTGTTTGTAAAGTGAGCAGAAGTAGAAATTTATCATGTAATAAAATAATAACAAACTTTTTTTTTAAATTGTTGCTCTTTTTTTATTTGACCCACCCGTGTTACAACTAGCAGGAATATATTAAACAGCTTAAATAAATAAATACAGACATAAATAAATAGATAAATATATAAACAAAAATCAAAGAAAACAATTAAATGTATAAATGAATAAATAAATAAATAAAATTCAAATGAAAGAAATTAGAAGTAATAATAAAATAATAAATATAATAACAATCCTTAAAAAGGTCTTCAAAGTTTTGTTGTACAGATTATATTCAATAATAAATCCGTATTCCTTACAGTGTACGGTGCTTTACATGCAAAAGAATGTTTAGTTAACTTTATGAATTGATCCTGTAACATGTTCCTGTAATCGTGAATGTCAAGGATTTTTTAACTGATATTAATGCGGTTGTTTTAGTGCGGTAAAGAAAAACAGCATACCAAGATTCAAGGCGTCTAAGAGCGAATCGATATATTCCACAACCTATATTGTTTAAAGAACAAGTTATAACGTTTGAGAGAGTCTTGTAGCTTGCTATAGAATTTGGTTCATGTCCGATACAACTACCATCGTAAATAATAAATAGTTTTATAAACTGTGCGTATTATTTAGGTATATTCAATGGTTTCAAACAATAACAATTGAGGATATACTTATAAATTTTAAAAGTCTGCAAGGTAATTGATAATTTTGTTTTTTACCTTAAATCAACAGGTATTTGTCCCCTACCTGTATGCTAATTATAGCTTATTTTAGGTATCCACTTGAATCCTTACTAATACGGAATTATGTCACGTTATGTCGATCCTTTTTCAGAAGAAAAGATTTTATGCATGAACAGAGACTGTCCTTGGTGAAACCGATTGAAGCGTGCAGAGATAGTCCAAAAATATGTAATAATTGCTGTTAAACAAACCTACAAAAACCGAAGTAATTTAAATATTAAATAACACAGTTTGATATAAGACATTTAAACCCGTGTAAGGTACAATCAATTTCATTAAGTAGTTTGTATAACATCCAGTGGCCCGTTTTACTAAGCTTCGTAAGTTAAGATTTCATTCGTAAACGTAAGTTACGAATGAAACCCGTTTTACTAAACTTCGTTAACTTACGTTTACGAAAAAAATTCCTTCGTAAGTTACGACAGCACAAGGGCTACTCTAACTTACGAAATCTTGTAGTTTCAAAATGGCTGCTTTCATGTTGATGATAAACGCCAACGAAAACGGACGCCAGTTAAGACGGGAACGTGTTTTCCGAGACCGGACACAAGTGTTTGATACGTTAACTTCAGACGCGGAATTTGTGGAACGGTATAGATTCCCAAGAGGCGTTATTCTACGCATCGTTGATAGCGTCGATGGACCGAATAAAGTCAGCAACAGAGAGATCACATTCGATTCCTTCCCACATTCAGGTACATGTATACAACGTGAAGGCAGCTTGGGTTAAGGTCAAGGTTAAAAAAAATTCAAAACGTACACTAGCAATGGCGTACCAAACTAAGACATACCCAAGCTGGGTCAAAATATACCCAGTATTTTCACCTTCTTATAATTATGCGAATAAAAAGACGGGTCAAAAGTTTATATTTTATAATTATATGTATAAAAATGTTTCTCTTTCTTTCTCATTATGAATTTTATAAAATTGAAGACAAACTTACTGCATAAATTTGTAGATCTTAATGAAAAAAAATCACACACACACACACACACACACACACACACACACACACACACTATCTTCAAGTAATAAGAAAAGACAACCTTTAGTAAATGTAAAGTTCTTGCATGCTGAATTAAATCAAGGTCACCATATAAAGTCATGCATGATCAACAAGTAAAAGAGGAAAAGGAGTACTGAAAAATTAGCTTAGCATACACTAATGTGAAACAAAACATAGACAAAAACCTATATGACTGGTCTGATTGGAGATGTTTAGCTAGTCAGTCATGATGGAATTACCACTAATAAAACAAAAATTTAAAGTCCTCTACAAGTTCACTGTAAAAACTCTTCCATGTGTATAGTATTTGAAATTTGAAGAACGTTGGTGTGATTGTAATCCAATGGTTTATTGAGGCCACAAATCCATTAAGGTCCCAATCTGTAAAGGATTAGCACTAAACATGAATTTATTTAATATCATATGTATTTATCACAATTGAAGCAAAGAGATTTGTATCTAGAGTAAAAAATGCCCTGGATAATAAATATCAATAATTTTGTTATGAAGAAATGAATTATACTAATATTATTCAAACATACCAATCTTTCTCTTTTCTTGTGTGTGTGTGTGTGTGTGTGTGTGTGTGTGTGTGTGTGTGTGCGCAACCAGTCTATTCTTTTCTTAATACTTTTCGGCACCTAAAATCTATATTGCAATAGAAATGTTATTAAATTATACCTGTTAGAAATTAGCAATATCTGCATTTATTGTATCAAACTTAATACATTACTGTAGTTGAAAAAAGAGTCATCTACATGTATTTATGAATTACAGATATCTTGCTCAGTTTAATTAAAATCTTATAATCAAACTGATATGTAAATTGCAAATGTTTGTATTTCCAATGAACTTCAATACAAATATCTCCTATTTTTAGGTTTTGACATGTCTTCGATTCCTGGCTAAAGGTGATTATCTGTCTGAAGTTGCATAAATCCATGGGATTCCAAATCTTCTGGCTGCTTGATTGTGCACCGTGTCATTAAAGCAATATGCGCAACATTTGACAACATTAAATTTCCAAGAAGGACAGATGACATCAGAAAAATAAAAGCAGAATTTTACAAAATTGCAGGCTTTCCAAATGTAGTTGGTGCCATTGATGGTACACATATTCCTATTCAAGGGATGTCATTAAAGGATGAACCACTGTTCATTTGTAGAAAGGGGTTCCACTCAATTAATGTACAGGCTGTTGTGAATCCAGACTTAAGGTATGTAGGAAAAGCTTAGAGTGTATTATATTTCTATATACATGTATTGCAAAAGTTAATTTATGCAATATATTAATATACATGTATTTGCATTATTTTGTAATTGAATATTTCAATATACGATAACTTAATTTCTTGCTCCTTTAGCAAATTACAATTCTCGCTTCACTTTACTAAGAGAAAATCACTTATGCATTAAATTGCTATCTTAAACATGCAGTTTGATTTTTCTCTGCAGATTTACAAATGTGGTATGTAAGTTTCCTGGGTCCACCCATGATGCCTTTATACTACAAAGCAGTTCACTGCCAGAATGTGTGGCCAATCTGGAGGATGAAGGATGGCTCATAGGAGATTCAGGGTATCCTTTAAAAGAGTGGCTGATGACACCAGTGAACCAACCAAGGACAGCACAGGAACAGAGATACAACTCTTCCCACTGTAAAACAAGAAATATGGTTGAAAGGGCATTTGGGGTACTAAAGGCTCGTTTTAGGTATTTGTTTTTTTCAATGATTGTTTTATAAAAAAATCCACAGTAGACATTCAAGTTATGAAAAAACAAAATGAAAATTATGGGTTTTTTTTTCAAAATTTTATATCGGTTCAAAATGAGCAGTAGAAAGTTGAACCAGAAAAGTAGACACAAAAATATTAAAAATAAGAGAGAAAAAAAAAAAACAAAGAAAAGACTTAATTCCTTAAATTAAATAGGAACACAGACAAAAACATTCACAAATTTAGGATGAGCACTGGATATAATGGTAAAATAGTGACCTAAGTGTGATTTAAATAATTTTTGGAGCCCTAACTTTCCAACTTCTTTTTCAATTAGCAATTTTATAATACTGAACCATACTAAAGTCATTACAGTAAAAGAATGTTGATACTTATGAATTTGCTATCATAGATCAAGATCACTGTAGTATCACTGGTGATGTCATAAAATGTCTTGCATCACATTCTGCTCATTGGCAAATTGAAGGGAAAATTCAATTGTTAGATTTTAAAATTGATTTTCTTAATGGGAGCATTGAAAGTTTAATGTTAACTACTTCATTTAAAAATGCAAACGCTTGCTAAAAATTGTATAAAATGTTCATTTTGATTCTTTTTCATAGGTGCCTTCATAAGACAGGTGGGAGTCTGCCTTACAAGCCTGGTAAATGCACAAAGATTATCGAATGTGCAATGAGACTGCATAACTTGGCTATAGACTTGAAAGTGCCACTGATGGAAGATGTTGAACCACAAGAAGTGGATGATAATCAAGATTTTGCTCCCACATTTGAAAACAACATGACTGCTGCAGCACTAAGGGGGAGGATCATCCAAAGATTTTGAATGTTAGTAATTGTTAAACCTCCAATTATCTTATGAGATTATATTCAAATGTGTAATAACAAAAAAGAATAAATAAATTTCATTAAATTTAATAATTGGGGACACCGAAAGTGATTGGGCTTGTTCCAGAGAACTGACAATTTTCTCTAAGGCATAAACACTTCTTTTTTGAAGTTCAATTGATTCCTTTTGTAAATCCAATTTTTGCTGCCTATACATCTTTACAGCAGCTTCCTTCTCTATCTCCACCTGTAGGTATCTCTCTTGTATACTGAATTCATCATTTCCTACAATGTATAATCCAATATTATTAGCTGCATGCTAAGGTACATTTTGGAAATAAATAATCAATAGATTTCCACAATTTTATTCAATTTATTTAGGTAGACAAAACTTGCTATCTGTCAAGTTTCACATAAGGTGATAAAAGTGTGCAATCAATTTTCAATATGCAAATCCAAATGACCAGAGCTATTTGTTTTTTTTATCAATATTTATGGCAGATTATGACAGAATTGCTCATATACTGTTTGTTACATTTAGTGATTTAATCTAAATCACTAATATAAATAAAGGAGCTAGAACACATTTTCATATTCAAATTACAAATGATTTTTATCAAGAATTTTTGAAAGAAAAAATTGAAACACAGTGCATTAAACAAACTTCAATGTTTCTTGTACAAAACAGTTGATTTTGAGTATTCAAAAATGTTCATTTAAAAGTTATCACCTCTTTTACTTCTCTTTCTTTGCCTGTGTTCATTTTCCCCTGTAAATACAAGTTCGTTTACTGGTGAAAAAGAATGTAAACTATACATCGTTGTAGTAAAAATACTACAGAATTTGTGTATATTAAAGTATAGAAATAATCACATCATAAACATAAAATTTAATACATTCAGTTGATTTTTTAAATTCTGAATGATTGTTTGCATGTTTGCAATAAAAAGCTGTAAAGTACATATTCCTTTTAATCAATCTATAAATAAATGAATAAGAAATATATATTAATGACTTTGAACTTTATCTTTACATTACTCAAGGAATTACACATAAAACTTAAAACTTACACTAATTTTTTATTTAACATGAGGCATTTCTCTTGTAATAGAAAGAATTTTAAAAAAGTACAATTACAGCAACAACAGTGTTTTGCTATACTTTGCTATACACATGTATAATTCACATAAAAATTAATTAATATTTATTAATATTTATTTCAGATGGAAGAAGACATACTAATGACAACTAACTTGCAATTGGATCCTCTTCATCCAGTGGTAACTCAAACACTGATGATGTACCAGTAGTATTCATGCATTCACTCTCAACTGAATAAAGAAATATTATGATTATAAAATTTTATGTATTTTAAATCCTGTTAATTTTGAATGATTTAAAATATTGTTTCCATTTTTTTTCTATATTAGATAATTAACATGTTAATGTTCTGAATAGTTTATTATATTTTTCTAGTTCTTACATCTGTATTAAATCATTGTTAACTTTATAATTAGGTTTTTTTTACTTCAATCTTTTAATACAGCACATCTACTGAACGGTCAAATCTTGGTTCTTGGTTGGATTAATTGATTGAATGGAGTTTTATGTCCCATTTAAGATTATTTCACTTATATCGAGATGCCACATGCATACTCTTAGGGCAACGTGCATTGAGTTTTCTTAAGCATACCATGCCCTCAGTGAAATGAAGCATTTGTTTTCTAAGATCTCATTAAAAATCTGATTACTCCACTGGATAACATTCCATAAAGTCCTTCACTGATTGACAGGCAGTGATTCTAATTTAAGCCAACGTTATTTGAAAAAGGTGGCTGTTCCATTACTGGATTCAATATTACTGAAATGATAATTATAAATCTCTGTCATGCCAACAATATTATTTCACCATTGTAATTTAAGTGATTTGAGTGATTTCAATCAATATTAAGCATGAGAATCAGAAGCATCAATTTTACAGGAACTGTTATTACTAAAATGCCAAGTACATGGTGAAAGAACAGTTGGTAAACTTTTCAAGTCTTTTGTCTGGCCTGGATTCGAACACCGAATCCTACATAAAAAGTGAGCACTCTACCACCTTAGCTACTATAGTATCATACTGTTTAATGTATTTTTTCGCATGGACAAATCATATTTTACCTTCTGAAGATGAAGAAGTCTCATAAGAAATTCTTTCAGATGACTGACTGATGACCGATGATGATTCTTGAACTAGAATGAAACCAAAACTCATATCTATTATGACCGACATAAAAATACCTATATTAATAAAGAAATGAGTCAATTTTACCTCTGGTATTTATTGGCAATTGGTCTTTATATAGATGACTAAGTAAATATGTGTGCATAAAATTACTACCAATTAAAGGTAGTTTCCTCTGGAAAAAATGACTAAAATTTCCTAATTTTACCATCTAAATTTTAAAAAAAGTACATTTGTAATACACTTTAAAGATACTGTTTACACAAATTCAATCAAGTTGTCAAATACTCTTGGTGGAGAAAAAATTCAGATTTTGTCACAATGTACCACTTTTGAAATGAGGATTGCATCTATCTCAACTTATGCAAGCATGTAATGATATAGCTTTCTTTTTATTTCAGGATGTTAATTTTCCAGATTTATAAAAATAGTGCATAATTATTCCAATCCAGAATCTCCAAAAAAAAAAAAAACTACTAGTTATCATAATGTTATGTTCAAAGTCACAATATTAGGTATTTTGACATCATATTTTTTTGGATTTATAATACAATTTGCACTATATGATGCACCAACTGGCATCTGTTTTTTTATGATTTATTTTATAACCACATACCACCAGTAGCTGTATCAACACCACCTGTGACCCTCTATTGCAACATCAGAAAGTGCCTGAAGAGCCTGCAAATTAAATTATCACAAAACTAGATTTATTTGCATATATATGAAATGCATTTTTCTATAATATATTAAGAAAGTTGATTTGATTGGTGTTTTTACATCCAAGTCTGGCCTTTTTCAATTGTCTGCATATTGAGTCAGAACAGAGTTATCCCCCTTATATACTAAAGTGAAATATGAGAATGAACTGAGAACAAAAATCTTTAATAAAATGTACAGTGGTCAACTTACAAATTTAGATAAATATAAAATTGATTTGTGAAGTATTAGCATGATTATATAAATAGTGTATATAAACAGACAGATAATTGTGATGTCATCCAATGTGACATAGTGGTGTTTAATTGTGGTGATGGTTTAAATAATATTGATTAAACAAGCTGAATAATGTCATAATATTAATACCCTAGCAATTGGCACACGATAATTTATTTATGTAAGATCATGCATACAATTAATAAATGACATTATGACTACTGTGATTCTAGATACAGCAGAATGTATATTTTCTAGTCTTAAATTCTGTCACTTGTTTATAAGAAGTTAATAATTAAACTAGAATGAAAATTTTTGTTAATCTTTGACATAATCATAAAATTTGAATCTTCACTTTTTTAATTTGTAAAAATAATTTAAGGTAAATGTTGCTGATTATTCATTTACCAACTTCTCCCACTCCTTGAAAAAAACTTCAATGGCAGGACCTCCTCCAGTCAGTCTCATGGCTTTTCTTCTCTCAGATTCTTTTTTCTTTGTTAGGCTTACCATGTCTGCCCACTTCTTTTTCACCTCTTTCACTGTCCTCTCTAACCACAGTCATAGAATTAATCCTGTTTGTAAAAAAAAAGTTGAAATAAGAAATAAAATTAAGCCACTTATATAGAAATATACAATTTCAATTCGCTACACTAAAAATGTCATCACATATAAATTAACGAAGAAAAGTGAAAGTTAAAACCTCTAGTTTAACTATTTTCTGATTGTCAATCAATATTAATTAATACTAATATTTATGATTTAACCATTGATGACAAAGAAGTGCATTCCTTAAAACTAGTAAAAGGTTTAATAATCATAATACTAATAACAATAATAATAATTCAATATTAACACACAAATTTATACATGTATCAGAATTGGAAATAACAGCCAGCCCAACAGTCCAAGACTGGAAACTTTTGGGAGAAACTGGTGAATTTTGAACTGCAAGTTGAACCTGGTTGTTGGATTCAAAGTAGTTGAAAAATTCGAACAAGGGAATGTAAAAGACCAAGATTGATAAGTGGCCAGGTATCTCAGTCAGTAGACTAGTATCTTAATAGTGCATGTAATGAGAAGGTCCTGGGTTTGAGTCCCAGTTTGGTCACAGCATTTTTCCCCTTCACTGTTACACTTAAAATATATAATATAGGATTAAAATTGTAACCCTGATAACCAACACATACAAATTCTTAGGCTCTGAAGTTTCAACTGTTCTCATACTGGTACATCTTAAATTAACTGCAATGCATAAACATTTTAGGTTTAACCTGTTTGATTAAAATTAATGTGATTAATAATAATAATAATAATAATAATAATAATAAAATAAAAATAAACATGCAATTTCTTTTTCTTGGGACTTAAAATGTCTACCATATTGTTATGTATTTATTTATACAAAGTAGTTAGTTTTATTACCATTGATATATTTTTAATTCAAATGATCAAGCATGGATCAAAATATTGTAGATGAAATATCAAGACCAAAATAGGATGATGGAATAAAATATTTAAGGTGTTAATTTTATTTCAGACTGTGATAATATACCATGACACACTCACAAAAGTTAACATCAGGAAAGCCTTTAATTTTTTGCTGTCATAGTAACATAATTTCATTCTATATATAAGATCATAAAAATAATAAAATTTATAATATGATATTTATATGTTAATTATGATGTTGCAGTGTATGTACTAAAGGTATAGGTTCTTTTGGTTTGCTTTACGTAAAATAATTTAACAAATAAATGATAAAATATACACCTTACTTAGCTTGTTGGTGTGCTACAAATAAATCATTTCTTGTCTTGCATTGAGAAACATTTCCTATCTATGGTAATTTATTGAATATATATGTAACAGAAAAGAAAAACAACGGAGCAACCAAACCGGGACTCAAACTGGAGACTTTCTAAAAACTAGCTGGACGCTCCATCAAGTGAGCTACCTAGACACAGGTCTATGAAGCCCTGTCTGCTACATATACAAATCATGCAATGACTTTGATGCTAGAGGATATAACTTTCTCCTGATAGAATTATACATTTTTGAAACTTAAATAGTGTAATATTAAAATTCACCTAAAATTTATATTACATTTCATATCTATGGGTTACCGGTAATCTTTAGCTCGTGATTCTCTACATTGTAATTTAGGTTGTAAATGCTGAAAAATAAATTTAAAGATCGTATATGCCTACTTTTTGTTTGTTTCATATCGGATAATACCATACTCACTTGTCTGAAATCTCTTGCCAAATCAATTGCTTCTTCTCTGATGTCACGGTTGGGCTTAACTTTGCCTTTAAGACATGGTTATGCGGGAGCACAGCCTCAGCTAAAGCAACCAGCTCGCGGTCACTCCAGTTCGGCTTTCTCTTTTTCAGTGCGCTGGTATCCATATTTTTGTTTACCTGTCAGACGAAGTTTGAAGTTCCGCCGCGAAAAAAATGAGGAAAGTGAAAGTACAATTACGCAGGCGTGGCTTCCGTAACTAATGAAGAATACTACCTCCCGGACAGAAGAGTGCTAAATCGTAACTTACGATTTTTTCGTGTAATTTTAAGTGTAAATTTTTTTCGTAACTTACGTAAATTTTTTTCGTAACTTACGAAGCTTAGTAAAATTCAGCACAGTTGTTTACATGAGAAAAATATTTTATCAATAAAGGGAACAATATTAAATCATATTCTGCGTTGTGTAGTAGTATCATTTAAGGGAAGCATATATAAATGAACTCATGCTATACCACATGACATTACAAGAAGGAAGTTCAAATATAAAATGGATACAAATCTTTTATATGAGTTTTATATGTAATAATTGTAGTTTTCTATAGATTCATTGGTATGTATTTAAATTCATATTTAAATTCTTGATATATGTTCCAAAGTATGTATTTAAAGGTAAAATTAGTAATACTACTATAAACATAATTTTATAACAAAATATCGATATATTATTGATTCATTTTAATCCAGTGCTGTAAATAAAGATTGATTTACATTTTACAAATAACCCAAATATACGAACCATTGTCTGCCAAGGCCGAATCTCAATTTGAATTCCTTTGGCGCGCCCGGGACGTGTGTATGCTTGTACTCATTTGTGTGTGTGTTTTTTTGTGTGTGTGTGTGTGTCTGAGAGAGAGAGAGAGAGAGAGAGAGAGAGAGAGAGAGAGAGAGAGAGATTTAACAGAAACAACTTGAATTTTAATAATTAATACGTTTATCTATATGATAACGTCACGAATTACTGAAATTGATAAAAAATCAATGAAATGAAATGGTTTTGTCTAGCATGGAAAAGAAATTCTTCTGATTGGTTATCTGTATCAGATAATGTCTTTAATAGGTAATTATAAGAATCCCCCACACTCCACATTCCGTGGGTGTCATGTTATGAATAATTCGGCTTCAAGCAAAGTAGTATATATTTAATACGCCATTTTTTAGTTCTACTACAATACAGAAATAATCTCAAATCTTTGTATTGTAAGTAATAAAACATTCAATTTCACATGTACTAAGTTATTATTTATCAAAATAAAACTCCCCGAGGGTATCCATAACTCAGTAGGCAGTACTTCGTGCTGTCAGAAATTGTACCATTTAGCAAATTTTTCAGCCGTCTAAATTTGAAATTTATTTAAAACTAAGGTCTGTTCCCTCGTGCAAAGCATTCCTTAGCTGGATTTGGATTTATATAATTTTGGAACTTTAGATTCATTATTTTCAACTGTTTGGCTTATGTTTTTTATCTATCAAACTTTTCGGTCTTAGTGTCACTGATGAGGAATGAATTTCCGAAATGTGCACATCTGGCACATCAAAATTTAACTGGTATTTGTTTTATAATTACTACCCCTGAGCAGGTACCGCTGCTGGTGGAGTAAAACTCCCCGAGGGTATCCATAACTCAGTAGGCAGCACTTCGTGCTGTCAGAAATTGTACCATTTAGCAAATTTTACAGCCGTCTAAATTTGAAATTTATTTAAAACTGAGGTCTGTTCCCTCGTGCAAAGCATTCCTTAGCTGGATTTGGATTTATATAATTTTGGAACTTTAGATTCATTATTTTCAACTGTTTAGCTTATGTTTTTTATTTATCAAACTTTTCGGTCTTAGTGTCACTGATGAGGAATGAATTTCCGAAATGTGCACATCTGGCACATCAAAATTTAACTGGTATTTGTTTAATAATTTGACCCCATTTCATAATTCTCTTTATTACAGCTCAGTATAGTTTAACACCAAGCAGTTCTTATGCTGTAAAGAATAGAGAATTCCATCTAACATGTAACATCGGACCATCATCTACAGTACCATCATTTGCTATCAACTGGAGACGAAATGGACAAAATGTAGCCCTTGTTCAATCATCTAATTGTCAGACATATGTAGGAGCAGGAGAAGATCTTTACCAGCGGTATACATATAACTGTACAAGTAACAGAAGTTACAGTTTATACATATCTGCTACAAAGATTAACAGTGAGGATGGTTCTGTTTGGAGATGTGGAGATAATGATATTAATCTTGGATCTAGTAGTGATTACACTATGAATGTCAATGGTAAGAAATAGAAAAATAGCAATACGGTAAAACGTCGATCGCTCGAACGTCGTTGCCTCGAATACCCCTGATAACTCGAAGTCATCTGTTGGTCCCGACCAATTTCCTATTATATCCTATGTAAATAAACCTCGATGGCTCGAACTTCGTTAACTCGAATACCCCCGCTCGCTCGAACAATAAATATTTTTCAAAAGTATAAAGTTAATGAAAATTCAACTTCTTTCGCTCGAATACAGTTTTTGTCAGAAGGACATGTGGTCGTGGTCATTGTAAACAAAACACAAGCTGAAGCCATATTACAGATTTCATCAAACGTAATAGAGTGGAACGAAATGATTAATCTAGACAGTTACCTAAAAACAATTAATTAATTAATTAATTAATTAATTAATTAACCTACTTAGAGCGTGTTGATATGCTTATTTCTTTAATCTCTTAATGCGATGAAGACACGCGGAAGTGTTTGATCGCTATTTTTAAAACACCTCAGTCTCTCGTGCCTTCCGATTGCACTTCAGGATTCTGTAATTTACATGCACTTGGAATATGTATAGAGATGTGTATTATCGTTTATTCCTGTGATTAAAACTACCTGTAAAAACTGTGTTTTGTATTGTTTTTCTTTAAAGTATTATTATGTGCAACAAAGAATAAAGTAAGTTTATTTGTATCATCACCTGTTGAAGTTAAAATAAAGTGCCATAATCTAACCCCGTAGCCATATAATACCATACGGCAGATTGCAGGTCAACATATAATTTGAAATGAATTTTGTATTTTTAATTTGGGCATTTAATTCTTTTTTTAATTTAAAAAAAGGAGTAGATATGATAAGGGTAATATTTTACCCCGATTTTTTTCATCATAAATATTTAAAATATATATGTATTATACATCGATAATATCGGCATATATTGACCTTTTTAACTGAGAATATCCTGTTGCAATAACAGTTGTATATTTTAAGATATTTAAAGTTAAAAATTGCAAAAAACGGTCCAAAAACGATATTTTGCAAATTTTGCCACTCATTTATTTACAAATTTGGTATGAGTGAGGTCGAGAACAAGTTTTATATTAATACCGGGTGTGTATGTTAGTAACATGTATTTTATCTTAAAAGGAAAAACTTGTTCTCGACCTCGCTCATAGCTAACGAAAACAAAACGTGTAGATTTTTTTCATCGTATTTTTGCATGGAACTAACTTCCGGTTTCCCACTGCATGGCACAGACTTTCCTGTACAGCTTTGGTTTCTGAACCTCTCCCCGTAAATAGCGAAACGATTCCATATTCATGATTCTAAAATAAATGTCTCTGATAATCCAATGTAATTTGGTGTTTCATTTCTCTGTGAAATAGACTATATGTTTACAATGCGGTAACCAAAGAAACAATGTAAGGTTCATTAAGGACTCGTCGGATCACTCAAGATGGAAGCCCCCTGTTTGATCCAAAACATTCCGTAATCGACAACAACTTGGAAATTGCAATGGGACAGCAAGAAATGTAAGTAAAATAAGTCATAAAAATGAACATCATATTTACACTTTTATATTATATTAATACGTACAACATAAACCTTGGAGACCCTTGCGATCATGACATGACCTTTGCTGCTGCTTTTGCAGGGCAGAGATGGGTTTATTTGATAGGCTCTAATATTGATATATCCGAAATAACACCACTGTCTATTATTCATTATTTCATATGCTCTACACACGTATTTTTCATAAATTCTGATTCGTTCATTTTGTCTGTTCAAGACATAACTTTTTTCGACAGCGATATCGTCTGCTGCATCGTGACATGCACAGAGCACACCAGACTACAGATTGTATATTTGTTTTAATCTATATATCGTGTTTTATATATATATATATATATATATATATATATATATATATATATATATATATATATATATATATATATATATATATATATATATATATATATATTGTTTATATATGTTCTCTTAATCATTTTGTTTTCAAGTTTTCACAATAATAGTAAAAAGTAACCCCCAGGATACCCCCATCAATGTGTCAACTTAATGATGGCGCTGATAACTTGTACAATGATGAACATTTATGAGTAACATTTTACAACATTTCTATAGTGTGATTCCGTAGCGTAATCGGTTAAATGGTAAGTCCCACAACCTGCGGATCGAGAGATCGAATCCATGACGAAATGCCTTTTTTTTTCTTCTTTTTTAATTCAATATTTCAAATGAATATATGCTGCCTACAGTAAGTGTTTTTTTTTTTTTTTTTTTTTTTTTTTTTTTTTTTAAACCTGAGACTAAATTTATATATATATATAGGACAAATGTTTCTGTGGAAAAAGCTATTCCATAATATTTTTCAAAAGGAAACAATATTACGATAAACCCATAAGACTATTTCCAGTCGGAATAAATGTTATGGAATATCTATAATATTTTTTCTGACGGAAAAAGTGTAATATAATAAACTTTACATCCAGAAAAAATAGAAAAAAATATTGGGTTACATTCGCGGAGCAGCAAGTTTCTGTAAATCAGTACACGATTTGTGTGTGTGTGTGTGTGTGTGTGTGTGTGTGTGTGTGTGTGTGTTTGTGAGTGTTGTGCTTAAAATAAATTGATTCTGAATCTTTTTGTGTTGAAATCAGAAGAAATAATATATTTGGCAGGACAAAACTGATGATTTTAAATCAGCACGGTTGTATAATTCTCTCTCCATTGATATAAAGAGATCAAATAAGGATTCGATTGCGCGAATTCTGTTTCATAAATGTACAGGATTTTTTTTTATCTTTCTTGGATCGTTTTGTTTGCTGGACATATTTCTTTCTTAATTTTTTCGTCTCTCTAAAGGAAAAGGAATATGTTATCTTGAATCTGTGTATTCAAATAAAAGGAAATATGTTACGCTACAGGACATTGATGTTTTTAAGGTTGTCCGCATGTCAGCAAGTTTCCGTAAATCTCCCCATGCAATATGTGTGTATGTGTTTATGTGTGTTTGAAAGGCCTAGAACCCTCTACTCTCGGTGTCGGTTGATGTAATCCCTATATTCATGTGTATTTGTCTGACATCATGGCATAAATCGGCCACCATATTATACTGATTTGACTAACATCTTTGCACTGCTTACTTGGCGTTGTGATAGCCCTAGGGGCCACGTTGGCTGAGTGGTAAAGACGTCAGCCTACAAACCTGAAGGTCTCTCATAGCTGCGGGTTCGAGCCCGCTCGATCGAACGCATGTGAGAAAGTTTTTTCCTTACCGTGATCCTTTACTAGGTTGGCTCGGTGTAAGTATAATGTAACTGAGTGGTTTGCAATGTTAATCTGCCACATTGTGGGCCAGTGTGTTGCCACTTTAAAAGTCGCCATCAATGCGCTCTAGTACAAAGCAGATAAAAAACACTAGCACTAACTCACGCACCACATGAAATCGTTCTTAGCTGTAGCCTTGAGCTATATAAACTTGTTCTCATCGCGAATGACTGAAAATTGTTGATGCGATGTTTAACAATATGCAAACAAAACAAGCGAACAAATCAGCAAGTCCCTATGTAATTTACATAAGTTGTCATCGAACATTATTTATTTATTTTTATTTGCTTGGTTTTTAATCTATTTTTTAAATTTATTTTACATGTAATTACAATTCTATCTTTTTATTCTGTTTCAGTTTTACAGGATGCCAAAAACCATTCGATGCGCTCTCTGTCATAAAATTAGCAAACCAAATTCAAGGAGAAAAGTCAGGTCAGGGCGATTTAAAAACCATCTGGAAAGATGTATATCTAGAAAACTAACATCTGAAGATATTGTATGTTCTGGATGCACGGCCCGATATTATAAGTCTTTAAAGATAAAAACAACAAGCAGCAACAACAGCTTTCCATCTCCAACATCAAGTGATCCATATTACCAAGTACCAACTGAAAACAGCCAGTCAATACAGAGTCCAGAAATCAATCCATCTAAATATAACATCAACATTTAGAAGTCATAAATATTGCGTAGTGTGTCAGAAATATGGAAATGCTAGACATCGCCTCATATCAATACCAGCAAAGACAAGAACGCAAGCTTTTATTGAAAAGGAAATATTCATCGATCATTTCAACAGATGCTGCGCTACACATATACAAGATTCATTCTTTAATTCAATATCCCTCAACTTATTGAAAGGAACAAAGAAATCGGATTTATTATCCAGGACAGACATCACAGACCTTCTCAATGTTAGGGTTAGATCTAATGTCAGATCTTTTATGTAAACATCGTTTCACTTGAACGTCGACTTGCCGTCATTGCTATCTGAAGATGCCTATATAGAACTCACAGGTCTCACCAAGGAACAATTCTCCGATCTCAGCACATATTTAACATCAGTAAGAAGCACAGCTCTCAGGTCCATACGTACATGTCTTGCCGTTCTATTAGTAAAACTTAAAACTGGATTATCAAAAAAACTTTTGGCGATCTTATTTGGACTTAAAAAATCACAAATACAAAGATGTGTTCACAGCGCGAGAGCAGCTTTAATCGATAACTTTGTGCCACACCATCTGGGATTTGGTCATATAACACATGAAGATTTTGTTAAACTGCACACATCTAATACAGCAAAGACACTATTTTCATCTGGATCTAGAAATGAAGCTATTGTTATACTTGATGGTACGTATATCTATATCCAGAAGAATTCCAGCTACCAGTTTAAACGCCGCTCTTTCAGTCTTCATAAACATCGTCCATTAGTTAAACCAATGGTGATAGTTGGCTCCGACGGCTACATTCTGAGTGTGTTAGTTACATACTTAGCTGACGGGAAAAACAACGATGCTGCAATAACGAAGCATATGTTTGTCAATGACATTGAGAGCATCAGCGACTGGTTTAATGATTAAGACGTGTGCATCGTAGACAGAGGTTTTAGAGATGCTGTAACTTTCCTTGAAACGAAAGGTTACCGTGTCGAGATGCTTGCATATTTAAATAAGGGATCCAAACAACATTCTACTGAGGATGCAAATAATTCTAGATTGGTTAGCGAAGTAAGATGGATTGTTGAGGTAGTAAATGGTCGAATAAAGCAGTTCAAGATGATGGAAAAAGTTATGCCAAATCAGTATATTTCATGTATAAGGGACTTTGTTCGCATAATATGTGCCATTTTAAACAAATATAAAAAAACCCTTGCTACATCTGATGCGTCAACGGAGGAGCTGGCACGTAAGATGATGTTGAAAGCTTCAGAAGGAAACCATTTGCTAACTACATAACAACAGGGTAACCTTTTGAATAAAAGATCTTTTTATACCAGCATCTCTGCTTCGAGTGACATGTTTAATGATTTCCCTGTACTCTCCAATGAAGATTTGAGAAACATAACATTTGGTGTTGACCAAATAAAGCAGGCACCATTTTATGTCAGAAAACATACTTCAGATGATGGTGATTATGAACTGTTCTTTTGCAAAGATGATGCCAACTTATTAAAAGTGAAAATACAGTCACGCTATTCAAATAGTGTCACTCACTCTATCTGGATTCAATATTCATTGGAGTTGGAGAATAGTGAACCCATTAAAGGATGGTATTTTACATGCAAAGCCGGAGCGAGGGTTGTTGGATGTTGCGCTCACATTGCAAGTGTCTTTTGGTATATGGGTTTCAGTAGACATCAGTCAACAGAATACGGTAAACGACAGCAGACTGGATATATATTGGACGCTGCAGATATGCCAGTGGAAGTTCAGAAGATTAGATGTTTTATACTCAGAAGAAGATATAATTTACTTTAGACACAGGCAATGATTGTTACATTTGCAACTTTCTGTACAGAAGTCTTCATTAGACGAATAACTCCATCTTAATCTTATTATTTCACTTTATCAAAGTTATCATCATTATTATTACTCATAATATTAAAAGATCTGATTGTAAGCCAGTTTCTGTCTTTACCAAAATCCTTTGTTCGCGTGAATCTATCGTGAAAAATTTTCACATGAATTTCATGTTAATTTCACATCGAATTCATTTTAAAATAACGTGATCTCACGTAAAAACCGACATGAAATTCACTTGAGTTTCATGTGAAATACAAATCAAGTGAATTTCAAATTTTTTGTAGAAATTCAAGCAAAGTAACAAAGTAGATCAGGTTTGAAATCTAACGTTATTGCTCACTCTCGTGAAATTCACGTAAACATAACGTGAATTTGACATGAATGTTTTCAAGTGATTTTCACGTTTTTGCTCGTTTCATGTAAATCTCACGTGAAAATTTTCACATGAAATTCACATTTTTATAACGTGAACTAACGTTGAAAGAATTTTGATGTGTATGATAAGTTTGTTTCAGAGACCACAAAAAACCTGTTTAGAAACAACATTCAAAATTATCAGTTGTAAGGCTACAAATTATTTTTTGTCGTACGTTGTTCATGAGTTATGACACATAATTTCATAGTTTCTTTTGTGTATGACTTATGCTGCATGTTGGGGAATGGTCTACGTCCACTCTTTTTATGTATCAGTAACCGAATGGTAATTATTCGCATATTATAATTATGTTTAAAACGTTTGAAAGCACATTTTGATATATTTTGATATATTTTCAATAGTAAGAATGAATATTTCCGATAATATATATATATACATCTGAAACTGGTCAAATAAGTCTGAAGTTCGAAGGTCGGTGTATTGTCATATTCCAGAATCTCTTTTTTCCATTACTGAAGATAAAAAGCTACACCAGTAAGCGATCTGGCCTGTCAAAATAATTTAGGTCATGTGACAAAGATTTCATTTCTTGAATTTGTTATATTCAAAGGACACATACTTTTCTATAAGAAATAGAGACTAAGTGGTACAACTATATGATTATTAAGAATTCTAGAATGCCGGAATAAATGCATGTCACAGTGATCACAATTTCAAGCTAGAATGACCTTGGTTTATTCCTGCATTTAGTTATCTTCTCAGGACTAATCAGAGACATATACTGATGTTCGATCGCTCGAACCCCCCAACTTCGACTAAAAATTCGAGCCATCGAAGTTCTACTGTATATATATAAATATATATAGTCGGTAACTGCTAGACATTTTTCAAAAGGTGAACATACGTTTATGGATGACAACACACCAGCTTATTGCTCATACGCTAACCATAGGATATTATCTTCATATTTTTCTAATGACCATACCACCATCTCTGCCACTGAAAAAATATATATCAAATTATTTATCACTACTGAAGATTTTTTTCGAAGGATGAATTCCATATTAACTCACATTCACTCACAATGACAAACAATTGAAACATTGCATGAAATATACACACCAAATTCAAAACAAATTAGTAAATATCCATAAACATAAGCCAAGCAGAAGTAATTCGTATATATAAAAAGTAGTATTATATCCAAAATATTTCTGTGTGAATATCTTTTAAAAAGACCATGAGTACATATAACATTTTTATAACCACTATGGATTTTTAATATTTATCAATGGACTATTAACTGGAAGGATTCCTAGTAAAAGTTAAAATGTAGCACACTGTCCACCATAATTAATCTTAATAGACAATAAGGGAGATAACTGTCAAATTAACACGTTTTGAGAATTGACGTTCAGTGAAATGTCATAATATTATAACACACGTTCGTTATATTTCAGATCCTCCAACTGCAGACCCAGTGATATAAGGATATAGTGGCACAACAACTTACCTAGGTAACACAGTTAAACTGACATGTACATTGGATGGTGGCAATCCATTAGCTACTCGATCATGGACATGTAAATTGTTAAATGTCATTACATTACAGCACACCTTTATATTTTAGATCCTCCAACTACAGACCCAGTGATATCAGGTTACAGTGGTACAACAACATTCCTAGGTTCTACAGTTACACTGACATGTACATGGGATGGTGGAAGTCCATTAGCTACTCTCACTTGGACTTGTAAAGGAATAAATGTACAGGGTATTAATACCAACACACAAACATCAGCAATCAGAAGATATACGGTAACCATAGATACCAGTTATAATGGACAATCGTGCACATGTACAGCTTCACATCAACTCTGGTCTGACAATAAAGTAGTACAAAGTCAACCGTTTATGGTACATTGTAAGTATAAATGATTGATTTTATATAAAGGATTAATGAGGTCTGCTTTTTTCTAGGTTATGCATATCATACTGATACAAGTCTGTTTTAAAACAATTATTTGACATACATTAGAATATTTTATCATCAATGACTGGTATGTTTGTTTTATTTTAAGCATATAATATTTTGAATAAATAAATTTTACCATAGAAACATAAAAAACCTGATGACCTATGATCATTTGAATGATCCCTCTGCAAATGTCATTTCATTCATCCCAATTTATTCACAATAAATGTAATGACTAAAACAGTGTAGTTTATTTATCTTTACTTTAATTTTTAGACATAAAATGCATTACTAAACACGTTTACTGTTCTGGTCTTATTAACTAATTTAAACAACACATGTATTAATCATTGTAATTATACACGTGGTTTTTAACCATATGGAAGAAAATATTAAATACTATTTGTAATATGCGGTATGGCTGAACGACTCCATATGCATGTAATATAATAAATTAGATTGACATCTGTATTTTGTTGTCTTTTCCTACTTTAGATCCACCAACAACAAATCCAGTAGTTAGTGGATATGATGGAACTTTCCGTTACCAGGATGATATAGTTACTACTGACATGTACTGTATCAGGTGGGTCACCTCCGGCTACTTTATACTGGACTTTGTAATGGACAACAACATACTTTAAGACAATCTTACATCAGGTACATCAGTTACAGGTGGTATAAAAGTTACCATGAAAAGGAACTTAATGAGAAGACGTGTACATGTTACGGAAGACATTCTGATAGCAGATATTCACCAAACGTTTCCAGTAATCCATTTATTGTTTATTGTAAGTATACAAGTAGATACAGTTTTGAAGTGTGACACTTGCAATTAATAGGAAGACGTGTAACAAATCTCAATCTTAACTTTACACGTCAACGGCATTCAACTTTATTGGAAGCAGGCAGCAAACAGCGGAAAGCAAAAAGCAAAACGAAACACCCTCTGTCGGCAAAATCTGATTATAAAGCAGGACATTCAAATATGTCTGACCAGATAAGTTTCAGTATTACTTACCTCATTTTCCATGGAAGTCTGTAAACAATCTAAAATTATTATTAACATAGCTATACGGAATATAAATAAAAATGTAAAATAAAGTGATATTTTTAGGTTGCTACAAAAGTGTCATATACCGAGCGTTTGATGTAGAATATCAATCATGTAGGGGATGTATTCCTAACTTCGATCACCCTAGTCAATGCGCACTGCTCACAAAGTTCAACGTTAGAAGACACGTGTTATAACAATCTTACAGAAGCTTGTAAACATTAAAAAGGGCAATGGAAGCTTCAAACACCCATGGGAGTTTGATATTTTACGTAAATACATATCATTTGGGTATTCCTAAATTCGATCACATGGTAACTTGATTTTATGCTACTGTGCATATAGATATTGTGATATATTCAGTTCGTGTTTGTATGTGCGTGTGCTTGTGCGTGTGTTTGTGTTTTGGCTCACGGGTATAATGACATTGCATTATGATAGAATATAGAATTAAATGAAGAGGGACATGTAAATCCAGAAAGATTCCAGGTATTAAAATTGTAATCTACGGAAAACTTTCCGTAAAATTCCGTCGCAATATGAGTGCAAAATGATAAATGATAAAAGACTAGCTCATATAGGCATCGTACGGCTCAACTTGGGTTTCACAGATCTGACTTACTTTAACATGTAAAACTTTCAGATTTTTGCCGCGACGAAAACACCGGGAAAATAAAACGTAAGTCTAGCCTTGTAGTGACTATGGTCGCCAGGCGAGACGAATGTTCTTTACAACTATAAAAATACTGAAAAATGATTAAACGTTTCCCCACAAAACTTTTTACAACCTATCCAAACAGATTTACATTTAGATTCATTAATATCACGACCAGATATTTTTGCAAAAAAAATCCAAAACTTTTAAAGTTTCTTCTAAAGAAGACTTTGATCCATCTAAAATAAAAGTAGTATCATCTGCAAATTGAGATATTTTGTGTTCCTCGATGCCGATTGTGATTCCTTTTATACGCTTATTATTTTCGACTAGAATATATAATATTTCTGCACATAATAAAAAAATATAGCTTGAATTTGGATCGCCTTGTCTTACACCTCGTGATATTGAAAAAAAATCAGATAAATAATCATTCTGTATTACTGCTGCTGTGATATTTGTGTAGAAAACTTTAATCCATTTTTTAATACTTTCACCAAAATTGAAAAAAAATTAAAACTTCAAATAAAAACGGCCAAGCTACACTGTCATAGGCTTTTTGAAAATCAATCAAAAACAACATCCCGGGGAGATCATTTCGTTCTGTAGATTCCATAATATCATAAATAATTCTTATGTTTTCTCCAATATATCGCCCGCTTAAGAATCCGGTTTGGTTTTCTGAAATTAAGTTACTTAGTACAAGTTTTAACCTACTAGCTATACAGCCAGACGCTATTTTATATATAACATTTAAAAGGGATATGGGCCTCCAGTTATTTAAGAATTGTCTATCTTTATCACCTTTAGGTATACATGTTATGATCCCCGCTCTTTGAGTTATAGATAATTGGCCTAAAGAAAACCCGCAATTTATTGAGCGTACAACAAAGTCCCCTATATCTTTCCAAAAAACTTTAAAGAATTCAGTTGTAAACCCATCAGATCCCGGACTTTTATTGTTTTTCATTTTTTTTTTAAAGTCTTCAGTGCTTCAGTATAGGTAATTTCTCCTTCTATAGATTGTGCTTCTTTGTCTGATAGTTTTGGTATATTCAAGTTTTTAAATTGTACTTTAAGATTTACTGGTTCTGTTTGTTTTTCTGAATATAATTTATTATAAAATATTTTATTTCTTCAAGAATTTCTTTTTGTTTATTTAGTTCTGTGTCATCTTTCTTTTTTATTTTGGTTATTGTCTTTGATATATAGTTTTTATTTTCAAGATTACAAAAAAAGTTAGATGGTTTTTCTCCTTCTAAAATCCATTGTGCTCTTGACCTTACTAAATGGCCTTTAAGTTTTTCTTTCCTTATGTTTTCTAAATCTGATTTCTTTTTTTCGATAATGTCGTAATTTTTTTTAATATTATCAATATCTGTTTCGAATTTATTTATTTCTTCTATTAGTTGCTTTTCCTTTTGATCTATTTGTTTTTTTCGTTAACTACTGTATGAAATTGTTTGCCCCCTAATTTCCATAAGTAAGGTTTCTAAAAATAATTGATCTGAAATTGTAAATTGAATTGATTTATTGTCAATGGTATCTATCTTTTTTAAGTTATAAATTGGTACGCTATACTGAAGTTTAACTTTTGAAATAGTAGTTTTAATTTTTTCAAGGTATTTTTCATCTTCAAGTAAAATGTTATTAAATTTCCATAAACCTCTGCCTACAGTAAATTCATTTAATTTCATTGATAATATTACCATTGAATGGTCTGATCTATAGCTAGGGTCAATGTCTATTTTTGAAATTCTATTGATAAAACAGTTACTTATTAAAAAGAAATCCAATCTGGCTTGTTTAAATGGGTTTTTTCTACGCCATGTATATCTCCGTAGAGTTGGGTACAAGTATTTGAACGGGTCTACTATACTTGTCTCATCTATTATTTCTAATAATTTATCTCTTGCTTTTGGGTTATTTATATTTTTGTAATTATTTGTGTCTAATTCTGGTTTAAGAACAAGATTAAAGTCACCACATATTATAATATTTTTGTTATCAAACTTATTACAAACGATTTCTTTAAGATTGCTATAAAAAGAGGGGCTATCAGAATTTGGACCATATATTGTTATTAGCGTTAACGGTTGTTTTTCTACTGTTATATTCAGAGCTAGGAGGTTACCATCTTCTTGTTTATATTGTGAAATTATTTTATACTCAAAATTATCTTTAAATAGTATGCATACTCCCCTAGCAGCAGTATTATATGAACACGATACTACTTTACCACCCCATTGGGTCGAAATAAAATTTTCATCATTTGGGCCGAAATGTACGTCTTGTAAACAATAAATATTAACATCCTTAGTCTTAAGAAAATTAAATACATCTTTTCTTTTATTTAAATCGCCAATTCCTCTACAAGTATAAGATAGTATTTTCAAAAACTGGTTATCAGTCATTTTGCTTCAGTATTATGTGGCTAATTAATTGTTTGCATTGGCAATATTTGACTTTGGATATTATTTGGGCTTTGTATATATCTATGTCATTTTTTAAGAGGTATAATGAGAACAAAAATAAAAAAAGATTGAAGTTACTGAAAAAAAGAAAAGGAAAGATATAGGGAAAGTAGGAGAGGACTAGGTGGACTTCAATTATATGGAATGAAGCCATTATTTTTTAAAAGACAGCTGTTTTGATGTATTAAAGGGTTTCGATGCAGCTAGAATTTGACCTGCTATTACTTTGCACATGTCACGGTTAGATTAGCGATATTATATGACCATATTATAATAATAACAATAATAATAATAATAATAACAACAACAATAACATTATTATTATTATTATTATTATTATTATTATTATCAATACTATTACTATTACTATCATTATCACTATTATTACCATTACTACTATCATTATTATTACTATTACAATAACAATGACAATTATAAATAATAATTATAATGCTGAAGCTGCCGACGGTGATAATAAAAACAAGCAATGACAATAACAAACACCATCAATTTGTTTACCATCATCACCATCCCCACCACTATTATAACATCATTTCAATTATAACCTTCAACATTGACATCACCATCAACACCGTCATATAGTATATATTAACATTATATAACTAATTAATTAATATTAAATAGCTTATTTACACACACATGCACATGTCCATGAATATTATATACATTAAGGCCATCCGTGCATAATTATCAGTCATAAGTATTGCTATTATTGAAGTGTATAGGTAAACAATTTGGTTTTTGAACACTTAAATGTGTATTTTAAATGGATTTTAGAGACTGGTACATATGCCCGGGTGTTCTTTGCAACAATACTAAAATATACATGTAGATAATAAGGAATTTTCCCAAAAATTACATCGCTACATTGAAATAGATGTTTTAACATTTTGAATTGCTTGAATCATTTAAAACATTTATACATATGCGTTTTTCAGTAATACAAGTGGCTTCAAAAAGTATGTATCATTTTTGTTACACACAAAAAGTTATTGTCTATAAATTAATTTCTATTTGATAAATTTTTACTTCTATTAAAATAAAACATATTACTTTGTTGTTAACCCCATGTTAAAAACTTAAAATTGTAAATATTAATATTTCTTTTTAGTATTTCCATTATTCAGGGTACATAACTCTTTAAAGCCACTTGAATCTGTTTAAATATGCTTAGATAAGATATTAAATAAATGCATTGTAAGGTAATCTTTGTAGGCAATTTATCTGAGTAAACTATAATTTATTTGATGTTTTCACTCATGAAAAGTTTTTTAATGCCATCATAGGCGCAATTTTTCATAATTTCGAATCTTTTAAAACCGAGTTTTTCTCCTTTTGGATTCCAACGTGACACGATTACAAGGATATTTTCAATTTCTTTATCTAGGAGCATGTTTAAAATTTTTCGGCCAGCTCCATATTCGTTATCATCTTCAATGGAGTCTTTTAAATACCCATGTTTATCCAGAAAACAACATGCTAGTACATTATGATGGGCTTCAATAATATGGGGTTCCTTCATTATCTGAAGCGTGGCTTCTCTAGCTTCCGCTATACTTTTTACGCGAACTACATGTGATAGAATCTGTTTTCTCCCACTGTTGTAACATCACTATGTTTAATGTTGTATCTTGATCTTGTTTCTGTGTCATAAAGAATATTGTGGGCCTTAGTTATTACACTTTTTCCCTGTGTACGTTTCCATCTGGAAATACAAGTTTGTCACCACTAACTTTAGTGTTAACCCCACCTTCTCTATACTGATCTCTGAGCTCAAATGCTCTTTTGCGTTTTTCGCGTTGTGCTTCTGGGTAGTGGCTGAACACTCTGATACCGTTTTTAAGTTTTTTGACATTATCCAACACTAACATTTTTTGCGAAAAATCGGTACACCGACCCACTATAGACCTTGGGTAATTGTCGTTTGAGCCCGTTTTCCGTCCGATACGGTGAATTCTGTCAAACTTGACAGTTGGAATTTTCATTTCGTTTTTGAAAATTTCATTTATTTTTACATGGTGTTGTTCGTTTTCAGATTCTCTGACACCAGTGATAATTAAATTGTTTCTCATTCCGCGCTCAGTCAAATCTATGATGTTTGATTGGTTTATGTTAATTTGATGTTCCAATTTAACGACATAAGATTTTAATTGGTTAACTTCTTGACTAAGCTTAGTATTGTCAGTCCTTAACTGGTTTATTTGAAAAGAATGGTCCTGATTTTCAATAGTTACTGACTGTAACCGGTCTTCAATACCATCTTTGTTATAGATATGGGGATGTAGTTGTGTAACTGTCTCTTGAATGTTATCCATGCGTGTTATAAAATTATCGAGCTTAGATTGCATTTGTGTGACGATACTTAAGGTTTTTTCATGGATATCTACCGGTGTGTGGTTTGTTAATTGCAGGTCCTGTGTGTTATTAGCCATTTTTACAACCAGTTAAATATATACTCTCAATATAATGTTTATACTGGCTATTTATAGTATACAAATTTGAATGTAATGCTGAATATTTTTCATTGTTAGGTATAAATTTTTCAATAAATTTAGACGAAATGGTACAGCACAAAGTATTTTTTTTTAAATTGAGATTTTTATTGTTATTTTGGCATTCAACATAACATGTATACATTTATACTTATTATCAGCATAATATCCATACAGTATATAATAACATACAGATATAAATGATCACTAAGATCATAAACCAAGACATAATAAATAATAACAATTTTTCAATATATTATCTGCAACAAGGTTATGTTGAATGTTTAATGAGAGAGAGAGAGAGAGAGAGAGAGAGAGAGAGAGAGAGAGAGAATACACTCTTATCTTTTATTTCTAGTTTAGAATGCCAGAAATTGGTCCCATATCATTAACAAATGTTCGTAATCCCCTTTTTTGTTGCTATTTATTTTGAACATTTATCATATCTTTAATAGTATTTTGATAGGTACTAAGGGACAATATTTTATTTAAGCATCTTGATTTAAAAATGAAATATCCGGTTTGTGTAATTATTAAATTTTTAACATTATTTCCCATGACAAAGTCTCAAAAATTTAATATTTTTTATTAAAAGATATGGATATATTGTTAATTAGGAACCATTCATCTTTTAGATAAAAAAAGTTCTGGACAACTTCACATTCCCAAAATAAATGAATAATAGTTTCTTCGTGCTGTTTACAAAACGTACAAAAGGAATCATTTCTTTGTTTTATTTTAAATAAAAGATCATTAGTACCAAGACTATTATGTTCGATTCTATACTGGAACCAATGTAACTTGGTTCCAGCTAGAGGATTAAATATGTTTTTGTATATTCTGTTCCAGTTTCCATCTGTTAAATCGTTAAATAAGTTGTCCCATTTAAATCTTGAAGTTGGTTTACATGAGTTGTATTTTAGTATGTTATACATATCTTTCGATCCACATTTAGTTTTTAACAGTTTTTGGATGTTATTTGGAATAAATGGATAATGAACTTTTTTTCAGTTTTTGGCAATTAATTTGCTTTAGCATTTGTTTTGTGGAATTTATTAGAGATAAATAGTTAATGAAATTTAAATCACACTGGAAATTAGTATGAAGTTCGCCACAAGAAAGAAAATTATTGTTATTATTAATTATATCATTTACATAATAAATGCCTTTAGAATACAGGTTTTTATAAAATTCAGAATTTTTCCCAACTTTGATATTTGAGTTATACCATAGACAAAATTTTGCCGGTTCGATCCATTTATTAATTTCAGTGTCATTCTCGATTAGTGTTTTCAATGCAATAAAAACATCACTCCAAAATTTGTTTTTACTTGTTTGCAGCCAGAGTAAGAAACGTTTCCCAACCTTAAACATCTTATCAATTTTAACTTGAGAATTTATTATGTTGGTCCATTTGCCTGTAATGTGAATCAGTCTACAGATCCAAGTTGTCTTGAGAGCTAGGACATATTAATTTAGATGAATCATTTTTAAACCCCCTTCTTGATGATTTTTTATGATAATATCTCTTTTTATCCTATCCACTGGACTGTTCCAAACGAAATTATAAAAAATCTGTTTTATTCTTTCAGAAAGTTTTGGCTAGGGTTGGGAATTGAAATAAACAAGTGATTAAATTGAGATATTAAAAATGTTTTCAATACAGATATTCTACCCATGGGAGTCAAGTTACTTTTTTTCCATGTTTCAAGTAGAATGTTTACTTTTGTCATGTTTTTATTAGATTCAAGTCACAGATTTTATTCATATCAACATCAAAAATAATTCCGAGTAAGTTAAATCGTGTTATTCCCCATTTAAGTTTATATTCTTTACAAAGTTTCTCACTACTATATTTTTTGCTACCTATCCAAACGTTTTGTGTCTTCTCAAACTTAATTTTAAGTCCTGGATATACTGAGCAAAGTATTCCTAATGCCAACAAAGATTCTTTTAAAGATTTTTCAGATCCATCTAGAGTAAGAAATGTATCATCTGCAAATGAGATATCTTAAATTCAAAGGTTTGTATATTTATTCCAGATATGTTTTTATTATTTCTTATTTTCTCTGCCAAGATTTCAACACAAAGCAAATATAAATAAGGAGATAGTGGGTCACCTTGTCTGCATCCTCTTCCAATGTTAAAAAAGTTCGATAAATTTCCCCTTTGATTTACAGCCGATTTAATATTTTTATAAAATGTTTCTACCCAGTTTCTGATGGAAATACCAAAATTAAAAAATGTTAAAACTTTATCCAAGTAAGACCAAGAAATAGAATCGAAAGCTTTTTCAAAATCCACGAGCAGTAATAGACCAGGAATATTTTGTTCTTCGATGTATTGCATAATGTCATAAATTAATCTAGTATTCTCAACAATATACCTTCCTGACAAGAACCCAGTTTGATATTTTTAATAATTTTCAAGATATTGTTATTCCACGTATTTCCATCATTAGTGTTTCTAAAAATAGTTGATCGTTTATATTAAACTGAATTACTATCATTTGGTATATTATCATATTTTCTATGTTATAAACAGGTAATAAATATTGTTTTTTGACGTCTGGAATAGTATTTGTAACTAAATTTAAATATTCCAGAGACGACAGTAGTGAATTATTAAATTTGCATAAACCCTTTTCCTTTTTTAAATTGTGTAAACTCAATATTTAAGCGGATAATGGAATGATCTGACCGAAAGCTAGGCTCTATATGGGTACTATAATTGTTGGAAGAAAAAGCGGATAGTAGAAAAAATCGAGACGCGCTTGCTTTAATAGGGTTTTTTTCCCAAGTGCATCGTTTAGTTTCGGGATTTTGTTCTCTAAAGGGGTCTATAATGTCATTTTTTTCTATAAGATTCTAATAATTTTTCTCTTGCGTTTGTGTTATTTACACGTAAATAGTTAAAAGTATCTAAATCAGGGTTTAAACACAAATTAAAATCTCCACATATATATTATTATTATTATTATATAGATTCTGTATAATTTCAAAAATATTGTCATAAAATGTTGGTGAAGTCCTGAGTTAGGTCCATATATGGTCAAGAGAGTAATTTTTGTATTATCTACTAGGAAATCAATAGTTAGATAGTTTCCATTCTTGTCACTTTTAACTTAATCCAATTTTGTATTCAAAGTTACCGTTAAAGATAATGCAAACCCCCCTTGCGTTTGATTTATAATGATGAAATAACATTTACAATTTCTACCTATATCATTCCTAATTTTATCTTCCAAATCATGTGTAAAGTGTGTATCTTGAAGACAGATAATGTCGTGTTGAAATCTTTTTAAATTATTAAAAACATCTTTTCTTTTATAAGTGTCTCTTAGGCCTTGGCAATTCATTGATATTAATCTAACCATTTTTTATGTAAATATTTCCCCCATATTTCCACAAATTTTTACAATAAGATAATGTGTATAAGAGGTTAAGAGTTTAGATGGATAGATAGGATTTAAAAATAAATAGCTGAAAAGGATGGAAAGATAAAATAAAGGGAGGTAATTATTGTTGTCGGTAAGAAAAATCTCCTTAATCTGGTAAAGTTTCGATATCATAATTATAAGAGTTATATGCAATATGGTTAATTTCATGGTACAAACAGCGTCGAAATACAAATTAAGAAAATGAATTATTTCGTATAAACCCAAAGGTTTTTAGATTTCCGAAATAGAAAGTCGATAATGATGAAATAGTTATGCAGATGTAAATATGAAATGTTACTAAGTAATACGTGTAAATAAATAATTTTTTCGCTGAGGTATGTTATAAAGAAAGCTATTAAATCAACAAATGTACATATATTATAAAATAAATATCTGTATCAAGACGTAGGTAGGAGAAACACTGACGTATGTGCATACATAGTGGTATTGCCATGTACTACTTTTAATTTTCTATGACACGTTCAACAGTAGCTCATAGCTAGTAAAAATTTTATCACTTTTACACATGTGAAATTGTAACATTACCTATGAACACTTCGAAACAAGAATACATATGTCTAAACAATATAACATCCAAATTGCAAAAAGTATTTTCAACAGTATATCGACTATATAAATGCGTAATAGTACCAAAAAATAAATATATGTATATCTGTAGGGCTAGTTCGGGTTTATAGCAACAAAACTGTACCCGTGGTCACGCTGAAATTGCTATCAAATACCTATGTACATTGTAACAAAACAATATCAAAAGGTGAGTTCTGAATATAAAAATATAACCATATATTAATTCGGAATGCTATTTACAACAATCCGACATTTATACAAGGTCTTATATAAAAATAACTTGATGCATACTTGACCAACATTATGCTCTTCATATTACTATCTCGCCAGATCTTAAAAAATAGAAGCTTAATTATTAACAAAGGTTGAAGTTATATTGAATCTTTTATTTGGTCAGTCTTGTGCCATTTTGAATTTTCATAAAATAAAACAACAATTCAAAAATAGCACATGACAGAATTCAAAAATAGCACATGACAGTATTTCTCTCCCAAAAAAAAAAAAAAGCATATGATGTAGATATAAAATCACCATATGATGTAGATATTGAATGACAGATTTAAACATACTCTAGCAAAATACTAATACATTTGTATTCAGAGATTTATCACATTAATATAACATTTCAACCTAGCTATATACATATATTGTACGGAGAGTGGAATGGTCAGTTATTTAAAGCACCAGAAGAAGCTTTCTGTAAGGCAGTGCGCGCTGCATTTTTAAAATAGCTAAAGCGTTTATAGCCTAGTTTCTGGCCAAAGACTCTAGAAACTACTACTAAGGCATTGTTGATGCCTTCCCCTTCCATAGCATTTAATATACATCTTCCACCTCCATACTCACCGTCGTCTTCGACTCCGTCATTAATAACACCATTGGGTCCGACATATCTATAAGCTAAAATGTTATGCGAACATGAAGCTGTAGTAGGGGAAGCCAGTTTTTGAAGTAAACCTGCACGAACTTCCTGTTTATTGGATACTGGCAAAGCATGCCCTTGAATAAAATTGCCATTTTCAGCTAAGTAATCACCAGTTGCAATCTTGTATTTAGGTTTTACATATTTAGAATGATGAAAAACATCAGTAGCTTTGAGGGTTTCAATTTTTTCACGATATAGGGTACCGTTTCTTTTGATGATTAGCTTGTCTCCCGTGACTATAGTTTCAATGTTCCGCTTATTGAATTGTCCTTAGAACAGGCGTTTGCGCTTTTCGCGCACAGATTCGGGGTATTATTTCACAATATGGATGTTCGAATTGTTTGCTTTTAGGACTTTAACTTTTGATAAGACAAGCTCTTGGTCACTAGTGTTTTTTATTTTCTACAATTACCGCTCTAGGGTACTTTTGAATTTATTAATTTATCATTTTCTCGATACGGAGATCCTTTTTAAATATATCTGATACAACGTGTCTTAAATTTTCGTGTTCCTTTTCTTCAAGACCTGTAATAACGATGTTTTTCTTCATGCTCCTACGCGGTAGATCTGTCAGTAATTTTTCCAGGAACTCGAGCCTTTTCTCCATTCGTATCGCGTAAGCCCGTAATAAGTCAACATCTTTATTGATCCGTTTATTCTCTTCTTGTAACAATGTTATATCAGCAAGATGATTATTGCCTTCTTGAATTACTGAGTCTAACTTAGCGTTAACCTTTACATTTTTCTGTAAATCAACTTCAACTTTTTTCAATTTAATTTTCGATTTTTTTTATTTTCTTATCATGAGTATCAAGCCTATTAACTACTCCATCTAAGGTTTACATAATATCCCCTATCCCAGACTCAATCATCTGAAATCTATCGGCCGAAATATCATTTTCAACATTGGATGAACAATCAGATGTTTACACTGGACATATCGGTGTTTATATAAGTGTTACCTGTACAGGTATTGTTTATATTGTCATCAATAGCCGCTAGTATAGGAAAGTCCGATTCATTAAGATAAGTACTCACATTTGAGGAAGATGGATTGGAATTTGACGATTTAACTCTTTTTCTCTTATTTGGTTTCCCCACCCAGAATTATATTCTGATACTCAGCATCCTTATAATCATAAGCATACAACTTTCATGGTGATCCGTCCAGATTTTTTGGAGAATTTTACAGAATTACATACTGAGAGAAAACATCATTGTTCACTGTAATAGTCACGTGATATATACAGAACAAAGTATTGCCTACTGATACGTTCGGGGAGTTAAACTCCACCAGCAGCGGTACCCGCTCATGGGTAGTAAATATATAAAACGAGTACCAGTTAAGTTTTGATGTGCCAGATGACTTTCACTTACGGAAAAATAAATAAAAGTACAAAAATCTATAAGGAATGATAAATACAGCATCTTCATCAGAGAGTATATTGAAAATTTAATTTTGAAATGCTTGTAGTTGCATCTATTGTCACGTAACATTTAACATAACTTTAAACTTCTTGAAAACCTGTGGTTAAAAAACACGCGTCTGAATGTCTAGGTCCCCTTCTCAAGATGTGCAAATGTGAGAAAAATAATCTTTCTGCATGTCAAAAGTCGGTGGTCTTCGCCATGTATTCCTGGTCCCAATATTTCTCCGAATTTTTTAGTAGAATGACAGAATTTAGACCTGGGCGCAAAATTCCATGTCTCCACTCTCTGAAATGTGTGTTTGTTGAAAACTCTCGAATTTTTACGGGCATGACTATGACTTTTGACCACACACAGACACACACATACACACCCTCTCTCTCTCTCTCTCTCTCTCTCTCTCTCTCTCTCTCTCTCTCTCTCTCTCACCATAAAACTGAAGACGAAAAAAATCAAATAGTGTTGACAATATAGTGTCTTTATTCTGTAATATGAGGACAATTCCTGTATGTTATGTAAAACATTATCCAATATCCGTGATAAATAAATCATTTCAAGCATTTTAACAAGCCTAATGTCATAAACAGTAAATTTAAGAAGTAATTGTCCTTGTAATCAATGCAGTACCCTTACTTTGTAAGTTAATGTGGAAATAATGTGAAATGTGAAATATATATGTTTTAAACAATTGTAAAAGCTATTTTTTGCAAATGTTTGATATGATTCTGTATATAAACAAGATATAGAAGGAGGCAAGAAAGTTTGGTTTACAGATAATCAAATTAACACTTGTAAACAGTAACATGTATTGATATTTGCCTAATCCTAACTGGTTTTGGAATGATAGAAGATGCCCAGAGAAAAACACTGACTATTTAGAAGAGATATAAAATTTCTTACTCTAGGATAGGCTTGATTAGCTCGATTAGTCGAATAGAATTCGATACCAGTGGTGAGGGGCACTGTAATTTGTAAGGCAGGGATTTCCGATTGTTGCTTATAACTATGTCATTTGGCCGCCGGAAAAATACCTGAAGTAGACAGGTCGTCTTTTTAGCATTTATATGATGAATAAAATGTCTATTGTTTACATAATATGTCCTGCCTGACCTAGTCTGATCAAAGGTTGTGAATTACTAAGTTTATCAAGTATCTGGCATACATCTTAAAAGATATCATATCTTGGATCCAAATTGAAATTTAGACGTCACAAGTTGTAGCAGTTTATAGTTTATTGTACTTATCTGATTCTTATGCCATGTGCTTATTTTTAATTTCTATTCAAATAATACATTAAAAATCAGCACATGACACTTATTTCAAATATAGGTAAGTGTATGTACAGCGAAAGCACATGGGTTTTCTCACGATGTAACCAAATTCGCTAGATTCTGCTGACGGATATTGACTAACTGGAAATTATAAAATTTTAGAATGCCGTTTGTTATAATTATACAAGTTTGATTCAGTATTTTAAGAGGGGTTAGGTGAAAGATTATTTGTTGTTTCTTCAAAATGTATGATGGATTCAAGTTTTGAAATTAAGAGTTATGCATCCTTATTTTTAGTAAAATAATGAACATTTTAAAACAATGTGTAACTTACAGTTCTACTAATTATACATTTTATAACAAAACGAATAAAACTATTTGTATGCAAGAAAATTAATTTCAAGTATTCAGGAATGAAGATAATAGAAATGTTTTAGAAATCAAGCAAAAATGTGAAAAATTTTACAAAATTGAGGTGTAAATACCTTGTTTATGTTGCCATGGTAACAGATATTTCGCTTTTTCCTACCGTAATGTAAAGTATGTTGTATAGGTATACCAAATACATAGTGGTTGGTTATTAACAATTGTACTGCAAATGTCCGAAATTTTGAATTAAAAAAATGGTACATGTTTTGTTAAATTTACAAAACTCCTTTGTCAACTAAAGAGTTAAAAAAAAAAGATTTCACATTTATCTCCCAGAATAGTTAAAATGAAAATTTCAAATTTAATAGAGATGAGTATAAAATTATTATATGTATTTGGATAAATAATGTTTAAGAATATATTTCTTTTGTATTATTAGTTCCACCGACAGTTCAAGCTGTACTAGAACAAACCAGTATCACAGAAGGGACAAACTGTATCTTTTTACTGTTTAGCTAGAGGAGTACCAGATCATTATACATATGGAGGATGGGTCCAGGAAAACAGAAATACTATAATACGTTCTGCTAATGACTTTATGTTATCCCAGATCAAACAAAACCTAACTCTGTCAGGAGTGACACACCAAGATATCGGTACATATAGATGTAAAGCTCACAATACTATAAAGGACAAAAATGAAAATCCTTATCAGCATGGAACGAAAGATTTGGATATACAATGTAAGTTTTGTTCAGCAAGTGTACCTTAACAATTTATGATCATGTGATAAGATACACACATTAGTTTTTTTTTAAAAAAATAAAATTTTATAGAAAAATTGTGTGGCCTTAGAGTATAGAGTTATTACCCTATAATACTTCGTTTTCATATTATTTTACACCTTAGAGGTAAGAGCGCATTCTGCTTTTTTTTTTTTTTTTTTTTTTTTTTTTTTTTTTTTTTTTTTTTTTTTTTTTTTTTTTTTTTTTTTTTTTTTTTTAAAGTTATCCATCCATTTAAGGGATCAAAGATAAAACATTGTCCAACTTCATATCATTCTCTACAAATAAACAATTAGAAAAAAGGAATAAAGAATATTTTCAAACAATGAATATGAAATAAAAATATTGCTCTAATTACAGTTTCAGCAGTTTTTAACAGTTCTGGAAAATTCCATACAGAATTAAACAAGACGTTTAAAATACGGATTCCATTTTTCTTAAATCCTGTATTACAAAATGTAGATACAATTACCTTGACAAAACAAAACATAAGCCAGAAAGAAAGACCTGATATCAAAATTAATATTGGAACAACGAATCTTGACATTGTGTTCTATAGTAAGACTATTGCTGTGGAAGGACAAGAAGTAATTAATCAAATGATTCAGTTTAAATGTGAATTACAGGGCAATTATACAATTGGTATAAAAAACTATGACGAAGGATCAAGATCGTATTTTGTGCTTGAAGTAATTCTATCTGGTAAGTATATATTTTAAATATAGTTAATTTTCATTGTTACTTTTGAAAATTGATACGAAAATAACTATGGTGTCATTTACTCATTAGAATACTCTAGATTTCAAGGCATATTGAACCTTGAAAGCGAAAGTGTTATTTTAATAAATATCTAGTATACTGGACACAAAATTTGAGGATCACTTTTTACTAAAATAAAGTGTAATATGTATTAAATGCTAATCTTAATGTATCCATGTTATACTATTATCTATTGCTTGAAAAAAAATTACAGTTCACGTTAGCATGTGCTCTACATATGTTCTTGTTTACTAAGTTATAAACGAATAATTGCATGGGGTACAGATAAAATGCCTTTGGAATGTCGAAGTTGTATGCCGTTTTTTGGTTTATGCTCACTTTTTACAAGAAACTAAACATATACATCAATTGTCATCTGTAAACTTTTTTATTTACTTCACCATTATGTAACATCAGCTTGAGTTGGAATGTTGTAATCATTACAGAGTTAAAGGCGCTTGCATTTTATCAATGTGTCACACAGTGCTGTGGATTTGATTTCAGTACACCGGTAGTGTTACAAAAAGGCCTCGGTTAGTTCGATCAAGAACTTTTACAGCCCGAGAAGACCATAATATACGTACTTCTAGACTAGATGATCGTCAAATTTTGACACTACATCATCAACTAGCCGAACAATCATTGGCAAATCACCACAATCTGCCATTGCATTAGTGACCTTTTATTTTTTTTTTTGTTAATCCATTGTCAACTGTAAACCTTACTATTCACTTTACCATTATTTTATCAATGTGTCACAAAGTGTTGTGGATTTGATTTCAGTACACCGGTAGTGTTACAAAAGGCCTCGGTTAGGTCGATAAAGAACTTTTACAGCCCGAGAAGACCATTATGTTGGTAAATATTTAATACAGTTAAATTTTTATGTGCCAGATGTGCACATTTCGAAAATTTATTCCTCATCATTGACACTAAGAAAGAAACGTTTGATACATGAAAAATATACGTCAAACAGTTGAAAATCATGAATCTAAAGTATCAAAATTATTTAAATCCAAATCCAGCTAAAGAATTTTTAGATTTTAAAATTTGTCGACTTTCACGATCACAAGAGGCACATATTGCATAGAAAAAATGAACTCTATGCTGATTGTGACATTCTTAAGCTTGGTCGTTTTGGCATTAAACCAATAATGGTAATGGGAGTGATATGATTTGTTGGAAGCAACGAGCCACAAATTTTCGATTGTGGATCTCTTACAGGTGTGCGGTAAAAAAATTGAATACTTCTTGCTTTTCTTAGACCTTTCGCTAGCGCTGATACTATCAAGCCTAATTTGCTTTCATGGACAATAATACCCGACCTAAGTATCTTTGAGATGAGACTACTTAATGCATGGACTGACAGAATCAATCTCCTGACTTGAACCCAAAAGAGCAAGATTGGGATACCCGCAACTTCTAGTTAATACACAAGAGCCTACACCTGTGCTTTTTGAGAAATTTTCTAAAATCCAACAACACCTTATTCGCTGCTAGATCCGATCTATTCCAAGATAATGTGATGCTATAAAGCAAATTAAATTTTTTTTCGGGATAGCCATAATTTAATCAACCCATTCGGCTTCTCAGTTTTAATGTGTATCTTTAGAAATTGTAGACTTCACGATTTTATTTGTTGATAAAATACTAATTTCTATTAAGTTTTTCAGAACTTTTGATCCTCAACTTTTTTGTCCAGTGTAGTTGGCAAAGTTAGTTTCAAGATTTCCTCGACATTCTCAAACTAAACATATAATGTATCTCATTCTGGTTATCTCATGTTTTCATCTATCATATATTTTTGTAGCCATTCTCGATTGCAAGATTTTATCTGTAGAGCAAATTCTAATTTTAATTTCTTTGGACTGTGTTTTTGCTTAATTTTAATAGAAAATCAAATTTAAATCTGTTTGGTATTTTTCGCTTAATTGAGTGTAGTCGTAACTGAAAATTGATATGTGCATTGTCAATTAATATTTCTCTACAAAGTAAACTGTTGTTGCTACTGGAATTTCAAATGCCAAAAACTGTAATTTGTAAACCGGTTCAATGACCGGTATGTTTGTTTTTTATTTTAATCATTTTGTTGACAAAAAACATCATATGAACAAATAATTTACATTCTGTTTCGTCATCGTGACAAATTCCTATAAAGCAACAGCTTTCTTATATACCAGTTGTTTTATCATGTTTTCATTATTTTTATATCATAATTTCATTAAAATGAAAACTATGTATGAATATTTCATTCCTGTCATTGTTTTTAATAATTATATCAAAGGTCAACCAGAACACCCAAAAGATTTTAAGATACTTAGTAGTACATCAGACACTGTGGTAGTCACATGGTTGGCTGGAAATAATGGAGGACATCCACAAACTTTTGTAATATCATACCAGCAAAAAGGAAAAAATAAGACACTAAAAACAAAACATGTTATAGAAACTATAAACAAAATAAACTATACAATAACTATTTCTGGGCTTACATCTGAAACAGAATACAGTTTCTCGATATATTCCTACAATAGAAGAGGAAACTCCAAACATGACTTAGAATCACTAACTTTTTATTCCATAGCAACTGCAAAAAGTAAGACATTATAATTCATTTTCAGTTCAATAGAGTACTAAGGTTAAAAGCAATAATGGATATATATATATATATATATATATATATATATATATATATATATATATATATATATATATATATATATATATATATATTTGATGCGTAAAATATTTTATATTGGTCGAATAGAAATATATAAAAGGACTCGAAAATAGTCAGTTAAAAAGAATTTAATTATTTACATAATAGCGTTTATTGTTTGACTTCAGTCAATTTCAATTCAGGCTTTTCGAATTAGTTATATAAAATGAGATTTTTCTTCTTATAAATTGCATTGGACATCTTATATATTATCCGGTTTGTCTATTTTAAGTAAGATTCAATGCTTTGGATACAAAATTAATGAGAAACTGCTGAACACCATTTCATCAAAATCATTATTATCAGTATATTTATTTTCCTTTATATATTGTACATTAGATTTTTTGCAAAGAATTGTAGTGATTACAATGGTATTTTCATCGGTGTAGTGATAGGGATCATTGTAGGAGTATTAGGCGAAGGTGTTGTTATTTCAATTCTGTTTTGGAGAAAAGGAAATTTTAATGGAATAAACTGTAGACCAGGTAATAAGATTGCAAGCAATTATTGTAGAGATAATTTTACAGTTTGACATGATGGTTATGGTATTGATGATTTAACATAAAGAATAATCTCGTTATTTAAGAACTTTCACTTCAATTTTTTCTCCTCACACACTTTTCCATTGCCGAATATTTCACGTTCATTTAAAAATTATAATAGTAAACTATAATTGGTTTTGTTATCATTTTCTTGTTACATTTAGTTTAAATGTAAATACTGTTCAAACCGCTTTTTAATCTATAATTTTTTTGAAAATCTAATACGTTTTAGTTTTTCATATTCGATACGCCAATAAAAAATGATCAAGTTAGCCCAATGTTTAATATTTAATCTGAAGTATTAAACAAAGAATAAATAAATGCATGAAATATAATTTATTTGATTATTATTCAGACTAAAAATAAAAGGTTTCATTTTATTAAAATATTTCATTAAAAAGATTTATTACTCAAATCGAGAAAATAACATATATTTATGCAAGCGTTTAATCAATACAAATTGTCAACAAAGTATGTAAATAATCAATTTTCTTTGTTTTGTTTTAATCTAAAGTTAATTTACGATGGAACCATATTAAAATATTAAATGTCAGTATTTTCCGTTGAAATTAGTATTTAGGAATTAAATTTTCAACGATATGTTTTTGTAGGGAAAGCATTTGATAAAGATGAAAATCAGTGAGTATTATTTGATTTTTAAGGTTACTGACATGTGTGTCATATAAGAAAACCAAACTCACACACGTTTTACGTCAAAGTTAAAAGATAAGACTTGATTAGAAATTTGATTTAATTTTATGATAAAGAAAATGAAGAAGTTACCACAAAGTAACACTCATTTTATTAATACTTTGATAAATATTTTACCAATAAGGGTGTATTTTTGTATATATCATCAAAATAATGATTATTTTGCAATAAATGTGCAACGTCTTAACTTCATCTGGTGATGATTTGTTTATGTGTAAGGTTTTATTTTCATTTTTATAACATTAACAAAAGTAACATGTTTATTTGAATTTCAAGACAAAGAACCAAATATGAGGATGTTAAAAATGAAATAGATAGAAACGATGTTTACGATGGAATAAACCCCATCAGAGGAGGTATTCATAATTATAATGATTAACATTTATTATATTTTATATTCAGATAATCATTTTAAAATTGTAAATGAATAGAAAATAAACATGAAATTGCTGTCTAATCGCTTAATTTCATTACTTGCTTTTTCGGATTTACTTCGAGTATATCTAATTACATTAGGTATTACCAGATTAATGTTTTCTTCAGTTGCTTTTGTTTATTCCTTAAATATTCCATAGGTGTATGTTATGAATCTTCAGATGTAAAATTAAATGTTTTAGGCTCTAAAATTGCACTTCATAAACATTATTATATACAGACTACAGCTTCCTTTCTTTAATTCCAAATAAATAACATGTTTTGTGTGCATTTCTTGCTTTTCTTCTTTATGTTTATGTTGTTTTTATAACATGAATGTAATCTTATTTTTCAAGTGTCTTGAAATTTCAGGCGTTGATAACAATAAAAATCCTTAAGGTGAGCGAATTATAATGACAACACTTAAATGTTGTAGAGAACATAATTATCAATGCAAAAGAGATAGCTCTGTTAAGCTTGGATGTTGATTTAAAAAATACGATGCTCCCCTGTGCATTTAAAAGTGATTTACTAGAAGCCGATATCTATGTAAGATGCTTTATAAACGAAATATTTTTACAACCTTAATTAATTTGTAAATATTTTTATAAATAAATTGATAACAGTTTATTCTGTGTTTCTTTGAAAACAAACGTTGATTTTCACAAAAATTGCAGATTAATGCTTATTATATCGATGATAAGAACACTTTTTTTTTTCTATGCAGATACTTTTTAAGTAAGGTAATGGAAGGTGTGTTTTGTAAACATAAAAGTTAAAATTAAAAATAATATATATATATATATATATGATCTGTTTAAGCCAACATGGAGAATACGAAAGTCTCGGTAATAGACATGAATCGACTGCTTATCAGCAAATACATTACAAAGGTAAGAAAAAACCCTTACATATGCAACGTTTCCTGAAGAATTTTAATTTAAATTATGTTTTAATCAGTTACAAGAATCATGATATAAGTTAAAACTTACATCCTTCTATAATGGTGTTTGAGAGTACCTTTGACAAGTTATAGTACATTTTAGAAGGCAATTATATTTAATGATATAATGATATTACTTTTTTTTATAAAAATACATATCATACCAGAATCTTGAAACTACCATAGATTTCTCACATTATAAAGTAACTTACTGTGAAAGCAAAACACATTTACGGATCAAAACTAGTATCAATTAGATAATTAAAATCCATACCATATTAGGTTTTTTCCGTACGATGGCTGGAACGCTAACTTGAAAATGTGAATAAAAAGTAAAAGCTTTCTGTAAACTTTATATGGATTTGCTCAAAGCTTAAAGTATAAGATTTCTTAAAATCTTTTATAAACATATATTTTCCTTTCCATAAATTTATTTTAAAATTTATTATGTTTTGTTTTCCCATTTCACTTTAACGTTATAAGGTTTTTATAATATTTATATTCACATCCAAATTATTTTTTTCTGTTTAAGGTGATGATACCATCGAGATAAGTTCTGTCTACGTGAACACTATTGTAAAATGACAGTGGTAAATAAAAATTAAATAAACAGAATCAAACTACCCATAAAATGTATTTAGAGCTCACTGTAGATACAACACAATATATTGTTAAAAATATGTAATTATGATTATTTGTTATAATATGTATAATGTTTATATATATATATATATATATATATATATATATATATATATATATATATATATATATATGTATATGTATTACTGAAAATTATGAAAAACCACAAAATTATAAATTAAGTCAATATGCTTTTTTGAACGCGTAGCAAACATTTGTGTGAACCTATTTGTTGACAAAGAAAAACGCCCACTTTAAGTAAATGTAAAAGTAAAAGCATGTCCAAATTTTGTTTTTGTTAAAACTAAAGTTTCAAACTTTGATGAACACTAGAACGGGTACCGCTGATGGTTGAGTAAAACTAATATTTTTGAAATGCATAACATTTCTTACCTTCATTTGGAATCATATTAATGTGGAATTTTGAAATAATGTCCATTAACATTTTGGATTATCGTTTTTTATCTATCAACTTTTTCGGCACCTAGTGTCACTGACAAGGAATAATTTGTTTTTTGAAATATGCACGTAAGGCAAAGAAAATTAAATTACACAGTTATTTTTTTAAAATTTTGACAACTAATAATTAACATCATCACATCGATAAACATGTGGACAATTCCAAAAAGCCATAAATATATCTTAAAAACAAACGCAACTAGCTTTTTAGAGGGATAACTACGCAATTTATTTTGAACGTTTTTCTATATTAGAAGCAAAATAAATTTAAATGATTAAGTGTATAATATTGTTAACATTGTTTCAAAAAATGTTTGTTTTCTGTTTGTAAATCCTACATTTATTCGAAGATACGAATATGCAGACATCCAATGTTACCGCGTTATTCATTAAGCAATCAAAATTTAAGGTTTTCAGTTTTCTTGTCTTTTTAATTGTTTTTGTCATTTTGTATTTGTGTTTTCTTCTTGTTACATTCATCGTAATTACAAAAATTACACTTATTTATCAACTTATGTAAATTAAGGAAGCTATAAAATTATAATAGATAAATTAGTAAAAGCAATTTAAACTTTTTTGTCAGTCTCTTTGATATTTTTTCAAAATGTAATTATTATTCTTAATTTAACTGGAGTAAATATCTTGAAATGTAATCGGATTCAGGCCGTTCTTTGACAAAATCAATGCCACAGTCAGAGCTGGTAATGCACTTGCTCCTTGGAAATGTTACTAGCTTACTTTCGTATGTTACATGAAAAAGGTTTATGTAATTTCTTTAAAAAAGCTTAAGACGTTGAATAGATGAAAGGTTTATGTTTTTGTCTAATTTGTAAGTCATCATCAATATACATGACTTTTAAATTGGACGAAAGCATTATACTTTTAACTATTTAAACGTTTTAAGCTCTAGATGAAATACATAAAGCATGTTACTCTAGAAAAATAATTAAAATTCCAAATAAAATAACGTCGTCAGCTGCAATGTTTGTCAAGGTAAAATTTAATGAACGCTTCATCAAAGATTTCCGAAAATAAAGACGAGGTATGTTTTACTGTCCATACATAGTAAAATTAAATATGGACATTCGCTATGATTAAACAAATATTAAAACAAGGAGTAATGTGGAGCGGCAAAATACTGACGCCTAAGTCAAAAATCGTCTTCACCTTTATCGAGCCAACCAGTAATTTGAAGCCTATGACAAAAGAAACTTTTTCTAAATTGTAGTCGATTCCACAGCGGTAGACGCCTTACGTTAGTATGATACCTTGTATTTAAACGGCCATTTACTACATGATACCAAAAATTCAAAGCGTTAAGGTTACACATAATGAAGAATCATTTGAGATTATACGATTCATAAAAAAAAATTACCTGTAACTTACGGTTTAATAATGTTCCGATATTTTATATCGCATTAACAACATTGAATAATTAGGTTGATCCTACACAACATATGTATATGTTGTGTAGGATCAACCTAATTATTCAATGCTTTGCAACTTTACTATATAAATATGTTTTAGCCATGTGGCAAATTCGGGTTAATAACTGTCATTGATCACATGATCATTACAATATGCGTATGGATATTTTACTCTCTAAACTACTTTTCTAAGACGGTTTATAGTAAAACTACAATACAACTTGAAAAAATATAAATTTTAAAATATATATTAAAATAATTCTAAACGAAAATGATCCAAAAATTTCCAATTGTCATTAAAACCCATAATACTCAGACCGTGTGTTTGAAACCATCTGTCTGTAAATTTTTTTTCTCGAGTTATTGAATTTCCTAAAGTTTGTTCAATAAATATAACAAAAATGCTATGGCTGGTCCTGAAGAGTCTTATATATTGTTCACGTACAAGCCACTTTCAAAACGCACCTTTGTCCGTTTTTTAACCGACGTATGCTGCAAAAGTTGAAACTAAATATTCTTATCGCTGTTTGCGGGCGACGGCCATTCAGCACCTCAATGACTTGGGGTACGAAGCTCGGCACATAATGTTTATGTCAAACCACATATGAGAAGCTTCTCCCAATCCTACATTAGAACTATCTCAAGACAACCAAAAAAAGTCTTAGGAACTCGTTGTCAACATTAACTCACCCCGCAATAAATTTGTAACACTGAATCAGCTGTTGTTGTAATGCAACTAAATAGGTCACAATCTGGGTCGCATCATGTGGCAAGTTCCATAAATTCAACGAATTATAATGACAGAAACTATGACTTTCCAAAGCAGAAAACATAACCGTCATCCAATTAACGGTGAGAGTGAGAAATCATTTTCGTGTCAATTTTCGAGACTGTTCATTCGTCCGTCATCCACCTTAGGAAATTAGTTTTTTTTTTAAAAATAATTTCGTAAAATTCTATGAAAATGATTAAATTCATGTTTTAACTTAAATGTGCAAATTAATGTGATGGTTAATAAAATATTTCACAATTTTTGCGAGTTTTGTGTTTGTTTTCATGTTGTACTATATTCTGTTTACATTGTTACGCTGTTCAAATAATAGTTTCTCGTTGAAGGCTGGAAATTCAAATTGATGTCAAAATTAATATAAATATAACCATTTAACAGCATAGCTATGGCAGTTATTGGATTATAACTGCTATATATATATATATTTGCATTAGCCAAACAATGATCAGTTACTGACTGATGTATAATTAGGTTGATCCTACAAAAGGTATCATACGTATTTTAATCAAAACATATTTTTTTTCTATTTGAGAAACATGCAGAGGAATGGATAAATAGATTTTTAAAAAAACAGCAACGCACATCAAAGAGTAAATGCTTCCAATGACAAAACACATTATTAAAATATAATTTTCGAAAACATCGACAAAAATCGTGCTGTCAAAATGTTAATTTCCAACTGTCTTAATATAATTTAAACTATTTAAAACTATTTATTTTAAATTTATATATTTATTACTCATAAGCTGGTACCCCTGCTGCTTAAGTAAAACCCTCGGAGGATATTCTTAACTCAGTTACCAGTACTTTGTGCTGTCAGAAAATGTACCATTTAGCAACATTTTCAAATGTTTTATTTTTGATTTGTTTGTTCATAAAAAGCATTTCTTATCTTGATTTGGATTAACATTATTTTGGAACTTTGAGTTCTTTATTTTTCAACTGCTTGGCTTATGTTTTAAACTATCAAACTTTTCGGCCCTTAGTAACACTAATAACGAATGATTTACCGAAATGTGCACAACAATATTTGACAGGTATTTAGTGTAAGATAATTTTGTATTGAAATATGATTTCAATTGCATGAAATCATATATGGTACTAAGGTATTCACGTGAGATGACGTCAGCAGTTTTCCATCAGTATTTAGAGTTGAAAACTCTGGATTATGTATAGCCCAACGGAATGGTGAACCTCCGTCTTCGATCATGCGACCTGGTGTTGGCTTGTGTAATTTTGAGCTGTTGTGGGCTTTTGAAATACCTCAAAGTAAACGGTTAATTTTGGGTATGTACACGTTCGTACAGTTACACACTTCATACTTGTTTATTAGCGTTTTCTTATGCTCCTTCGATAACATTTTATGAAAACAGTAATTAACATTGTTCGCCAGCTTTGTAAAACATCTTTCTTCAAATCGTCAGAATATAAATAACTGACTATCTCTAGTATTTCATCTGTGGCATTGTAAGCCCCGCCTTCCTCAGAGTCATCATTAAATTTGACACTTTCACCACACTGTTTATGTTCTACTTAACACACAGTATTTGAATTATGTTAAAATAACTTTTAACTCAAGACTTTTTAAATGTTTTCTAATAAATATTCATGAGTTTCCACTTGAGATGTTGTTTCAAATTTGACAAAACCAAAAAATTGTGGTATTTAGGAGTTTAATCCGAAGATAATATTTTATTTTCAATCGCAAAAAAAATAAACTGCAAAATCAAAAACGCCAGAAACACTTTATAATAATTAATAAATCCAAGGCAAAACACAACGGAAAATCGAGTCTATTGTCTCGAGTGGCTACTTTTATATAGTGTTGTGATGCTCACAAATTATAGATACACATGTAGAACTATCGATAAAACAAATGCACATATTTAGCAAATAGCTATATGCGTTTTATCTTGACGCATTAGTATAAAGATTTATTTGTACTAGAGTTCTATATTACCACCAAGACATATAGTTCTTTAAGTCCATTTTAAAAGTTTAATTGTCATAGTTACATGCACACACAAAAATACAAATACATACACTTAGCTTTATATCGTTCATTAGGCAACACTAAGATTAATTTTAAAAACCTTGAAAAAAGGTTACGTTGCAGGTTTTTTGATACCGTGATATCTATCTGCTTAAACAGAACGTCTTTTTAATATTACACATACATTAGTACATTACATTAGATTTAAATGGAAAAGGCACTATTAGAACATGAGTCTTATTCGATAACAATTTTTTTTTAATTATAATGAACTGATGTATTTAAAAAACAATCGCTAAAAGACTAAGTATTATCTATTATCCTGCATAATAATTTTGATTTAACATCTTATTCCAGCATACAAAATAAAATGACTGTAGCTGCTATGTATTAATTTTACTTTGAGTAAACATTTTTGCAAACTCTAAAAACAATAAATTTTGCTCTACTTTGCGTATTATCTAATCCAACTTTCCTTCTATTAAACATTATGTTATTGTTAAGTTGTTTTTCGTGATCGTTTTGACGTCGACTTAGTGATCGTATGGATTGGGATATGTATCGATCGACTTTTCTATGTTTTTGATTTTGGGTCTTTTACAGTTGTGAGTTATAAAAATGAAATTCATCATGCTATGTTTAGACATTTGGCTGTGATATCGACACCTTAACCTTGAACCACTGCGGTAGTTAAGTTGGTAGAGTGCTTACGTCGAATGTGGAAGGTGAAGGCTGATCGAAATTAAAATTTTGTGGTTTTTTTAGCCATTAGAAATGAAAGTCACGGGTCCTTTTAGTGGAATACCTAAAAACGAGGACCAATGTCATGGCAGGCATGCCACGCTAAAAAAGACCCTCCCTCACTGCCATATAAGCGCACTGCAATGATAAAAATTTCTGCCACTTTACCTTCAGCTGGATACGTCTCGATATAAGTGGAATATTTCCCAATTTGAGCAATAAACAAACACGGACGAATAAGCCAGTTTCCTAAGTCACTATTTTGAGATGAGACTTTTCAATGTATTGTTTGTCGGAATTGGTCTCCTGACATAATTATTTTACGAATGGGTTGGCTCGTTTGGGACATCCTGCGACAACGAATTCAAAAAGGCCGTTAAAGTTCGGCTAATAGATTGGAGCTAACAACTGCTGTACCCGAGGAATAGCCTAGAATCCGCATGATACGTCGCTTGGTCCGATTATAGCAAGATGATGTGATGTTGCAATAAAATCCGACAAATAGCATAATTGTTATAAACGACATTTTTCTGATGATAAGAACATTTCAAATTGTTCGGCCCATATTGAATTTCGTTTTGTTTTCAGAAGTTGAAGTATTTGTATTTATTTTATAAATATTTCTTGTGAATGAATTCGTGCACAATTCTTATACATTGTCATTAATGTCTGGTGTTTATCAGATTTCAAATGTGTGGAATAAATGTTCTACATTATCATAACTTTGAGAGAGAGAGAGAGAGAGAGAGAGAGAGAGAGAGAGAGAGAGAGTTTTATTCAATAAGTACATCTGAAGTAGGTTACGTTTTTCAAATATATGTAAATGAACAAAACAATGGAGTAACGCAGACTTAAAAATCATCAAGTGTCTTAGTAAATTTAACTTGTTTTTGTATTATATATTATAACCTTGTTTAACCCTTCCTCGTTCTGTAGAAAATGCGATTTTAATATGGAAATTACCTGGTAATCTTATAAAGATAAATTACATTCTCTCTCAATATATATTTTTAAATTTTTAAAAAACTTGCCAATGGTTACTTTGTTTTAGCCTTTGTTAATAACATACACTTTTTCTATGATTTCAGTTTTACGTTAATTGATTGATTGATTTATTGATGATTGATTGATTGATTGATGTTATAATTATTTTCATTAATTGTAAAATACAAAGTGTGCATAACAAGACTTTAAATCTTGTAACTATATTTCGTTTTTAAATGAAAAATTTCTACCTTAGTTCTAAATTAGCACCAAGTCGTGTATAGTTAAAACTTTCATCAATTTCTCTGAATAACTGTCTTTTTTAACGCGTAAGTTAATGTGTTGATTTTTGTCATATAATTTATTGCGAGTTGTAGATTTTATTCTTCCGAGTATTAAACTGGTAATGACTGAGATGAAAAACAATTAAGAATTAAATTTTCCTTAAAAGTGTCGGAGCGCGCCCTTAAATTCGAGAAATGGTCTTACAAAGACACGAACATTTTGAATGCGTTCTAATTCACATTTACAGGTGTCAAATAATTCGTGCACTCAATCATATTATCGCGTTTTGTATGATTTTCAATGCCTAATTCGCAGCTGTCAGTCTTACACACACACACACACACACACACACACACACACACACACACACACACACACAGAAATATGTGGTGGTTGAAGGGGTTCTGACGCCGCCTCACCATCCTGTCTAGTTCGTCCAAACGATGTTCAATTGGAGAGAAATCAAGACTATAGGCGGCTACTCAAGCGGCTGAATGTTATAATTAGTCAGAAACTGTCTACAAACTCACAACATGAGGTCGAGCATTGACTTGTTGAAAAATGAGATTATGTTGTTAGACTAAAGGAACAGCAACAGGGCGAATTATTTCAAGCACATATCTGACTTCACTCAAAGCCCCACCCAACACACCCAACGTTCACTTAACCCCATGAGAGATTCCACCCAGACCATAATTGATTCTCACTAATGCATGCGTCGGCGAAACGTTACCTATGTCGTCGGTATATACAACGTCCACCATCAGGAGAAAAAAAGTAAACCGCGACTCATAGGTAAAATAGACCACTTTCCATTGCTTGATTGGTATTTTGGGGCATGTGTCGCCAACCAATAATTCGACGGGCGCGACGAGGACGCGTGAAAGGTGATCCGACACATGAACCTCTTTCTTGCAGACCCGCCTCACGTAATCAGTTCCCAATATTTTTCAGGTGTATATGACGGTTATACTTGCCTGTTGTATGGTTAGCAGGTTCAGTGACAGTAACGCACCAATTACGCAGGACGTATAAACCTGTGTTGACGTCGTAATGTTACTCGTGGACGCCCTGTTCGAGGTTGGTCAGCAAGTCTTCCAGTTTCTCTTAGACAACGAACAAGTCGCTCAATGGGACAAAACAAAAACGCTAAACTGCATTTTGATCTCGCATTAGCAACGCAATGGCGTGACGCCTCCGAACTTCCGTTAACCGTGTCATTACCGTAATAATAGGGGTTTTAAGTACTAAAAATATTGTGTAAATCTGGAGTATTAAATGATACGAAAAAACTTTTTTCATAGAAAATCAGAATTATTCTCAACGAAACACTGCTTGCACTAGGAGATATGATATGATATGATATATATATATAGATATATATATATATATATATATATATATATATATATATATATATATATATATGGTAAACCTATCAATTTGTATTTGTATGTCTTGTTCCCCTCTCAGAAAAAAGAATCCAATGATAAGTTAATGAAAATAATGGGTATCTTCGCAGAAAATTAGAATCAAATGCTGAATAAATGAATCGATATAATGTGCATGATAACAAACAAAATGAATCGAATGCTACATGAACGAAGACGGTGAAGATGCTTAATAAACAGATAAAAGTATATGCAGCTTTTAGTAGCTTGATATTTTATTCTGCTTTACTTGCGAAAGTAGTTTTAGAAGTCTTTATTTATTAATCGTGAATTGTGAATATCAGGGATTTCTTAACTTATATTGATGCGGTTGGATTCACTGAATTAAGTTGAGTTAAAAAAGCAGCATACCCCGATGGAAGGCATCTGAAAGTGAATCGATAAATTTATCACAATATATTGGTTAAGCAAGAGGCTATCGCGTTGTAGAAAACATAATATCTCGTAATAAAATTTGGTCTATGTACATACTATATTAAATAACATTAAGTTTTATAAAATGAACGTTTTATTTACAATTGTTCAATGGTATCTTAAGCGATAACAATGTACGATATACTGATAACATTAACAAATCTGCAATTAAGATAATCGTATTGTCGTTTTTGAACTCAAATCAAAAGGTATTTGATCCTACTTGTATGTTAAGTAAATATAAATTTAGGTAAATTACAGTACGTAATCACTTGAAACATTTATTCTAACGAGGCGTCATGTTTCAAAAAGATTCCTGTCGCACGTTATGCCGTTTTTTTAACTGATGTCATGCATGATCAGGCATTGTACTTGATGAAACAGATTGAAGCGGGCACAGATAGTCCAACAATATTAAATTATGCCTGTTTTACAAACTATAACTAATCATCACAAACCAAAGTAGGTTCAATAATAAATAACACAATTTGATTAAATATCAACATTATGTACTTGTCTGAATGATTTATGTAATATTGTCAGAAACAAAAACCGGAGTAGGTTCAGTATCAATTAACATAATTTTGGATAAGAACTTAAAAACCGTTTTAGATACAATCACCTTTATCAAGTCGTTTGTAACACATCGAGAAGTAGATACAATCACCTTTATCAAGTCGTTTGTAACACATCGAGAAGATTACGCGACAAAATGTCCAATAACTAAAAGAAACAATATGTGCAAAGAGCCGATCTGTTCCGATCACTTTATTACGTTTTGTGCCAGAGTGCCGATTTCGGCCGATGTCACACCGATATAGAATCATTGCTATATAATTACAAACTGCGCGTGATGTCCGATTTTATTGTGTTTCGATTAGTCGATGTATTCTGTATGACGCATTTTTGACAATTTATTTCCATATAACTTTTCACTTTTGTCAACCTACTTTCGGTGTTTTCCGCTGCTAATAAAAGACCACAATGTTTACAAGTAAGTCAACACTCGCGGCATTTTAAAAAAGACTTAAATAACTAAAGAACTGAAAAATATTATCCGTATTTTACAATAATATGTCAACATTAGTAAATGACAATATGCAACTAATGAAATTAAATGGGTGACCTTAAATTAGCTGAACAACAAAATTCGTCTTTAACTTACTGCTGGCTAGCATAGCTGCACACGGCGAACAAATTCGTCAATTTTTATACGCCCGTCTATGACGAGACGTATTATGGTATGGCCCAGTCCGTCCCTCCGTATGTCCACACGTCTTACGATAACCCAAGAATGCTTTGAGCAATTCTAATGAAACCTTTTGTGAAATGTTTGTATCTAAAGCAGAAAGCTCCCTTTTGTTTTTGAGATTCGTATGTTTTCTCGTTGTGGAGTTATTGGCCTTTAATTGTCAAATTTTAGGCATTTTTGTATGTTGTAAAGTAATACCACCTATTCCATATACAGAATAGGTGTAGTTATTGAAGAGGGACTTGTTCCTTGCTTTGTGCCTATCGCTAAGGAAGGAGGAGTTCTCCCCCTTTAATTTTGTAAGAGTTAGTTCCCTTGTAAGCATCTCCCTCTCCTCTATTGTTTGTCCTCAGAGAAGGTGGGGTTGAAATAGCTGCAGGAAATTTGAGAGATTAACCACCTTTTTAATCTTTGTAAAAATCGGTTTCAAAGTTTTGTTTATATTATTTGTCTGCAATCATGCAGTTATTTCATCATGGATCTCCCCATGCAATTAGGATGACTATGGATTCGATTCTTTGACTCCCCGATGCTTTTTGTCTTTATCTGGATTAAAAAAAAACAGCATATAAAAATTGTACTACTACGCATTATTAATGCGCATTGAAACAAAGTTGGTGCTGGCGGGGGGTGGGGGTTTGGGGGTTACTTTCATTTGCGTAAAAACGGCACATATCAAATTGTACTACGAACTTTAGTGCATTTTGAGATATTGATTGGGTGGGGTATATCTCTATCGTACAAAACGCGCATATACATACATATACTATTAGATAGATAGATAGATAGATATATGTATAACCAATAATGTTTATATATTTATTTACTTTTATGAGTCATCATGAAGAGAAAATCAACATTAGCAGTTCCTCAAACAAGGTCAAAGTCAAGCAAAGTAAATAAAGCTGCTACTTCCATATTAACGAATGAAGGAATACCTGACGAGCACTCCAGTACAAGACCTGCAGCAGAAGAGCATACACAGCAGACAGAGCCGTCTGTTTTCGTACAGTTTCCTGTGGCAGTGTCAGAGACAACAGGAACAGGTAACGACAATTCTTTGTTCCACAACCCAAAACCTATTATTAGTATGATAGATTGCCTAGGGCTTAATGTTTCGCAATCAAATAAAGATAAAATACAAGCTGGGAAGTATATAGAAGTTGGGCTCCTTCTCGACAATTCTGTGTCCACGTGAACAGCGATTATATCTAGCTGGAGGAGAACTAGTCACCAAGGAGGCGAGACCTAGTAAAGTTCAGTCCATTGAAAAATGGACCGATGCTTTCCTCGTTTATACCAGCATTTTCACAGCCGCTCACCCTGGAAGGCACCAAGAGTTTTTCAAATATATGTCCACAATCCGACTTGGGGCTGCTCGTTATGCGGGTACTGTCTTGTGGCTTTATGATGAACAATATAGACTCAGAAAAAGCATAAATCCAACAAGTTCTTGGGCTCAGATTGACCATGAGCTGTGGATGCTTTATATGGCAGGGAGTGGCAATGTAGGCCAAGTGGTTTCCACGAAATACAAGTGCTACACATACAGTTATCAGGGTTAGTGCTTTAAAGCAACCCGCATTTATGCCCATAGTTGTAGCAAGTGTGGGGGATCACCCACCTCTCAGTTGTTCTTTTCAAAGGCATCCACATCTTTGATTTCAAACACAGAGATTTAATGACCCAAGAGGCCAATTTAGCACCCAGAAATTTCACTTTCATACACCAACTGGCCCCAGATTGCAAATTGGACAACGATTTATGGACCCTAGGCCCTTCTCCAATTAACTTGACAGAATTGGATAAAGAGCTTGCAACTTATCCTGACAAACTGGCAGCAAAAGAGATTTCTGAGGGTTTTCGTTTTGGTTTCAAACTTCAGTATTCTGGACCCCGTCTAAGTAGAAGCAGTCCAAACCTTAAATCAGCTTCTGAACAGCACGTACATTTAAAAGAAAAAAATGAGAAAGAGGTTTCATTGGGAAGAATTTATGGTAAAAAAATCCCATCTCCAACTTGCAAATTTCTCCCTTTGGCGTTGTTCCCAAGTCAGATTGGGGTTGGAGAATGATAACACATCTTTCTTATCCTCTTTCAAACAGCATAAATGATTACATTGATCCCAAACTTTGTTTTGTTCATTATTCATGCTTTGACAGGGACATAGAAATGATAAGATACTTGGGTCATGGGGCCTTTTTAGGAAAAATGAATTTTTAAATCTGCATTCCGCATTTGCCCAGTTTCTCCCACTGATTTTGATCTTTTGGGTTTTAAATTTGAAGACAAATACTACTTTGATAAGACACTCCCTATGGGTTGTTCCATTTCATGTAAAATATTTGCAACCTTCTCTACATTTATTCATTGGTTGGTTCAGTCCATCTCTGGTCTAGAAACTTTAGATCATTACCTAGATGATTTTATTTTTGCTGAGCCTTCGTCAAACAGGGATTGCGAAAAACTTATGAAATGCTTTAGTTTAATTTTCAAAAAAACTGGGGGTTCCAATTGATGAAGACAAGACTGTTGGACCCGCGACTCTCTTGTTTTTTTTAGGTTTTGAAATTAACACTAGAACCATGCAAGTCAGAATTCCCGAGGATAAGTTGCAGGTCTTAACCCTGCTGCTTAAACAGTTTTCACAGCAACGCAAAATCGTCCTTAAAGGTTTACAATCTTTGGTGGGTTCATTAAATTTCTTTTCACGGGCTGTCAGTCTAGGCAGGGCATTCTTTCTTTTCACGGGCTGTCAGTCCAGGCAGGGCATTCAATAGACTCTTCTATCAAGCGACGAGCAAAGCCTCTAAACCCTTTCATCTAATTCGAAAAGCCATGAAGTCAGATATGAAAATGTGGTTGCCGTTTCTGGCTAACTTTAATGGGGTCACATACTTCCCAGATACCAGCTGGACGAGCAGTAATGTTTTACAGCTGTTTACCGATAGTGGGGGTTCTCCTTTACTGGGTTGCGGGGCTTACTTCGCAAATAAATGGGCCTACTTTGGTTGGCCTGACACCTGGGCGAAAGAGTATATAATGTGTGATATAACATTTCTCGAATTGGTGCCAATAATACTAGCGATGATGTTGTGGGGAAAATGTTTCAGCAATAAGAAAATAATATTGCAGGTTGACAATACAGCATTAGTTGCAATTTTAAATACCCAAACATCAAAGTCTGACCATGTAATAGTGTTGCAACATCGGTTAAAAATCATAATCGATCATCGGTTGGAATCGGTTGGTGCTTCCGATGCGATTTTACCGATTATAATCGGTTGGGTTTTATTTTTTTTTAACGTATTCTTTTTGAATTAAAAAGCTATTGAGTGGAATTTTTCACGGTGTTCTCTTTATTATAAAGATGTAGATATACACTCTACATATACACAAACTCTAGCACTATGTTTTAGCACTAAACTAGCACATTTCTATTTACTCTGGCTTACTGTATATGCACCCATTGGTTCTAAGTAATCTTTTTACTTCGTAACATAAAATGTATGCATTGGTCGGCTCACTAGAGTTCATCATGGCGCCAGCCATGTGGCTTGTGAAAACCGGAATTTGTTAGCGCTTTGTAAAACACAAATAGAAACGGCGAAACACGGATTCCGGAAATTTAAACGATGATCGATTATGACAAAATATAATCGATAATCGCAATCGGGAGGGTTCAACACGCCGCTAATCGATTCCTTCCGGTAATCGTTTCATCACTACCATGTAATGCCCTTGATTCGGTCCCTTGTACTAAGTAGCTAACAGAATAACATCTTATTTAGGGCACAGCATATCTTATAATATTGCTGATTATATTTCTCGAAAACAGTGGGACAGATTCAGGGAGTTGGCACCAGCAGCGGAGGCGGACCCGGAAACAATCCCGGGCGAATTCTTCCAGTTGATCTAGAATGAAGTAGACAGGCTGCTTAATGCCTCTTTTGCACTGAACACACACAACGCTCATTCAAATGGTCTAAATGCCTTCAGGGAATTTAGAAATTATTTCAGGTAAAGTCAGATATGGCCACCAAAATTTGATCATGTTGTTCACTTTATTGCTTATCTTTCATTACGCAACTAAGCTCCAAAGACTGCAAAGTTGTATGTTACAGCAGTAAGGACACAGTGCAAACTTCTTAATTATGAAGATGTTACAAAAAATTTCATAGTTCTGAAACTTTTAAAAGGTATGGGCAAGGTAAAAATAGAAAGGATGCAAGACTCCCGATCACTCCATCCTTGCTGGGAAAAATTTTAAAATACTTCCTGTGGTATGACATAACCATTATGAAACCCAATTATTTACTGTAGCGTAGCCTTTGGCCTTTTTTTTTTATTTTTTACGAGTTGGCGAGTTAGCTGTAACCACAGGGAAACACACAGATAATATAATCGCAGTAACTGACATAAAAGTCAATCAATCCCCGTCACCGTCTGTTGAGTTATTTTTACGGTATTCCAAAACGGACCAGTTAGGCTTCGGAACTTGCATCCTTATCCCAGCTGTTGATGACCGTTTATGCCCTGTCAAGGCTTTACAATCATATTTGGCTTTGCGTCCACAGTTTAAGGGGCCTCTACTTTGCCATTACGGGGGTGCCCCAGTAACCCGATATCAATTTGTAGCTGTCCTACGCAAATCGCTACATAAACTTGGAATCCTGGCAATGCACTACAAGGCACATTCTTTTCGTATTGGGGCAGCAACCAGTGCAGCTATGGCAGGTTGTCCCTGTGACATTATTCAGTCTGCTGGGCGGTGGCGCTCTGATGGCTTCAAGTTTTATTTGCGTTCCCCGGTAGCTCACATACCTACGATGTTATTTTGTTAGTACAGTCGACTCCGGTTATAACGAACTTGTAGGGAGCTGATCGATCACCTCGTTATAGCCGATATTCGTTATATCCGAAACCGGAGGTCGGGGAAGTAAAATGACTTTTATTTATGAGTATATAACAAAGACATGTACTTACTTTATTGTTGATTTAATACCATTATTAACCTGACTTAAGTCCTATAAAATGTTTATTCCTGGTTATGTTACACATTATTTACATATTTCACCATTATTTACATTACATATAAAATGGTTACTCTTCTTGTCATAATAAATCTTTAGCAGTTTAGGTCCTATTTGAAAAAGTCGGTTATTCGACCTTGTTTTTTGGTATCATCATGAGTAATGAATTTTCTCATATCCTGAGAGAACTGAACAATTCAGTCGGTACATTACCTCTCTTTTGCATAAAAAGTTTCAAAGATTCTATACAGTTTACAGCGTCAGCGCACAAACATTTTTTTCTTGTTGGAATTTGATCATCATCGCACTGCTCAGTGTCATTTTGTGCAAAATTAGGGAAGATCATCATCCGAGTCATCATCCGATTGACAACTGTCAAAAACAAACCCCGCCTTCTTAAAACAATTTTGCATGAGGATGACTGAAACCTTGTACCAAGCCCTATGCAGCCAATGTATTGCCAATTTTGAATTAATAACGGGGTCACTAATATTCTTTTAATAGTTTTCAAGAGGTAATCGATAAGACACTTGCGATATGAAACTTTGGGGTTTCGAATTACACCTTCGTCCATCGGTTGCAGAATGGAAGTGGTGTTAGGGGAAAACACAATCTTTACTGATTTTAGTCCATTAATGACAGAATGAGCTGGGCAAGTATTAACAAAAAGTAGAATTTTTCTTTCTTTTTTTTTTTCTTCGTCATGGTTTTATCAAGAAATCGAACCCACTTTTTTAAATTAGTTACGTTAGACATTTTAAAACACGTGTAAAAACTTCATTCATTAATAGAATAATATTTACTACAACATAAATACTACTCATCATTAGTTCCAGTTGATTGACTTTATTATCAGCGTTGCTACATAAGCCGGTAAATATTACATCAGTATTTGTAATCAGGTATGCGCCGTCACAGCTGACAGACTTATGAGCACTCGTTATAACAGGTGATTTTTACATACTTTAGGTTACGAAGGGGCAAGTATTTGCGATATTTCTTTGTAACCGATCTCGTAATATGCGGTAAGAAATAAAAAATATAGACACCACGGACAAGGAAATTAAATGACCTCGTTAAATGCGATATCTCGTAGTAACCGATCTCGTAATAGCCAGAGCCAACTGTATATACTGACATAGTATTTAAGTCTTTCAGAGACACGGTGGGTATGGTGCGGGGGTTCATCAATTATACAGAGGGCATTTTGTGCATCCCGTCAACGATGTGGTGGGGCTAGTTTGGGCCTTCAACAACTAAACATTGGGGTTTGGTGGCAAGATACAGTGGTTTGCAGTGTGGCCAGCTACTTCAAAGAATTGTTTTATTACTGCAAATTAAAAATCCTCCAAAATTTTTAATTGTACAATGTGATGGTAATGATTTGGGAAGAATACCTTTAGGTGATTTACGAAACTTATTGAAACAAATAATACAGACTCTAGCAAAGCGGTTACCACACACAAGAATTATTTGGTCTCAAATACTTCCTCAATTACAATGGCGTTATTCGTGTGATCCTCTTGCCATGGAGAAGGCAAGAAAACGTGTAAACAGTGCAATAGCAAGAGTTTCCATATGTTGTTGTGGGGCATATATGAATACCCAGATATAACAATACATTCTCCTTCACTTTGCCACTCTGATGGTGTTTGTCAAGTGTAGGCACTAATTGTTTCCTTAATTCACTTCAAGGAGGCATTGAATACTTTTCCTTATCCCAAGGTTTTGTATTTTCCCAAGACGCTGTCTTATAACCATATATACATATAATTTGGTCCGGCTGAGTTGAATTTGTTCGCTCCCCCACCGATCTGGTGGCGGTGAACTTGACATAGTAGCACAATTTTCCTAACTTGTCTAGTTCATATGGCGAACACGGTTCCCAAATTCAACATTTCGTACGTACTTGACCGTTGTTCCCAGGGTCAGGTTCACTATATTGTGTGTTATTATCATTTAAAGCATTGATTGATTAGCAATTTTATAGATCTTTTACCATGTGTTCATATAGAGAAAAAGTATAGACATTATTGGCAAATAGAGCAGCATAGTTTTTTTACTATAGATATTTAGTGACATTATGTAACTACTTGATAAATGTATATGTACATGATGATTCATTTTAAAGATGTCGGTTTAATTGTTTAAATATGTTTGATTTATCGATTATGTTTGATATATTGATCATACTTGATTTATTGCTTATGTTTGATTTATTGATTTATATTGATATTGATTTTTGTGGGCTGCCAAATATATTGGGGTCGGCAGCCCAAAAATAACAATCAACTAGCCGTGACCAAATATTCGCCAAACGTTCCCTTATTGTAAACATGCATTAATATTTAGCAAAATAAATTTTTGTGTTAATACCTGTTTGTGTCACTTCTTCAACAACTGAATCTTCCTTTAAACTATTTAAATGAATCTTATGTTATATTTTTATCCATGACAGAAAGCACCCTTTCGTTTTTGAGATTCCTTTTTTGTCACTGCGGAGTTATGGGTCTTTTATTGTCATATTTAAGGCATTTTTCTGCATGTTGTATAATAACTCGAAAATGCTTTGAACAATTTGAATGAAACTTTTGTGTTATATTGGTATCTATGGCAGAGAGCTCCCTTTTATTTTTGAGATTCGTATGTTTTCTTGTTGTAGAGTTATTGGCCTTTAATTGTCAAATTTTAAGTATTTTTGTATGTTGTAACTCAAAAATCATTTTTTATGAAATTTTTTGTGTTATATTTGTCCTATAATCAAAAAGGTTTGTGAATGAACATTGAGACATAAATTTGCTACTCTTGTTTTGAAAAAAATAATATGTTTCAGCTAAATGTCAAGTTGTTTAAGACATTAAAAAAGAAGTTTAAAAATCTTACGGGCGTATCATGCGCTCCAGGCGCAGCTGTCTATTGTTAGATGCTTCGCCATTCCTCAAAGCAATAGATGTGCCATACGATGATGCCCTTCTACGATGTAAAATCTCAACTGTTTACTTGCAAGCATGTCGGTTTTTGGCAAACATTTTTAGTAACTGACACGAGGTATCAAGTTGTTTTGGTACAAGTCAATTCAGCACCACCGTAAACGATCATTTCGGCACCGATTAAAAGTCAATTCGGCACCCACTACGATTAAATTCAGCACAAAAATCGGAACCAGTAAAAATATATATGATTAGTTTCAAAAAAGTATTTTTGGTTTTCATGTTTGTGTACAGATTTAATATTTGTTTGTTTTTTTTTTTAATTTAGTAAGTTTATTTACAAGATGTTAATTTTTACATTTATCATACATATTATGACAAAGATCACTAGACCATGTATAATCATCATATAACTTCCTTTGAAGTCGGGTACCAAAGACGGCAGAAAGCAAGTGATATTGGTCTGAAAAGACCGTATTTTGTTGGTACAGGTATTAGAAATTTGATAAGAATTTCATTTGAAGTGTACAGATCAGGGCTTGTGGAACATAGAAATACAACATAAGCTAAATATGATGATATTGATGATTATCATTATTATTGTTTTTAGTTGTTAATTACGATTTTCTGTGTTTTAGCTAAATTTTTTGATGACCTATTGCCGGTGCGGAATTGACTCGGTACCGAAATGACTTGGTGCCAAATTAACGGCATGTTGACGTCACGTACATGCATTTTGCAATAGTGACACTGAAAAATTACACATTTTCTTTTAAAATGACGTAACAACATTTTAAATTCGTAATAAAAAAAATCAAACCTTGTTGAATCACAATGTCTTTTTATTATAAAACATAAATTGTTTGTTGACCTACTTTGTGTTTTGTAGTAGGCAACAGATGTTTCCTCATTTGGCCGCCTTCCAAGTGTGTCACAGCCAACGTAAAAAATGTCACATGATATAAATGCGCCACTGTTCACAAAATAGTTCGGTGTTTCGATAATGATATCGAACATTTTATTAAAGAGACAACGTTTGTAATTATAAGGATTGGTTTTCAATTTTTGCAAAGTAATTGAAGTATAACCCGACTATGACGGATAACAAATTTTGTATAAAACAGCTTCGCTACGCTACTTCCAGTATGGCCGGTGTGTGGTTTCGCGTTAATTTTAAAGATGAAGAAAGAAATGAGAACTTTTTGGAACATATTGGAGTTCGGAATATGCCTGCTAGAACTGCACTGCCAATTCACTATTTCTATCTAATATGTACGGCTAATTTAATTAGAGAAGACAGACAAATAAGCAAGCATCTACCGTGATAAAAATAACATAAATATTATAAAATATTTAAATAACATATATATTGTAACAAATAGTTTTAATGTTTTAATAAGTATTACAATATACAAATATATTCAAAACCCATGCTGTATATGTATACATATATAATTGTACACAATATTCATACTTTATACAAAAATAAAACTATACAAAAGTATAACATTGTATAAGCAAGTAATGATCTACAAAGGTTTGGATATGACTTACTGTAAGCTATTTCTGATGCCTCCCTATACTTTCTTCTTTAAATCACAATTATTTAAAATTCATTTACCCGAATGCATTTTAAGATCCATTTTCATTATGTTTTTATTGATAGATACAGAATATGTTGATATATTGATATCCGAAATTTTTATTTCATCTATTTTCTACTACTGAATCAAACCGAATGGTTGTCGAAGTTACAACATTTAATTTCGGGAAAAAAAACTACAATCTGATCAAACTATGAGTATCGGGTTCATGATTTATGTGTTATCATTGCCGAATTTTATGCCCTCGCAAAAGTAAAAGGGGTATACTGGAATCATCTTGCCTGTCTGTCTGTCCGTCCATTCGTAGACACAATTTGACCGGAGTTAAATACAGTTACGTGTGATACAATTTTTCTGAAATTAGGCAGTTGTTAGACATCATCAAAACCTGTGCACCTACAATTATGAGTTCTATCAGATATATTTTGTGGATTTATTGCTATTTCCAGACTTAGAATTTTCACACTTACAATTGGGGAGTACATACAATTTGTCTAAAGGTTTATTAAATATGTATGATATAATTTTCCTGGAATTATGCCCAGATATTAAGAATCTATGCAGAGATGACAAGCATCATAAGAACCCATCACCCACGATCAAATCTCCTTCAGAGACAGTTATATGTATATATATTTTTTTGCCTTATTGTTATCTTGAGTGTATTCAAGTTCTCACATAAAACCCCTCAATGAAATAACAGGTTTGCATCACAATGTCTGAAAAAGATTGTATTTTATTGAGACCATTATCAAGCTTAAGGTTGCTAAATTTGGAAACCAATAACAATTACAGAATTACAAAGGCCGGTGCTGACCTACTTAAATTACCCAGGGTTTAGCAATTAAGCATATATGGTAGTGGGGTGGTCTTAATTTCATGGTGTTGTAAACATGGGTGTATACAAACCCATGTGGTTATATGGATGCTATTGAATATAACACATACCAATTAATACAACAATCTTGCATTTAAGTTGTTTAACTTACTGTCAATATTTATTTACAAACATATTCATAATTTTCTTTAAATTCATACATTAATCCACAGTAAATCCAAATGAAAATTAAACAGAATTAATGAATTTTATACAAATATCTTTTCCAAATGTTATCTCTAAACATATATGTACATTTTTGTATAACTTTTCTTCCAACGCAAAGTTCCTGCAGTAAACAAATTTCTAGATGTCCAAACAGAAGTATGTTCACCATCTACATTTTCATTCCAGTGAGTAAAAGCCAAGTTAGTTCTCTATCACTAAATACAATTCGTTTGTCCTGGTATATATTAACAGCATTGTTAATACTTTCAACATAGGATGTGCCTTTCCTGTATCTGTAGTCTTCTGCATATTTTACATATTTGAATTAAATAAAAGAATATTTAATAATTTTTCGGCGTGTAGATCTGTGAACACAATACGAGATATTTCATAATTTAATCCAGTTTACATCTAGACGTAGAATGACAATATGTATGATTATTTTTGTAGTGTTCTGTTATGTTTGTTAAACTCAACCGAAGTGCATCTGCATCACCTCTACAATTTTTACTGACCAATAAATATGGATGCAAATAGGTTCAACCTTGTCACTAAGTTTAAATGCCCAGATTTTCCTTCTAAGTTTAATGGTCTATGTGCAATTTTTCTGCAATGATGACCTGATTTTTTCAACTCCATACCAAGTGTCATTTTGGTTAACAGATTGGCATTCCTCCTTTATGTATTTATTAATAGACAAATTTCTATCATGGGTATAGATACCAATAGCTACAATTTTCCAGATAAATAGTTATATAGCCGCACTGTGCCAACTTTTTCATGCCTTTGTGCTTTTGGATCATCATTTTTGTGATGTTTTGACAGGAAATTATTTTGTGACACTTTTCACCAATTGCGACAATGCTGGAATCTTGAGCATTTTTTCGTCGGTCGAGTCTTCCATCAGTCAAAACATTAATTTTCCTTTCTTCATTGGCACTGAAACTTATCTCCTTTGACAGTACTTGGGAAATTAAATCTTCGTATTCTTCCTGTATATTTGTTTTATGCTGTTTGAAAAAGGCATTAAGTTTTTCTTTATTAATCAGTCCGATTCTGGAACTTGGCAAAATCTAATGTAGTGAGAAGGAAGCCTTCCACTACATAAATAACCATGATTAATTTTGTTGTTAACTAAAAATGCGTTGTTTGGCGAATACGGTAAAGATTACCATAAACACTTGTGAGAATGTTTGCACTGAAGATGTCCTGTTATATCATGTCCTCTTTCTGTCAGCTTAGTTACTCTCAAAGTATCACTACAGATTGTTTTGTGGAACTGTGTTATCTGGACCAAGTTTTTCATAGAAGATTCAGCACATAAAAATATCCTTCCGTTGGCATCTTTTTTCTGTACTTGTAAGTAAGAAATTGGTACAGTAGGTGACTTGGTAATAGTGATGGTTCTTCTGATTTCTTATGCCAATGATCTAATGAAGCTTCCAAAGTCTGTAAATTTCCCATTGGTTTTTCATGCTTTTTTGTAAGGAGGTCTTTAACATTTTGTAGTTTTTGCAAAATCTCAAACTTTTTATCATCATTTCCAGCAAATTCAATTCTAAGATAAGGCTCATTTTTTCTCTTTTTTATTGGACTAGGCATTTTGTATCACAAGTTTAAAGTGGGAATAAGATTGAAATTCATTTTTATTTTAGAAATTGATGCAAAGTTGGGAATGTTTATTTGTCTAAAGGATTTAACATCTGCAATTAAACAACAAGTTTCAGCTCTCAGCTTTATTGACCCATAAATTCTTTAACCTTGGTGAAATATTTAGATGAATAGAAAGAAATAAGGATTGTCATTAGTTCAAAGTACAATATTGCGGGAGAGGAAATTATCAAAATACAAAAATGTTAGCCTTGGGGGTTACAGATGAACAAAACTCAAAAGAAGTTGAAGTTATTGAAAAACCAACTGAATTTTCACAGAAATTATTTAGTGAATCTTGTCAAATTGAAGGGCGGTATTTTGTTATTTCACAAAACAAAGAGGTTAATGAATGCCCTTATTGCCTCTTTAGACCATGTATAACAAATGCAAGTAACAAACAAATGTAATGGGAAAATGGACAGCATGATGCACATGCTAATTATTCCAGTCTAGGAAAAAAACTTTGATACAAATCTATATCACAGAAATGTATAGTAAGATCCCAGATATTTGGGAAGAAAACAACAGGCAATGGCTCAGGACCTAGGAATTAGACATTTTGTTCATCATAGAAGAAATTTAATGCCTAAGTGTGTTGTTATTTTAGTCAGAAATTGGTAACCCAATCCTTCAGACAAACCATACTTGGTCATATGTAGGAATAAAATTTAGTTTATACAATAGATCAAATACAATTTATATTTTACTGTATTTATTAAATTCAAGCATGGCATTACAACATACTACATGTACAGAATATGGAAAAAATAATTTTTTTATATTGTAGCATTTAATAAAACATTATCAAGCAATTTTTTTACTTAGTAACGTGTAGACTTCCTGTTAATATATATCGTATTTTCTCCATCCACTGCTGTCCATTTTCTGTTCAAATTTAAAAAAAATGTTCACTGCTTCATGTTTTTGTCAATAAAATAATCAAAACATATTTAATTTTTTTTAACCAAATGAACCCTTGAATGCATGATATATAAGCCTAGTCATATGATACTTTTCAAAATATATTGACAGAGAGAAAATTAAAAAAACCTTCCCAAACTTGAAAGCTGACAGAATTTTGAATTTCCCCCATGTTTTTTTCTGATTGGTTGCAATTTATACCCTGCTGCCGGTCTTTAAGGCTTTTTAGCCATTATATTGAATATGGGAATTGTGAAGAAAACCAACAATTGCCGAATACTGGAACCAAACCCCTAAAAACCAGGTTACCTCGTGGTTCCACACAGTAATACCAAGGAACAGATTCCAATTAATATTAAAGATTTAACATCTAGTAGACAAAAAATACTGCCTTCAAGAAAACAAAAACCACACTTTGTTTATAAATGGCTTGAAAGGCCGATTTGCTTTGCAATAGGAATGTTCTATTTTGTCAATAGTTGATTTAAAAGGTTTCAGATTTTTAATTAAACTTACTAGAACTAATTAAGCATCCGAAAAGTAGACATTGCAACCCCTTTAGACACCAGACTGGCATTTACAGGACACACAATTATGATTTATTATTGGGAAATGAAAAATGACTATACAGGACAAAGTGAAAATATTTGAAAAAAACGAAATGTAATCGATAAAAGGTTACCCTTGATATATATGGCTAATTTAAATTACTTCATCGAAAAAAGTTAACTATATTGTCAGACATTCCTTTTAAATGAAGAAACTACTGTACATGTAGAAAGATATTTATTTTTAATGAATAATGAATTTTCAAAAAATGTGTTTTATTCCAATAATGCGACTGAAAGTTGAACTTTTTTATTTCAGACCCGATGCAAAATTCATCCTGTAAACAGGATGTTCAAAAAAATTTTATGTACTGAAAAAAGAAATTTGCATAGATGAAAGTTCAGTTGCAAGACGAGGAAGAACGTCCTTGCTTCAATATATACCAACAAAACATGCAAAATTTGGTATAAAGTTTTCGTACCACCGGCTATAATTCTCTATTTAAGTTGTTATCTTGGAAAGCAGTTCCAGCCTGTCTAACACGTCAGTCAGGGAGAAAAAATAGGGTTTGAACTGCTTAAAGAATGTGATTTACTAAATAAAGGCTATCATCTCGTTTGTGACATTTTTTTTTCTGTTCGTTGCAAATCGCCCGTGAACTTTTACAGTATAATACATTTATGACAGGTACATTAAGATCTAATAGAATAATGAAAAAATCTGTAAAGGAAGCTAAATACTTATCTAAAACCTGGTAACTTTTCCTTAAAGCCTCCTTAAAGCTGCCTTAAATGTCTCTTTAAGGACCTTTAAGGGAGCTCTAGGGATCCTTAAATATGCCTTTAGGAGTCTTTAAGGACTCCTTAAAGATCCTTAATGGAACTGGAATGTTTAGGATCTTTAAGGAGGCTTTAAGGATCTTTAAGGAAAAATTTATATTTCTCCTTTTTTTTAAAAAAAAAAACAAGAGGCCCATGGGCCTTAACGCTCACCTGAAGATTTGTCCAATATTGTTTGCAAAGTGCAGTAGACAATATATTACGTACAGAAACTTTAAAAGTTTTCTCAAGTTAAAAACTCCCACAAAACTTAATCAGAAATATATCCACTCACATTTCATTCATAAGTAGCTTATATAATATACATGAAGTAACTGTAGTGCAATGAATAATTTCCAAATCATTAATCAATTTCAGTATATTAATGCAGCTCTGTCCTTGACCTTTCAACATATATGGCCTTGAACCATATATGATTGTCATGTCAATACCTATAATATTCTAATATACATGCCTATGCTTGAAATTAATAGCTTTCAAGATAATAAATAATTTACGTATTCCTATGTTGATATGACCTTGACCTTTGAACATATAAACTTGAACCATATATCAAAATGATCATCATGTCAATACCTACAATATTCTAATATACATGCCTATACAAAAACTTAATAGTTTTCAAGATAATTAGCAATTTAAGTCATTTTCTGCAGCTGTGACCTTGACCTTACAACATATGACCTTGTACAATATATCACAATGATCGCTGTCACAATACCTACAATATTCTATTATACATGCCAATACAAAAACTTAATAGTTTTCAAGATAATTAGCAATTTAAGTCATTTTCTGCAGCTGTGACCTTGACCTTACAACATATGACCTTGTACCATATATCGAAATGATCGTTGTCACAATACCTACAATATTCTATTATACATGCCAATACAAAAACTTAATAGTTTTCAAGATAATTAGCAATTTAAGTCATCTTCTGCAGCTGTGACCTTGACCTTTCAACATATGACCTTGACCCATATGTCAAAATGATCATCATGTCAATACCTACAATATTCTAATATACATGCCAATACAAAAACTTAATAGTTTTCAAGATAATTAGCAATTTAAGTCATCTTCTGCAGCTGTGACCTTGACCTTTCAACATATGACCTTGACCCATATGTCAAAATGATCATCATGTCAATACCTACAATATTCTAATATACATGCCAATACAAAAACTTAATAGTTTTCAAGATAATTAGCAATTTAAGTCTTCTTTTGCAGCCGTGACCTTGACCTTACAACATATGACCTTGTACCATATATCGAAATGATCGTTGCCACAATACGTACAATTTTCTAATATATATGCCACTACAAAAATCTTAATAGTTTTCAAGATAATTAGCAATTTAAGTCATTTTCTGCAGCTGTGACCTTGACCTTTCAACATATGACCTTGACCAATATATCAAAATGATCATCATGTCAATACCTACCATATTCTAATATACATGCCTATATAAAAACTTAATAGTTTTCATGATAATTAGCAATTTAATCTTTTTTTGCAGCTGTGACCTTGACCTTTCAACATATGACCTTGAACCATATATCAAAATGATCGTCATATCAATATCTACAACATTCTTATATACATACCTATACAAAAAGTTAATAGTTTTCAAGATATAGTGACAAATAGATAATTTTTAGCAATTTCCCCACTCAGTGCCTTATAATTTCCCCATTTTGAGCCCCATGGCTACCATTTGTGGAATCTGAAAATAGATGACCTAATGATGTTATAAATGAAATTACTAAGGTATATCTCTTGTAGATTCAAAGTAGAAGATTTTCAAAGTTTTCCACTCTTTCCCCCTTGTGGAACACCAAGGTGACTTAACTCCTTCATTTGTGCAAATCTGAAAGGGCTTCACACAGGCATGATGGTAACCAAGTTTCATTAAATTTTGCCCAGTGGTTTTGGAGGAGAAGATTAAAATGTAAAAAGTTAACGCACGACGCATGATGCACGACGGACGACGCACGACAGACGACGGACGATGAACCATCGCAATAGCTCATCTGAGCAATGAAATATTATTTTCATCATTTTCTTTTTTAAATTTTTATTTGAAAAAAACTATTGCATGTATTAATTTTGAAAACATAAAGTGATAATAAATTAATTGTTTTATAATTTTTTAATCTCAAGTTTTTAATTTTATTTATTAATTTTATTTTTATTTATTTATTATGTTCTTTAGTCTAATTAAATGGAAATTACAAGAAATTTTAACATTCAACTCTTCATTTGGTATCCCCTCTCAACGGGAATCGAACCCTGGTCCCTCAAGTTAGGAGTCCATTTAGCTATGGAAGAAATAAAATGAGGTTGATAATTATAAAATATGTCCCTAACAATATGCAAATGAGATCACGTGACTGAAAGAAAGCAAGTGGGATATTTTTCATTTATTTGTGAAAAATTTTCTTTTATTTCTTTTAAAATATCACTTACAACAAAAGGATCAAATTAATTTTATTCATTTATTTTTATAAAAAATTCATATATAATTTGCTGCAGTCATCATTTTTATCTATATATAGAAATTTAATTGCATTAGATAAAATATATGTTGATAGGAATGCATTCCAAAATTTACCTGTAATATACTTGTATATCTAACATCAATCAGCAAGATCGTGTTTGTTGATCAAGTGTATTAATCACTTAATTAATTGGGTTGATGACATCTGTTTTTTCTAACCCCTTTAACTTGAAAATTATTATTACAAGTATTTATATATGTAATATTTAGGGATGTAACTGATACAGAAGAAGCAGTATGATAACTATGCAAACAGCTTTTTAATTAAATAATTGGCCATAATGTCCAAAAATAAATAATAATATAATATAAATAAATAAATAAATAAATAAATAAATAAATAAATAAATATGGTCTTTCCGAGTCTATTTTCAACAACAACAACAACAACAACAACAATTTTTTATATATCTGCTCTTAAAGATAGACATGAAAAGGAATGTGCTGCCTGTTCTGATAGGAAAAACGGAAACCGGAGAAGAGCAAGGGCACGATGTAGAACATGCAAAAAAGGGTTGCATCTAGCATGTAGAAAACGTCATTAACCTTCTTAGACCCGGAAGGACATTTTTGTCCTTTTCTAGCTTAGACCCGGAGGGACATTTTTGTCCTCTTCTAGCTTAGACCCGGAAGGACATTTTTGTCCTTTTCTAGCTTAGACCCGGAAGGACATTTTTGTCCTTTTTCTCATATAATTAGTCTTTTTATCAATTTAAAAAAAAGATTGTATTTCCAAGAAAAAGGCGGTTATTTTATAGCGTGTTGATAAAGATCCGTAAAATTTTAAGAAAATGTCGACAGAAATTGTGACGTCATTGTCACGTAAAATGACAACAATTGACGTCACATGACAAAAAATGACGTTATATGGCATTGAATGACGTTATATGACAATAAATGGCGTTTTATGACCATAAATGACGTAGTATCTCTAAGTCCATCGGTAAAATCTACGATAATGCGACACACGAAATGGATAGTTCAACAGAAAGCGATGGCGGGATTGACTTACCTGTAATTAGAGGCCCTTGGTTTCAGGTTATGCAACCGAATCATTTAAATTTGACATTGCATCCATTTCATTATAATTCAGGACCGGTAAATATAGAGCCAAATTTTATGCCTGTAGATTATTTCATGAAATTCATGAAGCATGATAATGTTGATCTGTTTGACTTACTTGTCACTGAAACAAACAAATATGCAATTCAATCAGGGGCCAATACTTGGACCGATATTTCAAGGCCTGAATTAAAAGCCTTCTTGGGTTTATACTTGTCAATGGGCATTGTCAAAAAACCAACTTTTAGAAGTTATTGGGAAAGTTCGAATGCAGATGAACTTATTGAAACTCCCTTTTATAGACAAATAATGTCTCGTAACCGCTTTCTTGAAATTATGCGATATCTACACTGCAATGACAACCAGACTGCTGTCCCCATGAATGAAGAAGGGTATGATCCGCTACATAAAGTGTCGCCAGCAATCGATCTTCTGAATGGATCATTTAGCATGAATTACAAGTAAGTTCTAGTAAAAATATAAACCGATATTTGAGTAACTGTTACGTCTTCAATTGTTAAACATGTTCTGTAAGAACAGTATAATGAATATCGACAATATGCATACCACATTTGGTTAAATATATCTATTATATGTAGGTGCATCTGTAAAAATTGTTTTTATGTATTTATAATCGGTAACAGGAGGGAGAAACCCCTGAAAAATGTAATTGCTCGTAGAGTGCCCCGGATATAAAGATCGAACCATACCCTCCCGGATGAAAGCTAGTGTTCTACCACAAAGGCTAAATAAGATAGAAACCATATGCATCTACTATCTAAACTACAAAACTACGATTATCTCAGTCTCCCTACAATCTCTTTATGGATAAAGTTCTACATGTAACATAATTTTCAGTTTTTTTAAATGAAAATATACAATTACATGTTATTGTATATACACAGATCTAAATGATTTAACAATATACGGTCAATTAAACCAAAATTGAGATAAGTCAGTATATTGTTGTTATATTTAGCTACCCGAATTATGAATTTGCTACAAATGAAATAATAGAATTAAGTCCAATTGGCAATAATGAATGTTGCTTAACGTACCACCAGCAAGTTACAAGCTATTCGCGACGAGAACTACTTTATTAATCTCTATGGATAAATCTATGAACAAGTTCGTGTATGCATGTGAAGGGCGAATGTGTTTGTACCAACGCACATTCTGGGCTCACCGAGTCAGTATGCGGTAGACAAATGTACCACTCCCCCAGTCACATTATACTGACACCGGGTGAACCAGTAAAGAACAACAATAAAAATTCCACACGTGGTCTGAGTCCAAATGAGATGTTTTGACTTATTTACAGTTTGGGCCAACATGTGTGTATTGACGAAAGGATGGTGGGTTTTAAAGGACGACACAAGCTAAAGCAATACATATCAAATAAAAAGCGTCACAGATGGGGAGCCAAAATGTGGGTTTTAGCTGACTCCAAGACTGGTTATACTCATCAGGTATTACTCCAATGGTACTATTCAACACGTTTAAGATATAACAATGCTAATAATTTTGTAACAGTTTCTGTGATAAAAAGTACAAGAGTACGAAGGCCAAGACGGTTCATTTTGAATGTAATAAATGTTTATTGTAATTTTTATTTACGTAATACTTAATTCGTTATTTCAAATATACGAAATACTTTATTCATTTTGTTTCAAATTACTAATTCGTAGAATTCATAAATACAGAAATATTAAATTCGTATATACGAAGTACTTAATTCGTATATTTGAAATAATTAATTTTACTTATGAAATACTTCATTCGTATATACGAAATACTTAATTCGTTATTTCAAATGACTTTCGAGGTTTCAAAGGTCAGCCCTTAATATAAGACATACACCCTGACTTGAAATTAGCACAAGTGCACTTTTAATATTACGCAATAACTTCAATTTAGCAAGGTAGCAAGCAAGCAAGTACGCAAGCTCGCAGTCAGTCAGTCAGTTGGTCAATCAACTAAACTCCATTGGATGCATCTGATATCACTCGAACAGCCGTTCTTAAAAGCACAAGCACAACTATTTTAAAGTTTAATGTACGTGCATAGGTTTTCAGTCATACATTGAACGCGTTTTTCAGTATGAAGTACTATATTACTTCTATAATGATATTAATCAACGATTAAGTGATTTTATTTTATTGATAATTAGCACACACACACACACACACACACACACACACACACTATTGTAAATGGAATATAATAAAATCGTTTGAGATAACATTAACATTTCTACTGAACTTCCAGAACCAAGAATCATAAACATAAGTTGCATAGCAAATTTGTTTTATTTACCATAAGTTATCTAACAAAGGAATAAATAAATAATAAATCCAGAGTACATCATTTTCACTTTTGTATCTAAGGTTATGTTATATAAAGGAAGACACACTAACAATGGAATGTATCCTAGAGGTCAAGGACATTACGTTGTGTCGAAACTGATGGAACCCCACCACCAAAAACATCACCACCTCACAACTGATAGGTTCTTTACAAGCCCTGATCTTTTCCATGATCTCTTCAGAAATGGAACACTCGCAACTGGAACAGTTCATAATAGTCGCAAGGGTATTCCTAAGGGACTTAAACAGCTACGTCTACCGAAAAAAGAGATTGCAGCTAGAAAGCAAGGTCCACTGTTAGCTTTACTTTGGTCGGATAGGAAACAAATCATGCTCTTTTCTACAACTGGAACTACAAGGTATATACATTATATTTCTCGCTCGGAAGATAATATATTTTTTGAAAATTTAAATTAGTTATAAAATTGACATGTGTTCCTTTGAATTTATTCTATTTAAAAAAACACAATAAACTCTATCGCAAAATTGAAAAACAGGTAAAAAAGATTTTGTTGTTCACATTAAAAGTGACTGATTTCAAATTGTGTAAAGTTGGAGTATCATTAAAAACAAGAAAAGACTCTAAACAAGTGAGATCATTGGTTATGGTTTACATTATAGATTGTAACTTAACTTAAATTTTAAATAGGATCTTACGGAAAAGAAACAGCAAAAACAAGATGCAAGAGGCTCCAGGGATTGTGCACTTGTATAAAAAATACATGGGTGGGGTTGATCTTGGAGATAAACTTATCTGCGTGTATGATCCGGAGTTTAGAGGGAAAAAGCTGTGGAGAAAGATACTTTTCAACTTAATTGTAACAGCAACAGGTGAAACCAATATTGTAATCTTTCCGTCTTAACGACAACTTTGACCGTATCCTATTTCGCCGAGTTCAGAAAAATATACATAAAATATACAAAAACTTAGAACATATTTAATTTATATGCTACAGAGTATAAAATAATAAAGTGTGTTGATATTTTACTTGATCGGTGGTCAAAGACAATTCTATACCTGAGTATAATCTTTAGATAATTTATTAATACTAAAACATTACTTCATTCTCTTTTCTAGCCTAATTATGAATTCCTCCTTTTTTTAGTGTGCATTAGTTTCATTACTTACTTACTTATCGTCTACCCCCCCCCCCCGGACATGAGGCATCAACAAGCGTCCTCCATTTAATGTTCGATCTTGAATAGATTTCCGTTATATAGATATCTTGTTTGACCAGAATATTTTGTGAATTTTTCGGAGGCAGCTGTAGTGGAATAACTGTATCTTCTGTATTATTCTCCAGCATTCTGGGCCATATAGGACATAATATACATTGCTGTTTAAAAACTTTAGTTTGGTGTTAATACTAAAGTTTTCTGACTTCCAGATGGGCTGAAATTTATGGAAGGTTGCGCGTACTTTAGATAGTTTTATCTGCATGCTCTTTTTTCTTTCCTAAGTTTTATTATGAAGAAACACATTTAGACTTCCAAGTATCGCTATGCAGGAAACTTATTGCAGAATATCGCAAAGGGAGGGATGTCCCACGGATAAACCGGGACTTAGCGCGTTTAACGCAAAGGCATTTTGTGGACAAAATTCAAAATCGAAAAAGAAAATGTTGTATTGTTTGTTTGGCAAAAGTTTCCACATGGTGCCAAGACTGCAGAGTTGGATTGTGTGCCACAGGATGCTTTCGAATGTATCATACTCGGGTTAATTACGCTTGAATTCATGTACAAATTAATTTGTAAGCATGAAGCAAATTACAAGCTTATAGTCAGTCTTTTACAGAAATAAAACAGTCTGAAATTTGACTTTCAGGGAATAAAAATATAAATCAGCAATAAAATGCATTATTTATTTATTTATTTCATCCAGATATAAAAGTTTTCAGTAGAGCTAGATACTATCGCTTGTTTGTGGAAATTCAGATTTCATCTTTAAATAATCAAGTAAACAAAAGTAGATTTAATATAATAGATAAATCAATAAATTGATAGTAAAGTTTGTGCAGCGAGTATAACAGGAAGGATAATTTCGATAGAAAACGTCAAACGTCACGAGTTACTAAAATTACGCCGGGATTTGACGTTGAATTTGTGCGTAACGCCAATTTCAACTGGATGTTCAATTTTTAAACGTCGCGGGTCTAAAAACGTTGTAACGTTAAACGTCATGGGTCTAAGAGGGTTAATGTGATGAAGAATAGCGCCTCCAAAATTAAAAATTGAAAAAAAAATTGACAAATTGTTGAAAGCAAATAATCGACTATTTGATCTTTCTTAATATTTTGATACTTTTTTGTCTTAGAATAAAAAATACATTGGAATAAAAAAACCATTTTATCAATTGTGTGTACTATTGTACCTCATAGAGGTTATCTAAAGTCAAACACCAAACGACTTAATTGAAAAAAAAAGTGCGAAAAGGCCATAATTGGATGACGTGATTATCCATGACGTCAAAATAACTTCAGTTGAATTTTGGCACGTTTAAATTTTGCTTGGCAGCGAACTGGTTGAATCATACCACGCGTCGTGTAGCAATAGTTGTGACGCGCCACGACAAAAGGTACCATTCAGGCTTTACGTCACAATGCAAAAAAATGACGTAAAGCAACATTGATTTTTGGCGGGGTTTCTTAACGTGGTGTTTTTTTTTCCTTTCTCGCTGAAGCTATGTGAAGTTTAACATTTCTAACGCTTGTTTTCTTATTTATTAGCTTGTTAATCAACGATTTATTGGGAACAAGTAGTTGCAAACAATTCATGATGATTTTTTCCCTAAAATATTTTTACAACTTCATTATCAATTCGGGTTGGTAGTTATTCCGAACAGAACCTCGATGAGTCGATGTTAAGAAACAATCGGCTGAATCTTCATAAACATCGGAATGTCGGAATATTAAATAACGAATTAATTAATCTTAAATTGTGTTTTTACCCCTGAATGAAATGGAAAAAATCGCGTTAGCATTAAAGTTCATAGCCGACTATAGCAAAGGACAACCATTGCTGTCAATGTAAACAAATGATGTGTTTTATCCCGGTTTTAACGCTTTCAATGCCAAATGTTTTGAAATTGCCAAATTTGACGAAACGTCGTTGTTATTTTATTTACTCTCTCTCTCTCTCTCTCTCTCTCTCTCTCTCTCTCTCTCTCTCTCTCTCTCTCTCTCTTGGTCTGTCTTTAAGCTTATCATAAAGAGCATTTTACTGACATTACAAGGCATCGGCAATCAGTTGATACAGAGAGTAAGCTAGCGGATCATAACGCCTTTCACCGTTCATGTTCAGCTTGTTTCGTGTTTGAGCAAGCTTTCCCGGCGATATGAGTAAAATAGTCTAGTCTGGTCCTGGGCATTCAACTTTTACTTATCCGGTTAAAAATCACTTTTTATTCATTGAAAATCTCCTTGTCAATAAATGAAATGGAATAAAATAAAATAAAATAAAATAAATAAAAATAAGAACATGTACAAATGCATAAATAAATAAATAAATAAATAAATGACCTTTTTATTAAAAAGATATAAAATAATTAATCTATTAATTGTTCACAAGATCAATTAATTAACATTTCCAAGCCTCTTAAATGTAAAAACTGAGGTGAAAAACTATAAAGCTAAGTTTGTTTGGCTTTTCACCCGAACTGTGAAGAACAAATGTGTGTTTGACTAAACCATACAGAGCCACTACTTAAAACTATGAATTGATAATGATGTTATAAATTAGTGTATATTCCCAATGAAATATTACTAGCAAAACCGAACGGGTAATAATAAATCGAATATGAGTTTTCCATAATTATTTTAAAATGTTTTTTGGAGCTGTAAATTTTGTACAAAACAATTATTTGAAATGGTTTTCTTTTGGAAATGCATCAAAATTTAAGGTCTTTTTTTTTTTGCAAACTATTTAGAGTGATTCACGTTTTGATTTAACCCTTAAACTGTCAAAATCGTCCCTAGGCCGATGGTGACAAATTTTCAGTGCCAAAATCGACCCAAGGGCCGATAGAGACAAACTTTCAGTGCCAAAATCGGCCCTAGGGCCAAAAGAGAACCTGTTCATTGCTAAAAGGTTTGCTGAGTTTATTCGTTACTTTCTTCCGTTTTATACCAATGCATATTTATGTTAATTGCATAGGAAATTAAATTCGAGGGAAAATGAAATGAAAACTCAAGTAAAAGTGACGTCATTTGTGTTGTCTTTGACGTCATCGCGTAGAGGCGTCGAAGATGGTGGTCTTGTGGACAAGAGTTTATCCTGATGGCGACAGAAATGATAATGAAGCCTTCACAGCACAATTAAAGACGTCAAACATGCCACCAAGAAATGCCAAGCCAATCGATTATTTCATCTTGATTTTTTCTCTTTCGTTGATCAGAGAAAATGTCAGACAGACTAACAGGTAATGTATGAAATAAACGGTATGGAAAATTCAGAGGTTGAATCGGGACTAACGAATGGGGACCTCAAAATACCAGCATAACTAACTTGGCTTTCCCGTTACCTTACTCCCTAGTATCGAAACCAGTCCGAAAAGTTATGCTTTAGAAATACTCTTACGTGTCATAGTCTTATCATTTCGGGCTTACGTGTATGCTACTTCACAAATATCTTACTCATTAATATAACACTGACATTATAAGAACACCTAACATCTAAATGACGAGGAAGCAATATTCGTATGATGTTGTATAGCTTCTTCAACACACGATCCGACACTCAAGGATAATGCCCTACTAGATTGCGCCACAAAGGCACTTTCCAATAAGTATAAATTACACGTATGAAGAACATGAAATTCATTTCAAGTTTCTTAAGTCAAGCAAAATCATATAGTAAAACTCTAACGTAAAACAAACTTTGAAATAGATTTTATTGCATTGTAGACATGCAAAGAACTTTGTTACCAGCCACTAACAGAGTCCGACATTTCTCAAGATTAAAGGTATGGAAACCCCTCACTATAGCAGAAAATTTTTAGCTGTTGTATTTAAGATGGGTATTATTCATAAGCCCGCAATATCGATTATTGGCATACAAAATACCCTAGCCAAATGATCAACTGGTTTAGAAGTGTCATGGCCAGAAACCGGTTCCAAGATATCATCAAGTTCTTACATGTAGCCGATTTCAGACAAGTAGCTGACAGAGAGGTAAAAAACATACCCGCTTAATTCACTAAACTTATTTCAGAAACTCAAGTCAAGAGATTGTACAAAGAACGAATCAATAAATTACTATACACTGAGTTGTAATAACATACACATTATTATATTTATGTTGTAGATTAAATGTAAATTGCACGTACGATATTTGGAAAAAAAAATTCTGATTATTGGTGGATATAAACAACAATCAGTCAGTGTGCTAATTTTATAGATTTGTCACTTTAGAAATATGCATGGAGAATAAAATATGCTGCAATATTAAAAAAAAACTTCTTCTAATAATAATAATAATAATAATAATAGTAATAATAATAACCAGTAATGATAATACAAATTAATAAAATTATTAAATTGTATTATTATTATTATTATTATTATTATTAATCCTAAAATAAATTTAACCACTGCGGTAGCTCAGTTGGTAGAGTGCTCGCTCCGTAAGTGTAAGGTCGTGGGTTCGAATCCCGGCCGGGTCTGACCCAAGACTTGATAGTGGGTAGTGACTGTTCTTTCGCCAAGCACTCGGCATTACGAAATGAAAGTAACGGTTCTTTCGGATGGGAACTTTAAATAAACGAGGTCCCGTGTCATGGCAGGCATGGCACAATAAAGAACCCTGCTGTAAAATGCCATTAGCGCAACGCACAGGCAAAATTTATGCACTTTCGCCTATAGCTGGCGACGTCTCGATATAAGTGAAATATTCTTGACTAGGACGTTAAATGTCATTACTCAACTCAACTCTAAAATAGATTTAGTTTATCGATTATTATCTTATGATGAGTATGAAATCCTGCTCCTTGAAATTTACATAAAGCATTTTAACTTTTATTTAATTTAGCAGCCATCATATAATCCTGCTTCGAGGTTTCAACCACTGCTAACCTATATGAATAAGATTTTGCACACCAAGGAAAGAACTGTGTATTGACGAAGCTCTTGTAGCCAGCAAAGGAAGAAATATAATGAAGCAGTACATACCCACAAAGGCGGCTAAATATGGTATAAAGTTCTGGTTACTGGTAGAGGCCTGTTCTGGTTATATTCTGCAGATGAATGTCTACAGAGGGCAGATTTACGATCCTACACCGCGAGGCACACTTCAAGGAACATCTGTAGTGATGGATATGTTGCAGTCGTGTGACTTAATAAACAAAGGATACCATGTTTTTTTTGTGCCATCTTTTTTGCTCTTTGGATCTTGCAAGAAAGCTTATTCAAAAGAGAACTTTCATTACAGGTAAGGATAATAAGTCCACTTTTCTCTATTTGTGTAAATGTAATCTTTAACCAGCTTAGATCTCTACACAACATGCATTTCATGGATTCTCATGACTTTATTTCGACACAATTATGTACTTAGTTTCACCATTCCGACTTGTACCTTATTACCTCCGCCAAGGAAGTTATCTTTTTGCCGGTGTGACGGCAGCAACCGTGGAGCTGTTGGTTGCCGTTTGGTGATGATACGTACATCAATCTTAAATCCGCAAAAATATCAGAAAAGACACATGAGTTCAACTACAGATATTTATTGGTGTCGCATAAAGGTTTCGAAGATAACAATAACGCATAACAGTTCGAAGCCTCAATGATACTTATTGTAAATCACATAAACATTCTTCCTTTACCAATAAATCTCTACGTGAAACAGAAATATATGAAAATAAACTCATAGCAAATATCGCATATCGATTATACTTTAGTCTCACGCATACGCTTTCTCACATGATCGCAAAAAATAATTCTCAAACGCGCATATAACAAAACATAACATTCATTAGCAAAACTGGTAAAGAAATCACTCGCTACTCTCACACAACTTTCATTCTATTCATTCTGTACTCTCAAATCAGATTAATTATTGAATAACAATTGTAATTATAACATTAAATATAAAAATGAGCGAAAATGTTCTATCTCACCATACGCACGTACACACACACAAACTTATTTCGTATTTCTAAACTAAATTACTAAAATTACAAATAAAATAAAAGAGAAAAAATTCATTTAACAAAGCTGATAATTGAGATATAATTTGAGTTAAAACATACCTCCTTTGTGCTTCCTAACGCAAATCGCAAATCATAATTAATAAATTCTTAATCGATGCCAAATTTCGGCCGCATGTTTCAATTCATATCGCAGTCTGGGTGTTTGCTCGGCAATCTCCAAAGTGAACACGTGACTTACGGAAAGTGACGAGAAATACTACGATGTAGGAATTTTAAAGTAAATACAAATAATAAGAGAGATAACTCTTGTTATCAAGAAGTCACATAACTACAGTTACAGCCGGAGTTTGTTTGTCTGTCTGTCTGTGTACAAGATAACTGAAAAAACTTATGGACGGATTTCGATGAAACTTTCAGGATAGCATGTTATAAGGAACAATCGATGAAGATCCGGAAGAGATTCCGGATTCTGGATCACTTTGAAATTTTCGATAACATTGCTGTAAATAGCAACTGATTACTGACCACTGCTTATGGCGGAGGTTTGCGCTCTCCAAGTGTTTTTCTAGTTCCTACATGTATACAATCTATTTGGCCAATTTGATCTGTACTCCATCTCTATCGTTATTACGCTCAATCATGGCCAACAAGCGGTCAATAATCAAAAACAAACATACTGATCCATGTCCAAAACACGATCCAAAAGCAATGTAAAAACTTTGAAACTGACAAGTCAGGTAAGACACGTAAACTTCCACCAGGGAAGTGAGGCCGGGTGCTCTGGAAGGGTACGCACCTCCTGTGTAGCTAGCTACACCCGCCACGTGTATAATCAAACAAGTTTTTGGAAACAATGAAAATGTGATTGGGTGTTGTCGGTCAGCTGTTAGAAAGTTTTTGATTTTCATCTTTATTTACGATTTTAATATAGATATTTTTTTTATTATGTATAACATAGACTTACAAATGAAAGAAGCTGAGTTGAAAAGCTTGTCTCTACTTTTACGTTTTACAGTATTTCATTGAATTGTTTTATTCAGTTACATGCATACCATTTCAAGGAAACACTTTGTGTCTACTAAGTATTTGCTCGGCATTCTCTTTACAGGTACAATTCAGAAAAACCGTCCAATGCCAATGAAGATAAAAAATGCCAATTTGGACATAGGTTCCACAATTTACATGAGAGCTGGAAGGATTTTGTGTGTCGCTCACAGGGGTCAGACTGCCAAAAAACCAGTAAGACTTTTGAGTACCTAGAATTGTAACTGCGTACAACAGAAATATGGAAGCGGTCGATCTTGATGACGCCCGTCTGAGTGTTTATGATGGGGAGCGCAAAACCTATAAAGTTTGGAAAAAGATGATTGTACATTTATTTCAACGTATGCTTTTTAACTGCTTTGTAATTTATAGCAAAAAAAACATCCGACAAGCCAGTTAAATCGCGACTAAATTCTACCAGTGTGTAATTGAATCACTTTGCTACTGCAGAAAAAGATCCCGTGGTACCAGTGAGAAGACGAAAGTCTGTTGAAATTGCAGCAGTTGCTGGTAAGAAAGAGAATGACTGTTGTATTTGTTCGTATAGAAAAAACGGGAACAGGCGAAGGAGTAGAATTATGTGTAGCATTTGTCATAAAGGTCTTCACCTGCATTGTGTAAATTTACACATTTGCAATGAACTATGATGAGTTTTTGTGAACGAGCAATTTATTGATGCCTGGACTTTTAGACATGCGATCTTCTTATTTATTGATATGACATATTTATAGTTTCTTCAATATGAGTGATAATTTTAACCTTTTTTAAATTAGTTCTTCTTGTGTAGTGTTAGTAATTTTAATTGTAGTATTGTTTTGAGTTGACACCTGTAAATATTTACATAATTGAGTTATAATTATAAAATAATGAATCCAAAAGTACCACATGCCTAAATAAAATTATTTTACTACAATCCACATGTCTTATGATTTCCAATTACATTACTGTAGTCAAAAATATCTTATTTATCCCCCATGTAAAATTGTGTTATAATTAAAACCGGTAGAAAATTAAGCGAAAACGGTAACCTCATCCTAGAACAATAACATTTTTGTGTTTTTGATTTGAATATTGTTTTTATTTAAGAGAGAGAGAAAGAGAGAGAGAGTAAATAAAAAAAAGCAAAACAGTACAGCAAGACAGAACAACAAAATACAATCATGATAATGACAACTTATTTTGATATCCCTGACTTTGGACGAGTTTGAAATAGTAGTCTAGTGAGATAAAGCACTATTAAAAGTCAAACTATCAAACAAATAGACCATAAATACAAAAGCTAAATAAATTTTGTTTTGCTAAACAGTTGGTTATATACTTGTATTCAAAACCATAGTTGAAATATTCAATAGGGGGTTTGTAGGAGATTGATAAGCAATGAGCATTTAAAAAACAGATAAAGTACCATATAAGCAACATGTACGAAATCTGAAGAGCGAGACAGAGTGTGATGGTGATGATAATCATTCTGTCATTGTTAGCCTAATCTATTGTCATGAACACAACAGGGAGTCTGATCTGTTAGATTGTTGATTAGTTGATTAGTTGGTTGTAGTTTTGTTTAACGTCGCATCAGCAATTATTTATCTGGCTATTCGCGACAAGTGCGACTTTATTTACCTTTCAGGATTAATCGAAGTACATGTTCGTGTATGCGTAAAATATGCGAGTGTGTATTATGGTCTGCCTTGTACTAGCGTGAAATCTGGACGACTTTTGTTAAAATGCTAGCGCAATGAGTCAGTATACCACAGGCATGTATATCACTCTCCCTTTCACATTATCTTCAAGTTGGTACCTGTCAACCCGTCGATATTATTACAAGCGCGAGGGACAATATATCAAAAATTCAAGTCCTATGTATGACCCAGACAGAAATTGTCCTTTATAATTATTTATTTCAAGGAATATTGTTTATAGATAATCTTTTAAGAAAAAAGGAGAAAAAAATATAAATTCTTATGGTGTTGAAATTTTTATCAATAAAATCTCATATCACCAACTAAAAGAAGGTATATGATTAGCGATCAAATATATATTAATATCTATAAATTTGTTTTACGATTTCATTTGCGTTCAGACTTTGTCATAACATTTGTATATCGGGTGTCTAATTGACTGGTTACACATACGTGAAGATTTATTTTAGACAGAATTGCGCATGTGGCACAATAAGTCAAAATGTCTAGTGTAAGTAACAGTGTTGACATAATGTAAATGTCTGGTCCCACTGCACTTACGGATGGAAAGAAGGTTATAAATTGTAGAAAAATCTTGACATTCGTCAAAAACACCATAAATCTGTTGTGTACCCATAACATAGGTGCTTCATACGCTCTACCCAACCAGCATCCGTCCAGTCCGAAAAAAAACTAACTTTGAGTTGCACAAAACTTTTAAAACGGATGATCTTTCCGCGATGTACAATTTAAATCCGCGTCATATACGAGCAACAAACGTTTTATGTCCGTTATTATCCGTTAAACGTCCTCTGTATTCCCTCTGCATCATCTGGGCAACTCCGCAACAGACTGTTGAAAACTTTGTTTGTCCGCTGTGTCCATTTTGCACAGTTTTTTTATCCGGTCCTTAAAAAAGATAGTACCTGTTAGTGCGACATGTTTAACTGAAATCGCTTTTACTTCCGACTATAAAGCTATAACGGGAATACAACGACATCAAACTGCAATTAGTTATGAAATTCGATTACAAGCTGAAAATTATTTGATCATCAATAAAAATGCCATTTTAAGCAATATTTAGCAAAACTACTTGTTTAATCTAAATTAAACTATCCGAAAATGATTAATTTGACCAAAACAGTTTCAAATGCATTAAATAAACTATATAATAATAAAAAAAGAGTAAAGGACGCAATTTATTTTAACTCATTTATTTACGTTGTTCAAATAAAATATAAATTTTAAGCTCTGTAAAACAGGTTGGTCTAGTTATAAGTATTAATCACTTAAAGATGAGATAATACTAAGTATCATGTAGTGACTACGTAGGAAGTTGTTAAGTAAACTTAAGTATTAAATATGTACTTTTGTTCCATTAATTAAATAACGCGTTTTAAGTGGTAATAGATAGATAGATAGATAGATAGATAGATATAATGTATCGGGGAGACGGTGTTTTTTGTGCTCAATGACCAATGGTTTCTATATAAGTTCAATAACTGGGTCTGCTATGTAAAAGTTTACTAGCGAAAACACTTAAATTTACTTTCTGTTTTAAACTTAGACACGTAGACAAAACTGAACTACAAATTCATCTGAGCAAAGCCATACGTTAGACTACGTTTCAAGGAGTTTTTTTTTAATGTAGCGTACATCCGGGGTATACCTGCATCATATATGCTTGTAATTTATTAGTAAGACAACATTTAAATATTAAGTATGATTACAAAGCGAAGCAATTGTATATAACAAACTGATTACCAATTTCAGAAGCCGACGAGGACGAAAATCAAGCTTGTCGGAACTAATGGTTGGATAGTATGACCTAAGACGGTTATGAGAGGTTTTCATTTTAGACTACGTGTACCCCTTTGTTCGGTTTCTACTTACATTGAAGTGTCGCTTATATCAAACACAGTGTTTGCTGGCGTATCACCTATTGTAGACGTAAATTATTCACTGACACGTGTCGAGTAACGTCTTTTAGTCAGACGGACGACAAATGTCTATCTGCGTCAGAGAGAGTGGGAAATGTTTGAAATCTAAAGTGTATTGTATATTATCTTATATAGTGTTTTATTTACAATATTGAAGATTAGTTAACTTGCAAGGGTATATTAAAGTTCGTAAATCTACCGGGGAACATAAACGCATGCGACAATTGGCGACAAATGGGAAGTAACTCTTACATTGAATGTCCCATGGTTCAGGATACATAAATCCCTTACCGTCTAAAACCTGTATAACAAACACAAACACACACACACACACACACACACACACACACACACACACACACACACACACACCGCTTGGCTATTAGCTATTGAGGGATCAGCTACTCGACAACCAGCTTACGCGTGATCAACTGTCTACCACTTGTTAATCTTCTCGACCTATTATTAACTAGTGGCTTGACGACCTGCCAAGGAAACGAATAGGCTGTCGATAGCCGAATAAGCAGCCGAGCCATTGAAAGCCTTAGCTGACGGGCGACCGAGTCACAGATAGCTTCTCGACCACTAGCTACCAATGGCCGATCTGCAGACTCTGCTCGTAAGCCTAGTGTTTAACATTCTACAAATATGTACTGTATGTACTATTCTAAAAATGAATATTTATTTTAGTTCATAAAGCCTGTTTACTTTTTTTGAAGCCTCAATTTTGAATACGTATACACGTGTATGACGTTGCATAATGTCGTTACGTCGCTGATTTTAACAACTTCATTCTAAAAAGTTCCAACTCTAGTAAGTCGTACACACAACAAATAAAGACCGACATCAGCATTACCAGATCTAAGTACAGAATTAAGTATACCGCATTTGTAACATCTAAAAATTATATTACTTAATTTGGCTTTTTAATTCATTGTACATTTAATTTTTAAAAGATGATTTCGTTAGGGTTTTTGAAGAAAACCGATGTTTTGAAATACTAAAGCAATTGATAATTGATAAAATTATATTTGTATTCTCTACCCTGAAAAAATAATCAAAGCGTTCTCTCGTAATGATTTTACAACATCCAACATGCGCGGTATCTAACAATACTAGCGAGGAAAACTGGTCTTGCGACCCAAATTCAGTGCCATATAGCATTTTTTGCACAGTTAAAAAAGAGACATCCATCGAATACCACGATATAGTATACAGTAATCTTTGCCCAACGGTTGAAAAAAAACAGCTCAATTTCTTAACTCTTTGATATGGGCACAACATAGCATGATTTAATGCAACACCAAGAATAGCGATTGCCAATTGTTATAGCTTTGGACTTTGGAAAAACGCTAATCTAATAAAACTTTATATTTCTTCGGTAAATCAGCACGGGTTTCGCTAAATGTCGAACTTAAAAGTAAATCATAGTTCTATGACTATTTCCGGTAACGTTTTTTATCACCTAAGTAAGCTCCTGCTGTAAAAATACTAAAGGTAATCAAAATATTGAATACGTATCAATCTGCATACTTTTAAGACATTTTAGCTGCATTTATGAGATAGGACACTATATGTGCTATGTTCTAGAATGTTATCAAATGACTAGATATAAGTTTTTTTTTTTCACAAAGGGTTTTACGAATGGCTGAGTGGAGCTTAAAAACACGCATCAATTGAACTTTGGTGATTACTGAAAACGTAGGTTTTACTTTTTTTTTAAACTGTTACGCGTATAGATATAAAGAAAAGTTAAAGGGTCATAAATACGTCAAACCCAAAACAAAATAAATTGGAAATAATATGCGATATTCCAAGAAATATTTACAATTTCTCGTCATACAAAAATCTAGACAAAATGTAATGTGTAAAATCCATTTACACAACATTTTCACATTTTTAAATTTTACAATTAAATCTGAAGTTCAAAGAAATAACACCTAAAATATCATGAGTCTGGAAAATTGATGTGTCATAGATATAGCTGGGCCCAGTTTTATAATCATTCATTCAATTAAGTATACACTAAACTTAAATATCCTCATTTTTCTATCATCAATTATTTTACAAATTTTAAGTTTTATAAGACAATTTTTGATTTGCTTATTAAAACCTACAATAAACAACTTAAATATGACATTAGATATTCAATTTTAACCATGTAATGTCTGACATTAATATATTCCCTAATTCAAGTTGAGTGTATACTCAACTGCGTGAATGATTGTGAAACTGAGCCAAGGTCAATCCTTGAACAATATTTGAAGTCTCCTCAAAACAATGTCATTTCTTAAAATGACAAACTGGATTAAAATTAAATACAAATAATAATGATAATAATAATAATAGTGCATTTGCTTTTTTTTTTTTAGATTCCGAGTTTTAGCTTGTGAACAAAAACATTTTCAATGTTAAAACAGGCTTTTTCAAGTTTTTTAACTAAACGTTTCAATTTATTTCCATCAAATTTATGGGACAACTACAACATAATGTAAGCAAGGCATTTCATTTTAACAAATTCGACTTATATTTGAGGGGAGGTAATCATGGCTTCAATTTGTATACAATTGTACATGTCTATATAGTACAATTTCCACTTGGGTACAACACAATCTATATATAGTCATAAATGTACTTAAGATTCATGTGTCGAGTGGGTAGACATTTAAACTAGGTTACGTCTGTCAATGTTAGTTTATATTTTTTACGCGACAAGGAAGTAATATTTTGTTTAAATGTTCAATTCAATGTTAACCTAAATTATGTATAAAACTAATTTCGGAATTTATAGTTTTTTAATCACAATTTTTGTTCCTGTGAAAGGTACGTACATACTTATTTTTATTTATTTATTTATTATTTTTGTGTAATATTAAGATGGTTTATTCTATTTGACATATGTCGATATATGACGGCTTATTTTATCTCTAATTTAAATGTTGTTATTACATTCTTTAAAGGAACATCAAAAGGCTTTATCTCAATAATGGCATTCTGTATCGGTGTTCCAATTTTGATATACGATATTATTTAAAGAAACATACTTAATGTGCGATGCATGATTTATTAAAAAGTCTCGCATCAAATTTTCTTTTCCCTTGTTATAAAATTGTTTTAAGTGCAAATAACTATTTTCACCACCTTCCTCTTATCCTAGTACGTTTGGGTGCACGAGTATAAACCCACGTCTGAAACTGTTTGTTCACTCGATTCTTAATTGTAGATTAAAAATGTAATATGAAACAATAAGTTATATCTTATATATTTCTGAACATGAGCAAGAGCATTTAATGTAAATTCAAAGCCTTTATGAAAATGAGCGCGTTTGGTAGGTGTGTTTAAACATCTAGGCTTTGACAAGTTTACTAAAACTTTATCAGACAACATGCTGACATAGTTGGATACGTGATATATGTTATCAGGAGCTTTAACCCCCGCCAGATTGAAGTTCAAAATTGTTATGTACTGATCATTCTGACATTTTCCAATAAAAACAATCACTAGATCACATGTCACAGGTGTTATTAAAACGCCTAATCAGCACAGTTTAAACCATTTGTCAGGAACGAAATGTATATTTACACTAGTTTGAAAACGATGACTGCAACGCCTACTGCTACCGTTAAGTTTAAATAGTGAACTTTATCTGGTAGATCGTATTTGTTGTGTCTTACACGTGATTTTATATTTCAGGATGAGGTCAAGTTAGTGGAGTGTAAATGAGTATTTGTTTGAGAATGTTTCAAAACAGTTAGTGTGTGTTCACATTTTTGAAATCCAATAACTATCGTAATAATGCCTGGTAACAACAGTCATTGGAGTTTGACATTTTTACAATTATTAATTATATGTAACATGTCATTTTATGTTTTACCATAGTATTGATAAGAAGCTCTAATACCATAAGAAGCAAACCTTTTAGTTTAACCTGTATAAAAACAACATTGATTTAATTATTATCTTTATTACAGCTCAGTATAGTATAACACCAAGTAGTTCTTATGCTGTAAAGAATAGAGATTTCCATCTTACTTGTAACATAGGACCAGCATCTTCAGTACCATCATTTGCTATTATCTGGAAACGGAATGATCGGAGTGTAGTCATTGTTCAATCATCTAATTGTCAGACATATCAAGGAACAGGAGGACAGGAACTTTACCAGCAGTATACATATAACTGTACAAGTAACAGAAGTTATAATTTATATATATCTAGTACACAGATTAACATTGAGGATGGTTCTGTTTGGAGATGTGAAGATAATGATCCTATATATATGCCTAGTCGTGATTTCACTTTGATTGTATATGGTAAGTAACAGAAGTATACAGTTTGAAATATAAAAATTAAATAATATTAAAACATTTAACATTGACAAATTAACAAACTGAACACTTATTCAAACTATTGTATTATATTTACTAATATTATAATGATTCTAAATTTGGTTTAAGTAACGATAACACTCTAAATGTTTTGGTAAGTAACGGAAAATGAAGACAATGTAATTTAAAATTGTCTTTAAGCTTTGTTATGTAACTAATGTAGATTTGCGAACTCCGGTAAACCGTACTAAGACATAAAATATGCAGTTTTATACAACCCGTGATTAAGTACTGATTTTGTATAGTATGCGGAATCAAAAAAAATTCGATAGTGTTAATATAAGACAAAAGTTATTTTATAATCATAACCATTGCTTTACCCGCAGTGCTATAAGACACACAATTACAACAATTGTTGTCAGAATGGCCTAAATGGCCTTAGGGATTAGCTGGTCATTCCGATCTAACGGATCGTTTGGACGACCACGCCAGTATATAAAGCGGTGCCATGTTTAGCTGAAAGTTTGTGTTTGCCTTCGTCTTCATCAGCTGCCCATCCATTTTGGTTTTGTTTTGTCTGACTTTTCTTTAAAGGTATATTCTTCGAACAAAATGCGCACCGTCCAGTCCTAATTAGCTATACTTATCCAAGTAAAATCCATATCCAGGGCTTTATCTCTCGTCGTATTTCCATGATCAGCAAACTTTTCAGTTTTCACAACTTTCAGATAGTCCTTTGCCCGGGCAGATTCATTTACATTAGTCTTGGACAGCTGAGGCTCTCTATCAAAATGCATATCGATATACGGTATGTTCATTTTATTAGGAATTTCTTTTGCTTTTCCAGTAGATTTTAGAGTATTTTATAAATGAATCATTTTATTGCCGGCCATTTTGGGACATTTATTTTGTACATACCTTATGCAGGATCACACGGTATGTTTTTGTTTCGTAAATCCTGCCTACTTTTTAAAAACCGTAAAAACTATATTTCGTTTGCCCTTTAGGATAATTGTTTCAGTATACGAATTCATTTATTTTATTCTATTGGGAAAATCTCGTTAAGGCATATTATTTTAGTGAATTCATCTAGTCCATTAGGTTATTGTCAGTTAAAGTCAGAAGTGTGTAGTGAAGTGCATTTTTTTTACTAGTTAAATATTGCTATTTGTTATTTTCAAATATAAATGCACATTAAAATTTTATATTTAGTGTTATGGAAGATTATATATATATATATATATATATATATATATATATATATATATATATATATATATATATATATATATATATATATATATATATGTATGTATATTAAATTATAAAAAAAAATTAAAAAAGAAAACGTTGATTATACAATTTCTTAAAAATTCATTGTATATTAAAGTGTTCATATGTTCTTTCAGGATTAGGTAGACTTTTTTAAATGTTTTATTTTATATCAAAACAAAAGTATGTTATTATTTTTGCTATTTTATATCATTTTTGGTTTATTATTGTCGGTTTCTCTAAGTTTTTACAAAGATAATAGCAGAAACGAAAAAAAAGAAAGATTTTTTGAGAGCCGTATTTGACAGGCAAAACAAAATATACACGACGACCGACCGAGTCATACTTCGGTAATTTCCGTGAAACAAAATGCCGGTGGTCTGGACATACGAGAAGCGATTTATTTGTAAGTAGATTTTTGTTCGTTTATTATATTTTTTGAACATGACATTGATATTTTTTCAGTTATTTGCGACAAGAACAGATTACATTATCCACTAATGCAATCTAGGTTTATACACATTTCATACGACGCGCGAAGTTGTGTGTGTTTTATATATATATATATGGCCAAGGCACGTGTTTTCGATAGGCCAGCGTCGTGATAAGGTTCAATAATAAACAATTATTCGCATGCTGTATATCAGATATTTTGTGTCACGGTTTTACGGGCAATATAATGTTTTCTTGATCAAAGCAACCTATGCACCGCATTTACAACATTTTGTAAATTCAGTTTCAGACACAGTAGGCCCAAGATACCTTTTGCTGGGAAAAGGTCTACTAAGTCTGCAATAAGGCTGATGAATAATGCATCGTCAGTCTTTGGTATGGTTTAAAATTCAGTCAGTTCTGATTCAAAATGCTAACATTAGAATTTTGTTAATGTAGCGGTCTGGGTAGCTCAATTGGTAGAGCACTTGCCTATAGTGCGGGAGGTCCCGGGTTCGATCCCGTATTTTTCTCCCTTCTATTACAGTTTGTTGGTCAGTGGGGCCCTCGGAAGTGGACTGAATATATGCGGCCATATAAAGTCAATCTGACAGAATTTGGGGTGAGATTTATAGTATCATGGGAAACTCAAAAATAACCGGGGAGGAATGAAGCGGTCTTGGTAGCTCAATTGGTAGAGCACTTGCCTATGGTGCGGGAGTTTCCGGGTTCGATCCCTGGTCCAACCCTGCATTTTCTCTCCCACATGCTACGATAGTAAAATAACCAAATGATCTAACAACAATTTGTAACGTGTTCATGTCATTACCCCACTCCATTGGCCATTTTTCTATCTTTACTCTTTCTTATCTTGGGTAACGGATGGACTCGTCCCCTTTTTAGCCTCTCTTTTACAATCATTTTTTGTAACAATTTTTGACATACAATATGTTAGTTATTATTATGAAAATTTATCTTGCATTTGTTTTTATTAAGTATTAATCGTAAATAATGTGAACAGTCTGAAATAGGGTACATGTCACTTTGGTCAATTAGATGCTTGAGTTTTATGACATGGATATGTTATATGCAAACGTTCTGGTAACTGTTTTATAAAGCGGTTGTTTTTTCATTATAAATAAGACGCACAACATTGCGCTGTCCCGCCTCTCGTGCTCCATTGTTGTGGTGTGCTGTGTTGTGAGGTTCAGGTATTTCTTTATTTTTTATTGATGGCTAGAATGACCATCAATTGAATTGATACTGTTTGCCATTTTTTAGTTTGTTTTAGCTTCTTTTTATTTTGTTTGTCACAATGGGGGATGAGTTGGATTTGAGTACATTTCGGGATATTTTAGGGATGCATTTCACACAAGCATAATAGATATTCGATATGTTTTTGTTCACATTCCCATAAATTTGTAATTTTCATCAGGCATTTTCCATAATATTCTGGCAGTAGTATTGTCAGATTTATTCATATTTTTGTCAGTCATGTAATACATATTCCACATGTCTTCTGTTTTTATACCACTTATACACATGTATTATACACACAATATGTCTTAATGATTAACTTATTTTGATAGTCTTAAAATATTACCTGTTGTAACTGACTAGTGTACTTGGGTTGCGTTATTTCTATATTTATTTTTCTTTTATATTTTTCATAAAGTTACATTTATTTTGCTAGCTGTAATATATAGTTATATATAGGTAGATTTTTGTGCTGTCTTATGTGTCAAATACCGCTGTTCGGCATTGTAATTGAATTTTTGAACATATTTTAATATTATTATTCTTGGCCATAAAGTTTTGTTGGAAAAACTTTATTATTGCTAGTAACATATGTAAGTTATGTTCACAAGCAGGTTATTACTTATGGAACTGTACTGTATTCTCATTATACTCCACAATTACATTGCCTTATCGTATCGTATGTGCCTTTTAATAAATTATACTATTTAAGTCGATGTTTCATAGTTTTCTTTACTGTTGGTATGGAAGTCAAACTTTGACAAACAAATAATTTTCATATTATCTTGACAACTGCGGTAGCTCAGTTTGTAGAGTGCTCGCACGTAAGTGGAAGGTCTTGGGTTTTAACCAAAGACTTGAAAAGTGGGTACTGTTTTTTTGTCAAGCGCTCGGCATCACAAAATTACGGTTCTTTCGGATGAGAACCAGGTCCGGTGTCACAGCAGGCGTGGCAAGATAAATCTTTACCTGTAACAGATATAGTATTAATCCTTATTACATCAGTTTATCATCATCTAGCTCTTTACCTTTGTGAAGTCATTTACCTATTTCACTTACATATTTTCACCCAGATTTGATTTGATTACATCACTTTATGGTCATGTTAAATTATTAAGACTCTCGAAGTATTTCATTTACAAAGACATGTATCATTTCAGTAAAACAATGCAAATGAGAGTAATGTAATTCGAAGTGGTCATGTCCAGTACATTTTGGCTATTGGATCTTTTGTTTATTTATATAAGTACTGTTTAACTGAAAAAGCAGTCAAATGCCCCCCAAATCCATTAATTATATATATTAGGGTTTGGTACTTTCTGTCTTAGTAGCTAGGTTTCAGGGTTAATGTTTTATTAGCTTTATGCAACATCTTTGTTCTCTGCAGTTAGAAGAGTAGTATGGCTGTCAGGGGCCATCTTAAGTGTAAGATTTGTTTTTTATTGCTTTTTCTCAGGAAATATAGTAGGCATATTTCTGAAATTTCATTGGAAGGTTCTCATTGGTAGACATTATTTTATATCAACTCCGTCAGGGCACCTAAAACAAGTAAAAAGTCAGAGTTAAAATTTTTATATCTACATGTATTTGTAGTTGAAAGCAGTGATGGGTATGAATCATCAAGAGAAAAAGGTATGTGTGTTTTGAAAGACTTGCATTTGTAAATACTTTACTTTTGATTATAAGAGTTTCCTGTTTGTGCATACTTTGCTGTCAACATTTTATTCTCTGGAATCCAGCATTCTGAAAGCATATAGTATCCTGTGTATTAAATCAACACAAGCCTAGTTTTGTCAGAAACTTGAATTTATGATTTTTTGTTGGCTTGCCCTTTTCCCAGTTTTGTCTAATACACCCATTTTAGCTCACAAGATGATCTAAAGGCTATGTGAGCTTATGGCATGACAAATGTGTCTGTGTCTGTAACCCACATATTTAACATTACTCTGGAACTACCTAACATAATTTGATCAAACTTGCACAGAAACATATATACGGGCTGGTGCAATTCAGATTTGTTGGATCCATTACAGAAGCTATGAAAATTAAGTCACTGTGAAAGCAAACATTTTAGGCCAAAACAAATGTGATATTTATCACCCTGAAGCGTATAGTTTGTTAATTCGAAATGAAAATTGGTGAGTTGCATGTTTTTGCAAAAAATATGTTTCATAAAGTTGGCTTATTATTACTATATTATAATTGTTTTGACAGACATGTTCATTAACATTACACTCCTAAACATTTTTATTACCAGAAAAGAAAACCTTCCACACCAGAAGAAGAAACCAGATATTGGTGTGGAGCTAGTCTAGAAAAAAATGGCTTAACTGTAAAATACATATCAGATTATAAAGGTAAATAAACTGAAACTTATACATATAGATATGATTTTGTTGAAAATAAAAAAGTTGAGACTGTTTCAGTTGTCTAGTGGTAGAGTGTTTGTCTTGGTAACCAGATGTTGTGGCTTTCAACCTCAGTCATGTCAAACCAGAGGTAATTAAAAAATATAAAGTTTTCTTGCCTGTCATTGTCTTGATATTAGCAGAAAGAGAAATAGACTGGCTTACTTGTTTTCAGGATAATGGACCAAGTAGAGTGATATGTTAGTCTGCAATTACTGTTCTTGTGAAATATCACTAGTTTCCCTGAGTACCAAGGAGACCACAAAATTTACACATGCACTAATCACTCGCATTTCACCACACTACATAAACTTGTGTATATATATAGTATGTCAACACAAATACAAAGTATCATATTAAACTCTATTATTATTAATTTATAATTTTTATTTTCTGACAACAATGGTTTTATATTATTTAGCAACAGGAGATCACAGAAAAGGTGACTTTTTATTAGAATATATTGGGGGGACATTTGTCTTTGGAAGAAGCAGAGGAACGGAAGAAAAATAATCCAGAAAATAAGATGTTTTTTACACATATAAAGGCAGACAGCAGTGCTTAGTGCCATCCATTACATAACTCTGCTTAGTCTAAGTCAGATCATGATCATTGATTTTGAACATTTATAATCTTTTCCTGTAAGTGATTATCTTTAAAACCACTTGACAAATTTGAATGATTGGTAAGAACTTCTGTAGGTAGTCCTCCGTTAAAATGACTCTGAGTGATTTTCCTTAAAACCAATTTTTAGCTCACTGCATATTGTAGGGATTGACATGACGATCAATAAAACAAACATACAAGTCCGTGTCCACATCACAATCCCAAAAACAAAGTAAAAACTTTGCAAAATGGCGAAATATGTTATACACGTGAACTTCCATCAAGGAAGTGAGGCCGGGTGCTTCGGAAGAGTAAGCACCTCCTGTCTAGCTAGCTACACCCGTCACGTGCAAGTCAATTTTGAGAATGAAAGAAACAAAGAACTATGATATATGGTTCAAGGTCATATGTTCACAGCTCGTAGATGAAAAAGAAAACTGAAATTGCATATATTGAAAACTTTAAAGGTCCAGGTCTTAGATGCATAAGATAACTTCAATAGTTAATTATCTTTAAAAATATGAACGTTTTGTATAGATATGTATATAAGTATATTGTAGATATTGACATGCCAATCATTTTGATTCATGTTTCAATGTCATAGGTTCCTATGTCAAGGGCATAGCTGCATAAGTATACTGAAATTGTTAATGATTTGGAAATTATTCATTGAACTGCAGTTACTACTGGCATATTAAGTAATTATAAATGATATATGACTATATATTTCTGATTAAGTATTGTGTCAGTTCTTAACTTGAGAAAACTTGGAAAGTTTCTGTACTTGATATATTGTCTATTGAACCTTGCAAACAATTTTTGATATCCTCAGGTGAGCATTTAGGCCCATGGGCTTCTTGTTTTTCTTTAAACCTAATCAGTTGGTTATCATATTATGTTTTTTTCCAGTATAGATGCTAGTGCTTCACAGGGACACATATGTTAATTTGTAAATGATGGAGATAAATATCAAGCCATTTGTGTAATGAAATTGAAGGAGATAGGTAGCTTCCCAAGGCTATGTCTGTATGCAGAAAAAGACCTTCACACTGGAGAAGAATTATTATAGGACTACGGAGATGAAACTAGAATTTCTTATGGTGGAGAAGAGAAGTAAGACTATGAAAAAGTGTCTTGTATCACTCAAAAACGTTAGAAACTTTTTGACTTAATAATAATAATAATTAAAAATAAATAAATAAATAAATAAATAAATAAATAAATAAAAAACTCTTGGAAATACAGATGTATAAAATCTTCATCTACTACAAAGTGTACTGCATGTACATCGAGTTATCAATCATCAGAAACAACAGACAAGGTATTAAGCTACTAAGACAACTTACTGTTAGGTCAAACCTATTGATGTGTACTGAATGAAATCTAGCTATGGGGCTGCTAAACTAATCTTTAACAATAAATGTACTTTATATAATTATTTAAAAATGTCAAAAAATTGTGGTCTGAATTCTTAAGGTTTAGTGTTTGAAATTTTTGGAATTCACATATTTTTGGAACTTTAGATTCATTAATTTGCAACTGTTTGGCGTATGTTTTTTTATCTATCAACTTTTTCGGCCCCTAGTGTCACTGATGAGGAATGATTTTCCGAAATGTGCACATCTGGCACATCAAAATTTAGCAGGTATTTGTTATATATTTCATATAATTTCTAAACAGTTGAATACCTCTTAAGAACAGTATATTATTTAGATCTGCCTTGGAAGATTGTTTACATCTAAAATTGAATAACTTGATGAAATAAAAAAAAAAAACATATTAAAGATGGCTGTCTACTGTAAATCTGATATTATATACATCTGTATGTTCCTGATGTATAATTCACCCAACTTTCAAAGATTATTTTGTTTGTTGTTTAAATTACAGAATGATGTCCTTGGTAAACAGCGTTTGCTTATTTTTGCATTCTATCTGTTTTTGGAATTGACGCTTGTTTTTCGAAGAGATGAGGACATTTTTGATTACGAGTCATTTTCCAGTCTTCTGTCTTGCTGTCTGAACTTTCAAATAACAGTAATAAACAATATGGGTTTAATCTGAAATGTACAATAACATGTAAAATACCTGGCAGTTAGCATTTACAAGTCCGTAAAAATGATACCTAAACATCTGACATCTACATGTAATTGCTAATTTGTTGCATCTAAAGTTTTAGTTTCAAGTATTGCTGTTGGTGGTCGGTGGGGATGTGGTTCTTATGTTAAAGCTGCGTTAAGTTTTCCAAAGAAAAAATTAAAACGGTACTGATCTAACTAATGATGTTCCTAATGAACAATGTTACATTTGGTTCAACGATAAAAGCTCGAATAAAGGCAGAAATCACAATATTTACCCAGCGAGATGCAGCATTTAGGATCTAATATTAGAACATGGTTACGTCATCAAAAACCCGGGTAATTTAAACACAGCTTTCAAAACGGTGAAATACGATAAATTAAACACAGAACTTCGTTGAATTTGTCATTTGTGACTTAGTAAGGGATACAAAACACCATTTCAAATACACCCAGATATAAATGAAGGACAATTAATGTAATCTGTTATGTTTCACTTTCGGTTCTAGGGTTTTTCCGTACATCCGACATGATCCGTGCGCATGCTCCAAGCTTATAATTACCATCGTAAAACTCTGACCAAGCGGTCAGAGGATTCCGTTTATTTACAGCTAAAAGAAATGAAATTTTAGAAAATGAATGTCTCGGATCGTGGTTAGAAGATATCTATTTTTAAAAAAATATATTTTTAGAAAATCAAAAAAAAAATTCAGAAAATTGATAACCTTAATGCAGCTTTAAATGAAAGTTGAAAAAGGAAAGAAAAATCTTAAATTTCCTCATCACTTGTATATCTTTTTAAGTTTAGACTTTGACAGCCTTTTTTACTCAAAGTTGTGTTCAATAAAGAATTTCTTAACTGAATTGCATTTTACTTTAAATTCTTAAACACACAAAAATATACACAAAACTCTTCAGGGATGAGTGTGAAGTATTTAGTAACTGACTGAAATTATCATTTGGATTTGTTTCAAATTGTAGAAACACTTAAAGAAAAAAAGGACTATTTCATTTTTGGATAGATATCTCAATATAATCTGTAGAAAGTGTAGAAAACAAGTATTGAAGAGTTTGTATAAAACATGTTCAGTTGAACTTGAAAGTAAGTCAGCTCCTATATAGACAAGTCCAATCCAAGTCAATAAAGGATCAACATTCAGTTTAGCAGTGGAATGAAAATGAACAACACTAAGATTTTTTAAAATAGTAACAAATGTCTGAACGGAATTTTTTCCTAAACCAAGTCGTTGCTTTTTTTAAATAACTTTTATTTTGTTTATGTTATTAACAGATTGTGAGAATTATAGTGATAAGGATGATGATGGCTTTTAGAGCATGACATCTTAATCAGTCGGAAATGAGAAATATCGGAAAAAATATTACATATATTATAAAATTTGGTGTATTTATCTGATTTGTTATATATTAGATCTATAAAGGAAAGTACATAATTGGAACCATTGAATAATTGAATCCGCATGTGCCTGTCATGTATAAACTACAGAACTACGCCATGTTGGAATCAGCAAATCAGCTGATTGTTTCTGTGTTATTGTTACAGGTGATAAAGGAATGACAAAAGGATAAATTACATTAAAAGTAAGAAAAATTCATAGATAATAGTTGATGTTATATTTAAAAATTACCTTTCATACATATTACCGATGAAGAGAGCATATTGTCAGGAAGCAGTTCCATGTCATCAGAAATTATACCAGTAAGATCTGATTTTGTGAGCTCACAGTTTGGTTTTATGCTGTCATATACATGTACAGGAGCGAGGTTAAAATATTTTCAAGATTTTCAAAAATCCTAATTTCATTTTTTGTAGTATCAAAATAAAATGTTTCAAGTAAGTGCCAAGCAAATACAGTAAAACTTAGATTGCTTGAACATCGTTATCTCACATAACCCAGGTAACTCGAAGTCATCTGTTAGTCCTGACCAGTTTCCTATAATATCCTATGTACATAAACCTCGATGGTTTGAAATTCGTTAACTCGAATACCCCCGCTTGCTCAAACAATAAATATTTTTTCAAAGTTAGTGAAAATTCAACCTCTTATACTCAAATACAATTTTTGTCAGAACAACATGTGGTACATGTCATTGTAAACAAAGCACAAGCCGAAGCCATATACGGACTTCATCAAGAGTGGGCCGAAACAATTAGTGTAGACAGTTATTTAAAATTAATTAACTAATTAATTATTAATTAACCTAATAAGAGAGTATCAATATACTCAGTTCTTTAATCCAATTACGACACGCGGGGGTGTTTGATAGGTATTTTCAAAACACCTCAGTTACTCGTGCCTGATGATTGCACATCGGGATTCTGTAATTTTTATGTCCGTGGAATATATGTAGTAATGTGTATTATTGTTATTTCCGGTGATTAAAACGATCGGTAATAACTGTGTTTTCTATTGTTTTTCTTTATATTTGGCCTTGTTTAGGCCCATTCAACTTAATTGGTAGATTCTCAATTCTGGCCGCCCCGCTGAAAATGTGCCACCCCGGGCGTATTCAAAGTCTGTTCCGTAGTTATGTCTAGTCCGTTGGTATTTCAGAAAAGAGTTTTAAGCACTCCAGTAAAAACCGGACGTGCGAGGTTGAAATCGAATGTAACTTAAAACATGTTACAGATAGAGCATGCTTTTCTTCATTTTGCATCTCGCCAGAGGTCCAAAAGAATTATAGGCATGATACAGGGCAAATAAAGCAGACACTCAACATAGTTGTTTAATAATTTCATAAGCCGAGATATAGACAAAAAGGGCCCTTTTGCCGATGTAGATGTCAACCATGTGAGAGTGCTAGTTTTCATAAGAAATAAAAAATAAAACCCTCCAACCCGCCCTAAAGTTTTTGTTCAACCTGCATGTGAATCTACTATTTAAATTGAATTGACCTTAGCATTAGATGTGGAATTAGAATAAAGTAAGTTTATTTTGTATAATCACCTTTTGAAATTAAAATAAAGTACCATTTTCTAGCCACGTAGAACACATGGCAAATTGCAGGTCATCATTTAATTTGGACATTTCATTATTTGACTTTTTAGTTTGTTTACATTTTAACAAATTAACAGATTCTTTGACCTTCGATAAGCATGGGAATGTGAACTTCCAATCAGATTTCGAAGTTCAATTGCTTGAAACCCCGCTGGTTCAAATTATTGGTTGAAGTTCCTTGGACTTTAAGCCATTGAAGTTCTACTGCAATAACAAATTCATCTTACCAGCAGAATTATAGAATAGGTTTTGGTTCTGTTCTCAGAATTGTAAAAGGTTCTAGATACAGAATACACTGTCTGTCTGATTTATACTATATACTACACATATACTCAGCTTTAAATAAAAAAATTTAACTTGGATTCTTGAATATTGAAGTTTTTTAGTTTCAGGTATATTTAATTCAACCAAGGAAAATTCTAGGAAAATACTTTCCCTCATATTCTTTTCATTGAACCATAATTGAGATTGTGTCCATATTATATCGTTCTTGTCTGTGAAGTTTAATTGATAGGGCACAGGTGTACACCACTACTTGATTTTTTGACATTCCTGGAACTGCGGTTTACAGGTAAAAGTTCAAGATCAGTAGCCAAATTTTATAAGATAGG